>CAJQUW010007169.1:0-14506 GCA_907163375.1 Prostheceraeus crozeri
TGTTAATTTATAGGTAGTATAAAGTCAATATAAGCTAAATATGAGAAGTTCTAGTAAACTTTAACACCACGGCTACCAGATGATCAGGTAATTGCTGCGAAATGAAGACTATAGAAATTAAATAGTAACCAATAAAATTCAAGGTGATTTCGCAGCACCATTAAGATTTGATAGCAAATTACCTGTCAGACCGTCGGACTTCACCCATGAGGCCGCTACCAAACGAAGACGGTCTGGTAGCCAGAAAAAGCAAACCTTCTTCATTTTTGGAAGAAATGTTAGTTTTTTGATGAGTTGTTTTCGCAGCGAAATTAATTTCATTTGGTAGCTGACGGTTTACAGTGCATTGTATCGGACCTGCCTATAGTAATATCTCAAAAGGGGGCAGAAGCAACCTGGTCGGAACGAGATGATATCGCTACATGTGCAGTGAATGCAATAGGATCATTTACTCCTCCATTCTTCGTGATTCCTCGTCAACGATGGCAAATGCATTTTTCTAAAATAGTGCTCCGACGGTTTAAGGAGGGAAAAACCACTGATTTATTCATACTTTATTTGGGTCATTTCATTGACTTGTTACCTATTTATTTTCGTTGTTAAAAGCACATGACAATAAATATTTGCGATAATAGCAGTAATCTAGAAACACATACCGAGTTTTGTATCTAAGATTCGAAATTGTTTCATATCCAACCTTTACTTTAGGGTGTTCCAACCTTCACCTCATGTGTGGGGTAAAGATTGGACAATTCTTAAAATTAAATGCTTTGTATGATTATCAAAAGTATTAGAAAACTATAATACCATACACAGGTGTTCTCCATGCTCCAGATATACAAGAATCAACTGAATTGTTTCGGAAAGATGTTTATTCCATGTTCTAGAATTAGAAAACATATTTTTCCCAACCATTGCCCCATATTTCCCTACATCTAATTGCATGCAATTTTTTTAACTGTTTAAGAAGCAGTTCACAACATTTATGTCACTAGCATGCGAATAGGTGGGCACTCTTCAAATATGTTGCATTTATTACGTATGGTTCGATACTGCTGTCTTTCTTTTGATTAACCAGACAATTTCTATAGAGTGAATGGTTAACATAGGCCTAATATAATTAACCGGACGGCAGTTCTAAACCATAGGCCGGTTTTAACCCTGTGATGCGTAATCACAGAAGAAAGAGGACATAAAAAATGGTTTCGCCGCTTTGAAACTGATGATTTCATCGCATCAAACCAACTCTAACTTTTTTGACGCTAAATAACTTACTTCTGTTCTGATTTGGTCGATGATTCATCGAGTTGATATGTTCCTGAAGCTCTACGTCTATCTCGAAGATGAGGTCGATCAGTTGTGTTGCTTCAAATGTTTCAAATGTTTGCTTCAAAGATCGGTAGAATTGTCATTAAGGATGTGACAAACATATTATTTGTATTCAATTAAAAATTTGCTTCCTCTCTATTACCGAACAAATGATTTTCTAAAGGAAATGAAAAAAGATGATATCAAATTTAGTTGACTGAAAAAAATTAAGATTCCAGTGCTCAGAAGACTCCTTGCCCAGGGAAAGTAGCGGGAATTGCATAAGTCGAAATGCCACATTTTGTGCAGCTGTAGATTTTTCTTTAAAAAAAACCTGCATAAAGTGATGCATCATCAGAGCTGATCATAAAAACGGACCATCTTATGCTCAAAATATGAAAATCGCCCAATTCAGTAATTCTAAATATTTAGAAAGAAAACATGTGAGAATGATAGTGAATCAGGCACGGAGAGAACGAGCATTTTCTGAGCTTTCTTTTTTGATATGTAGCTCATAGAAATCTGACAATTAGGAAACATAGCGATATCGTGATGTTCATACTTGTTTTCTTCAGAATCCGTGTGATGTTAGGAGAACGAATATGTAAGTTATATTCAAAAAGGTTCTAAATATAATTGGAAAGAGCCACTATTAAATGATTGTGGTCCCATTTTCGTTTTCGTTACCTTTTGCAACTGATTTCCGGTAACTATCTTCAGGTAAAAAGGAAGAAAATTATGGTCTGGTACAATTTTTTTTCAAATTCACACCGACGTCTATTTACAAAAGTCTATGTCATGATGACATAGGTATCTTCTAGTTAGCAACGGCAAATTAAGAAATGATTAGAACCTGATTGCTTCATGCTATCTAATCTCCCTCATTCGTTTTCAGGCACTGAAACCCCAAGGAATATGATGACAAGCTGATGGTGCTAGTTGTTTTGCTTAAAATTTGTTAGCACTGAATTCATAACATGACCCTATGACAAAAAGACTTTCAATATTTGCTTCATCCATTGTAATTCATTAAATAAATTGAAGGTTGCTAACTCGATGGTGTTCTTCCATCCTCGAAATTCGGGGGGTGGGGAGAAATGCATCCTTACTCCTCTTCAGATCCCTTTTATAGTTTCTGCAAAAAGGAGACAAAGGTACTGCAAATGGGCACGTGTCCTTTTTGTTAATCTAAAAATATATCAAGTTATTCATATTCATGCTATTGTTCTATTATTTGATAATTCGCATCGATGAAACGGTTTAATATCGTTCTTCGCAAACCAAGAAGTTATTCCTGATATACCATCACGATTACCTCCTGCCCGTATTAGTGCAGCCATGACGTCCGATCACGGAATGTTACCATTCTTCTCTTTCGCTTATCAGGCGTCTGTTTGTCCATCGTTGTATTGCTCTGAGGGTGGCATTGTTCAGGAACAATGAAAAAGCCTGTAGTTCATTTACTGGATTCACCGTAGCTCCGCGAAAACGAATGTCATTTCTCTGAAGATTTCGGATAGGTGGGAATTATAGGCTTAAGGGATGATGGATGCTTGTTGTTTGCTACCACCAAAACTATCATTTGGTCACGCCATATTAGATGCAATTGCTATAAACGCATGAGTTGTGAATTTACTTGAAATAGAGTTTCTTTAATTAAGAACTGCCATCAGAAAATTAAATGCACCTTATACAATGTACATCGGTGCTTTCGTAATGAATTCCAGCTCTCTCGTATAAGTCCGAGAACTACTGACATTTTCCTCATAAATTCGCCCACGAGCTTTTTATTATTTTTACTAGTACTATGTAGATTGTCACCCAACATCACTGAAACGACAATTCTTAAGTTGTACTTCCAGTCGTCTTGCAAGTTGTAGAGCCTCAAACATCGCATGTAGATCCATGTACTTCCGAGTTTCACACACTTGATGACGTAATGATGTAACATTCATGCAATCACTCAAAATGAGATTCTGAGGCAGAATTCTCCAACACCAGGCAGAAATATAGACATTTCTTGCAAGTTGTAGTTTGACAAAGCGTTCGGTAATGACGACGTCATGACAACCGATGCTATTGCTGTAGCTGTAGATAAACAAACAGACTGTCTAAATGTCTAACAGACCACTAAACAATGGCGTCGCGTGCTCCCAGACCATAGGCCTTCGCTCCGTAGTGGATTCCTATTTTCTGAAGCAGACAGCATGAACTGCATAAAATAATTAATTTGAAGCTATCCTAATTTCAATGAATTTTCAATCACTTGTACAAGTACATGATCATTCAAGTCATGCTGGCATCCATGACGACAGAATGAAATGAAATGATGTGAGAAATAGACTGATATTTAAATGAAAGGTACACTGAAGACCACAGACTACCCTATATTGACTATACTGCATGTGAATTGTGATTCACTGTGAGTCCTATGTGACAGTCTCTTTTTCTGAACAGCCTCATAAGCATGCAATCCTAAGCTGATTGTTCGTCAACACGACTCTTGTTTTCCCAAGATTTTAAACGTCAAATGACAATGAAAATGTGATGTTGATTTCTCATATGACGCTTGATCACCTTGGCGAGATGACTATAGAGAACATTCACTCTCAAGGAAGCTCTCGCCAACGCAAGACTCTGTTGTGTCCATTATAGCCTGTCAATCACTTACATGCTTCAAACTTAGGGCTGCTAGAATGTTTCTTTTACTCCTTATATTCTATCCCTTGAGAGTGCCTTAGTTTTATTTCAATGGCATGAACTTCGTGCACGATGGTTCTTCTTTCTGCATAATCCCTCGGACGACTGGCCGGTGTAGAAAATAACACTGTTGAAATCGCTGCCATAAACAATAAAACATCAAATTATAGAAACTTCATCGCTTTATCTTTCAGCGGCTTCTCACCTTCCGATCCGACATTCAGCCATTGGTGAACGCAGACTTGACGATTTAGCGTGTCATCATCTCTCCAAAATTTGGCGAAGCCACGAGTAGGGAAAATTTGCTGCTCTCTCTCTATCTGAATCTAAGAATTTCTTTCTTGCATTGTTGCATTGTTTCTTGCATTGCACTTCTTCTTTTCTTGCATTGTTGCAATTTATTTGCTTCTGCGTTTCTATAGGGAGAAGACGAGTCTGACTATCGAGCTAAGCGCACACGCTCCACACATCACACAACCACACAAATCTCTGTAATTTGCTATGAACACATCGCCAGCGCATTGTGTGATTGCTTGAAGATCCCTGCATTTAACAGCTGAGCGCTGGCGCTCGGAACGTATTTGAGAGTAGTGACTTGAAACTGTAAAGTGTATGTAAAGTTGTAAACGTAAACATGCTCTCAAAGACAATAAAATAAAACTATTGAACCTCTGTTTTATGAACGTAAATAATTATTTTTGGGCATGCGGCGAAGGCCTCGCAGGCACGGAGACGACGCGACTAAATGATATTCGGAGAGTTTATTTTAGTGATACCACGCTTTGATTCTTCCAAGGCTCTAGTAACATGGGTGGGTGTCTGACGGAGCAGTTGACATTGCCATCAACAAACAGCTATTGTCGTAGTCCCACTAACTTGCTCATAGCGAAAAGTCGGATTTCTATGGATAAGTCTGTCGGTTGAACGAAATACTGAAAAATGGAGCTCTTGTTGAACCGATTCATAACAGATGATAACATGCACTGATCTAGTGAGCTGAAACTAAAAAGTCAGCAAGAATGACCGAAATGCATCACACACGCAGGAGATACGGAAGCAGTCTTGTCGGATTCCAATAGAAGCGAGAAGTCTTAAGGAATGTTTACCATTTGCTACGTTCGAGCCAATTCACAACGTCAATAAACAAAACGTGTTGCACCTAAAAGAAAGTCTGTGAATATCTTTTTTGTGATGAGCAGAGTCTGTTTATTCATCTGCGACTATAACATCGGTTGCATTGACGTTTTCATTATCTTGAAGAGGAAATTGGTGAAGTTACCGGTAATGAGAAATGTCGTATTTCTGCCTGATGATGGAAAATTCCGCCTTAAAAGTGCAATAATAATCATAAAAATGACAAATCTAATTTTGAGTTTTTAAATGTATGGTGGATAATTGCGTTATTGAGTATACCAAACTCGGAAGTACATGGAAAATGAAATTGTGTTGTTTGACTCTCTGTAACTTGCAAGACGATTGGAATCACAACTTAAAAATTATCGTTTTTCTGAAGTTGGGTGACAACCTACATATTGAAATCAATAAGAAGCTCGTGTGCGAATTTAGGAAGGAAATGTCTGCAGCTCACGCACTTTCTGTGGCCTTTCCCTAGAAATTTTGGCATCATAATGAATCCCAGTTCTCTCGTATACATGGTTCTTCATTCATCAATACCCTAGTCAGCAATTTGACGAAGGTTGATGAGTCACTACAATTGACGACATCAATGGAGTCGTATTATCTGGTCAGATGAAGTCTCAGTTCGTCTGAAAGGTAGTGACGGCCGATTGAGACTTTCGGTTAGATCTGACCAGCAAATTCCACAACACTGACATCGTCCTTCTGATTTGGGCTGGCACTTCGGCCGTTCTTCACATAGAACAGGAAAGTATGAATTCTGAGGGCCATGTGAACAGACTTGAAAATGGACCTATTGATGACCAGGCCCGGCCCAGGCCCATTCATCTCGAGCCGCTGGACCCTTAATAGATGTTTTTTTGTTATAGGACTTTTATAATACTGTATTTACTATACCATTATGATTAATTACATGAATATCTGACTTTTGATCATAAAATTTGCGACTCTCCACTACATTTTTGTCAAAGGAGTAAGTTGAAGGTTTAAGTTGGCTAAATAGAACTGATGAAGTTTCAGGCCCTGCCCATAGGCTATCCGGCCCATATACAAGTTTTCTTGTGAATGCTCTGCGAATGAGCATTGACCGAATGACAGGTCAACTTGCTGATCCTTCGACTTGGTATTTTGTGGACGATAATACAACGTGTCATAGGATTAATATGGTTAACTTAGAGTCTCAACCAGACATTCGAGCCGAGATGTCATGGTCGTCTCGCATGGTGTATCTTGAAACGCAATATGCGTCAATCCTTAGACGAGTTGCTGATGTCACTCACAAAATGTGCAAGATCACAAGATATTAGTAAATTGATATTGTGAACCACATTTTTCAACAAAAACAGATTATTCAAATAAATTATAAAATACATTTTCATAGCTAAATAGTAACTGCAATTAGTTATTTAAGGATTATAAACCACATTGGCAATCATATGCTTAAACACAGCTTCTCACATATGCTGTTGTCCTAATAAAATATATCAATACAAAACAAATCGGACAGTGACCCATTGTAAATGGAACGCTCTGCATATCTACTGATGTTACAGCTACAAATGTTACAGGAAATTGTGCCATTCAGGCATTAGTTTGAAAAAGATAGTTAACTCCCCAACAACATATAAGGTAATTTTGTTCGCAATGGCTTTCAATGTGTTCAAGACATGATCTGATGCGTCTGCTATATTTAAAGCGCAAAAGACTGAAAAATAGGTTAGAAAATAAAACGTTTCATGTCGATAATTTGGATTATCATAAAAAAAGACAAAAACAACATAAATTAAAGACAACATAATAACAATTCAATTAAACATAATTGAAGCTAGAAGAAAAATCAATAAATTCAGGAGTGAATCTAGCATGCACTGTAAACTGTAAACCGTCAAAATCCGTTTAAAATTAAGAGCTAAAATTAGTTTAACAGTTTTTTGCAGTCTGAACTGCAAATATCCGTAAAAGCAGACGTTTGCTTTATCTGATATAAACGGATTTTAACTGTTACGTCATCACTCATCACGTAATGACGTCATCATTTTAGAAAATATTTGCGGACATTTTCTGTGAAGTTTCACTGTTATTTTAGCTGTCAACGATGTACAGTTTACAGTGTACCTGATATAAAAATCATCAACAAAAAATAAAAAGAAATAATAACACTGATTGTCCTTGCAATATTTGTTTGGCAATTGGCCCACGATTAAATTGCAAGCATAAATATCTAATTTATGAATTGTCTTTCAATCCTTGCCGAAAGAAGTATATTAGTCAAGCATGTCGGCCTTTCAGGACTAGATTCAAATAACACCAACGCAGCTTGAAGAGTCGCAATGTCACACCAACGCACCTGGAAGAGTCGCAATGTCAAACCAACGCACCTGGAAGAGTCGCAATGTCACACCAACGCACCTGGAAGAGTCGCAATGTCACACCAACGCAGCTTGAAGAGTCGCAATGTCACACCAACGCACCTGGAAGAGTCGCAATGTCACACCAACGCACCTGGAAGAGTCGCAATGTCACACCAACGCAGCTTGAAGAGTCGCAATGTCACACCAACGCAGCTTGAAGAGTCGCAATGTCACACCAACGCACCTGGAAGAGTCGCAATGTCACACCAACGCACCTGGAAGAGTCGCAATGTCACACCAACGCACCTGGAAGAGTCGCAATGTCACACCAACGCACCTGGAAGAGTCGCAATGTCACACCAACGCACCTGGAACAGTCGCAATGTCACACCAACGCACCTGGAAGAGTCGCAATGTCACACCAACGCAGCTTGAAGAGTCGCAATGTCACACCAACGCACCTGGAAGAGTCGCAATGTCCCACCAACGCACCTGGAAGAGTCGCAATGTCACACCAACGCACCTAAAGAGTCGCAATGTCAGATGTGCATTGACTGATCAACACTTGTTCAACCACGGCGCTGAAGTGATGACCATATGATTTTAGTTACAAGATTTTGTATAAACAAGACAAAGATGAACCAAGCTATATTGCGTTGAAAATTCCGCAAATGATAGACGTCATGAGCTGATTTGAGGAGTTCCACTGACTATCCCACTGATTTTGTGCATAATGCTTGCATTTTAACACTTGTCTTCAGATTCGTAGCTTTTGATGCCGTCTGAAAGTCGAAGTGAAAGGCATACTTTTTGTTATCTGCAAATATGGCTTTACGTCCACCACAAGGAGGTGAGACATTTCTTTTTCCTCCACATTCTTTGGGTTGCTTATTGATCTTCAGTTGTAGCAGCTTTGCTGTTGACTTCAGTTTTCTTGATAAAAACATTCTTCTAATTGAAGAGAAAAGAGAACGAGAAAAACTATATATTTGTCGTAATGAAAATCAAAAATTACAGAGACAATTATGAAAAAACAGTTATTTGCAAGTAAGGTCAGAGAGACCATTAATGACCAGAGAGCTTAAAACGACGAAGCTATTTTGCCGGCGATTAGTAGTGCACATTGGGACCAAAACATGTTTTCGCATAGATTTAGGAATAATGTAACACAACGGATGTCCGGGGTGCAAGCACTTGTTGTAGAAGCTTTTAAAAGTCGCCAGTCTAATTGCATGAAATCTTGTCATGTCATTGCCACAAGAACATTGTGCAGGGCAAATCAGTCGCCTTCCTCGTTTATACAAACTGCTGAGAACACCAAATAACTGAGTACAATACATGATTAAATTTTCTATTAACATGTGGAAAGTCAACCACAATTCGTCATGTTGTAGAACATCCTTCAAGATTTTCAACAAATATAGACGTTTTCAGCATCTTCTTAGCAATAAACTGAAATGGGAATCCCATTTTAAAGTTTCATTCCACACAACACCAAGTAATTTGCATTCGCTGACAATTTCAAAAGGAAAGGAAAATACATCTCAAAGTTTTTCTTTCTTATGCAAACACATTTTGTTTTTGACAAAATTAATTTCAGATAATTCTTTTCTGCCCAGTCATTTATAGTATGAAATTCAGATGTAATCATTTCGATAGATCCAGGTACATCAGATTTAAAAATTGGACACACTTGAGACACGTCATCAGCATACATGATTAATGATGTGTTATGAGACAGGGACATTTTGTCGTAACAATACAAAATGAACAAAAACGGGCCCAAAAGGGAACCTTGAGGAGCTCCGCTAAGCACCTGCAACTCTGAGCTAACAATTGACCCAAATTTGACCCTTTGATAACGATTACTTAAGTAAGAAGACATAAACTCAACCAAACGTATAGGGAACTGAAGAAGTCTTAATTTCTGAAGCAATACTTTGTGACTGATGGTATCGAAGGCCTTTGAAAAATCATAATTCAAGAGCATGCAACCAGTAACATCAGGTTTTTCCAACAATTCTGTAATAATATGATGCAAGGTAACAAGACAGGATGTTGTACATGAATTTCTTTTATAAGCAAATTGAAAGCTGGGTACACGTTCATAGAACGCAGTACGCATGGTCGAAAGTATATGATGTTCTAAAAGTTTAGCCGGGACACTTAGAAGCGTGATGGGTCGAAGATTTTCGAAAGAGACAGGAGAACATTTCGGAATCGGAGACACAATACATTTTTTCAAATCTTTTGGAACATAACACTGAATGATGATAGAATTTATTATGTCACACAGTGGCTCACAAATATATGGAGACGCTAACTTATAGAAACGGTTGCAAATTCCGTCAGAGCCGTAGCTTTATTAGTAGACAAGTTCTCTAAGAACAGAAAAACATCATGCGGGCTAGTTAGGGGACACCAATCATCATCATTGTGATTTGAAGTTGTGTCAGATGAATGGTATGGAAAGCGGTCTTTGTCTTAGTGAAAATGTTTTGCAAAAGATTCATTGATAGCATTAGCTGCACTCATGGCATCAGAAAACTCATGTAAAATAGGAGCTAAAGTATTTTTCACATTATTGCCTTTAACATCAGATACTACACTCCAAATGTTACGAGATGATCTTCTTGACCTCTCAACCCAAAACATTTTACACTTCTTGATTTCTTCTTTACATTTATGTTTATAGATATTATACATATGAAAATTTTTACAACGATATGCAAACCATCTTTTACTAATCAAATCTTTTAAGTAAGCTGACATCCAAGGTTTGTCACGAGTAGACATGGCAATCGATTTACTTGGGATTACAGATAAACATGATTGAAACAACGTGTAAAATATTTCAAGCTTTTTATCCAGATCATTAACATGATACAATTCATGAAAGGAACACATATTTAAGCGAGTGATAAAGTCCTCAATATGACAACTCTTCAAATCATATAAAATACGATATTCCTTACAATCAGTGTTAGTGTCAATGTTCACTGGGGATAAAAGTATTTGGCAATGTGAGCCTCTACGTCTTGAAGTCAATGGAGGACCAACTGAAGCATCCATATATATTTGGTTCTAAAGAACGGCTTACTAGAAAACGATCTAGTATCGAAGTACCTCGAGAAGGCATTAGCACCTTGTCAAATAGATCATGAGAACTTTGCAGGAGAGATGTATCAAAGTGATTCAGATCACCACAAAGAATAACATGAATATCAGAGAATACAACAGTTACATCATCAATGAATTCAATTAAATAATCAGATATCTCTGTCGACGAAGCTACACACCTACTCACATCGGGTGGAATATACAGGGCAAGCAAGAGATAATGCGATGAGCCAAAACGAAATTGCACGATTATATATTCGCATGAAAGTTCACTGAGGCGAGAAGCAATTAGACGTTTCACTTTGACAGAAGAACGTAGCCACAAAGCTACTCCACTACCAGAGCGCCCAGTTCTATCACATCGCAATAAATGATACCCATTTAAAAGAAAAAGTGAATCATCATGATTATCATTTAACCAGGTTTCGGTAACTACAAAAATATCAGGATTGACAAAGTCCTTAGTTATCCGCAAATCATCCATTTTGCCAGGAGTGGCAATTGAATGAGCATTTAACAGTAGTATTGATGGTGCCTGGAGACGTCAATCACTGGATCTCAAAATAATCTTACCGTTCTTGATTATAACATTTTCCCCATTGTCGCGACGACACTTAAATTCCTGTCTCAAATTTCGTTCCTCCTCTTGCTGCTGCGGGGTTACATTAGGCTTTAAAAATACCTTTCGAAACTGATTGGTGTCAGAAAGTTTGCCCAATTTCGGCGCTGCTCGCAAGATGAGATCTCTATTCATTTGTGACGAGAGAATTATTTTCATAGGCCTTGGTTTCTGTCGAGATGTTTTGTTGCCCAGTCGGAAACATCTTTCCACTTTAACATCTTCAATGCCAATTTTTGAGAAGATATTCAATGCATCTTCTTTGTCGCAATTAGCACCTGGTGCATTCGTAGTTAACTGCTCAGGCATACCGAAAACAACAATGTTGTTCTTACGATGCTCCCGGTCTTGTAACTCATTCAGAACATCAGTCTTGAGAGTACTATAAATGCTCTCGCTTACCATGACCAAATTCCTCTCCCATTTAATTTCAGCCTCGGCAATGAGCCGCTTGCTTTCAGAAATAAGTTCCCTCCTGATATCCGTAATCGCATCAGACACGGTGCACATACGGTGCACAGTCTCAAAAGATAAATCGCCTCCGTCAGCCATGATATCACAGCAAGAATTACAAAGCCACAAAAATTTATGAAACTCTGCAACGGGAATCGAACTCTTCAAGGTTCAGGTGGTTTGTCGATGAGAAAGTGTTCCAGACAACACGGCCACTGAACAGAACTGTCGATTGTTGTTTGCACAACCAAGAAAACGTTAGGTTGAGGAAGAGGAGGTGGAGTCTAGTCTAATCTTCTAATCGTATTGAAGTCTTCTAATCGTATTGAAGGTACGAAGGAGTCCTAATCTATAGGTCCGGAGAGTCACTATATGGCGACCATTTTGAAGGTGTAGAGGTCTATATAGTGACTTATAGGATAAAATGATTTAAAGATTTATGTGCCAGTCAAATGGTCCTCCTATTTTCTACTTACCTTCAGATACATGTACCTACCCATACCGTACTAACCCCATTCTTCAGCTTCCACCACTTTACCAAGAGAATCTGTCAATTTACATAATACAATTTGCAAGATGTTTTCAAATAACATTACCAATGAAGATAATAACTTTAATTTTCTCTGCAAATTTTTCCAATTCTTATAAATATTTGATAATTATGTCCTTTGTCCATAACATAATGAGCTCTAAATTTCTTCGTCTGTCATTTCAATTTTCAGAGGAGGTATCTTGGCACCTGTGAAATATGTTCACAACACTACTGATGAGTTCATCGGAACCGTTTTCTCTTTGATGCCTCAAGTACGCACCCATCCAGCTAACACGGACTGCATTTGTTATTTCGGACGTTTATTTGTGCCATTTAAATACCGACCTTTTTCAGGTTTTATACAGACGTGCATTTTTCTAGCAATTTTTTTTCTCTACATAATTACATGCAGTTATTTTCTTGTCATATCCGGAAAATCATTTACAAAGAAGACGCAATCCAGAAAGCGTGTCCGATGAATTTCGGAACCCCTTAAACCGTTAATACGGACCATTTAGCCACTGTAGGAGGCCGGATGAGGCGTTGTTATCTTGGAATGCAGAGATCCGATGTGTTCATTTTGTTCAAGACATGCAGATCGAAGTCATCATGGATACAGGAACATACATGGTGCAATCATTTTTGACTACAATATCTGTCATTCTGATTTACATAACTAGATAACAAGCAATATTCATTTCTGTGCAAATTGTCAATGAAAAGTTCAAATACAAGGCTCAACCCTTTGAGGACTGGTGGTCCAAAAATGGACCACCTCTTATATGATCTGCATATTTTCATCTAACTGCACTAGAGCTAGTTATACCACATGGATATATTCAAGACGATGTATAAATTAAATCCGAACTCTTCAATTTTGTTTTAAGTCGAAACATTTTGATTCAATCGTCAATACAATCATCTGGCGACAAGAAAATATTTTTTCAAGTCAGTGTTTCGGTAAGTGACGAATATCTTCCTTTCAAAACAAACTTTTGTCTGTTTATCACAAACTATTATCACTTCTGACCATGCCAAACACTCTCCAACCATTGGTATAGCAAAATTTACAATTTTTCAATATTCAGTATTACTTTGTAGTGGTGGTTCATATTTGGACCACCAGGCGTAAAAGGAGTCTAAAACAGGCTATTTTATGATGTATTTTATATTTGATACCAAATCTAGCAGGACATCATGACTTCATGTATATGTAGAGAAATAACATTTAGCTAAAATTGACATCAGATGGTAGAGCTGAAGTTATTAGTGACTCGCATCAATAACAATGAAGTAGGCATACAGGTTGTAGGCCTAAGTGATATTTTGCGCCTAGTTTGCAGTATGAAATAGAAGTAGGCGCACTGCGTACATAAGTGGCCACATGATAATGTAGGCTGAAAAACAAAGATGATGTGACAGTAAAGAAAAATCATGACTGAAGTAGAGGCCTGCTTGACGTCCGTCAAAAGAGGGATTCGAACACTCGCTCGCTAGAGCTATGCTCACCACTCTACCCCTGAGCTATGTCAGTTGACGAGAAGACGTGCTGTAGCGATGCTTTACCATTTTCAGGTGATGTCTGAACGCGCACGCCATTTCATTCGACCGGGGAGAAGAGCAGCTGAGGCGGCTATCGGACTGTTATTCGGGGATACGTCTGATGAGGAGCCAGAGACTTCTACATGGGTGGGGTTGACTTGGCCGATCAGTTGAAAGAGGCTTACGAAATTGATATTCGTGCAAAGTACAAATACTACCTTCGTTTGTTTTTCGACATGCTGGATATGTCAATCTGCAATTCATACATTGTTTTCAAAGATTGTGCGCATTCAGAATCAAAACTGTCTTCGAAGGAATTTAGACAAGTTGTTGTTCGATCACTCGTGGCATCGTTTTCATCGCGCAAGAGATCGTCTTCGGAAATGGTTGGCATCAAGAAACATCGTGTGGACGTTCGGCGTGTCTGTCAGCATTTGCCGATTTATTCAAGCCAAAGAGGCCGTTCTCATCATTGCTCGACAAAGAAGACGAACTTTCGCTGAATATAAAATGCAGTGTGTGCAATGTTCATCTTTGCTTGAATTCAGAACGAAATTGCTACTATCGATTTCATGAGTAGTACAGCATAGGACTCCTTTGACATGGACCACCTACAGAAAATGCACAAAATTCAAGTAAATAGATGTTTTTAGAGTCGAAACATGTTGTTTTGCTTCTTTAGGCATAAAAAACACAAGAAACATTGACACAAAATATTTAGTTTGATTGTCGTCCTTAAAGGGT
>CAJQUW010007170.1:0-517327 GCA_907163375.1 Prostheceraeus crozeri
AGACACACAGTGGATGATATGATATTTCATACTCGTAGGCAATTTAAGGAGAAGACAGTATTCATTCAAATGTAGCTGAAAAGTCGCCATCTATGGTGATTTTGATTTTATAGCATCAATTCACATTTTGCCAGACGTAATGAAAACACATTACCATCGCGGATGGCGGTCAGAAGGTGTAGAGTCTTCCTGTACTGAGCTACAAAATATTGCATCGAGTAAAGTGCAGTTGGAGAACAGGAAATGATAAATATCTTAATTTTCAAGTCTTTGCACATTGCACGTATTGTCTTCAGAGCATTTATACTCTTATGTTTTCTTAATGCAAGTTAGTTCTGCACGAACATATTAATGCAGTATAATTATGTTTGTTTATTATAGGTAAAGTTATGTAAGTGTTTTTGACCCTGGCTTCACTCCGTAGACCTACTTGTTGCGTATGTCAGTGCTAATTAAGATATTAATTTCAGCTTTGTCAAATCATGTAAACATTTGCACATGTGGACAAAGTATTCGGAATTAGAAAGCTAATCTCTTATGGATTTGACAGTGATAAAAAACTGCAGTTAATTGGTAATTAAGTGATTGCTATGAGATCCAATTAAATATGATAAATGCCGAATGGCAAGCCGAAAGTAATTCATTTCACTATTTAATTAAATCATTCATCACAAAACTTTGACCCTTCCCTCATCCCAAAAACGAGAAGCAATAGCCTTTGCAGATGGTATATAATAACGTGCCAAAATTGTAGTGCATTCGAAGAGATTAAATGATATAATATCAGCGGGTGGCTTCATGGATTTAATACACCCTGTTGAAAACAGGTGTGGAAGTATAGGTAAACTCAACCAGTTTTTTATAAAAGGTCACGTATTTTAATATCATCGGAATTTAATATCATGCTGTGCAAATCTTGATTAGCGCGCGATTACGAAACTTATTAGCCTGGAACTTTTGGCGAAAGCGTTTTACGTCCGAAACAACACTCGCTAACGAAAGGACGAAACAAGGCAGTTTGCTGATTGGAATGACTAAAAAATTACAAGCTGTCCTACATCGTCATAATGCGGCTGTTAATCGTGTAAATTCGTAAGGCTGGTAATCAACCATACCGTACGATGAACTAGATGGGAGATCCCTATTGGCTAATGGAGGAAGTCGCTTCGAGCCAGTTGCTCGCAGTTACTTTCCGCGCTCTCAGGATGACCAATGAATGATTCTCCTATTCTTTCCTGGATGTAATTGCTTATAATGTACATTACAGTTAAAGTGCGGTATTTTAGTGGATACTATTGTAGTTTGAGTATAGCTACCAGGTTGCTATTACTGCATCTTGTACTGCATTGTTATGGCCGTGTAATGACTATCAGCTCTGTTGATGTGTCATAATTACTGCGCATAAGATTAATTTATTGGTCTGAATTGAATAGTTACTCAACTGACAGAAAAATACTAATTGGCTCTCCAACAATTTCTGTTGTGAAATAAACTGGTCTACGATAAGCAAAAAAAGTACCGATGTCTCGTATCACATACATTCCATGGGACTTGGATGTGATTGAGTATGAGTGGTGTTTTTTGAGCATGTGGTTCTTTGTTTTCATAAATCTATTCGCCAATCTACTTTGTGTGGAGAGCTATTCCGGTATTTCTATCTGTCTATGGCATCAGAAATCATACGGTGTGCTTTAAGTGTCACATTGTATTATTATTGTGCATAACTAATGCGGCTATTATAATAATAAAGTTATGATTACATATGTCATACTAAATTAAAATGTGTGCACAAAGGGACAAAGGTTAAACTGTTTTGTGGACATGGTATGTAATTTAATATGAAAATCCGAGTCATATTGAATGGGGCTATTGGTACATGTGTTTCATCTTATTCGAATCTATACACGTCTATCTCTGAAAATTATTTCGAAATGTCCGCATGTTTCGGATGTACATGATAACAATATAGATATGGCCATCCATTCCCAATGTACGCACGGATTTTTGGTGTTGAAGCCGCTGACTGGCGGGATTGAGATGAAAAGTGCATTTATGAAGAAGACGCTGTGCGCTATTGTATCAAGGCATTTAAGCAAGTTCTTTAAGTATCAACTCATTAATAACATTAGATGGATTTACCGCGATATCAGAGAGCGTTGTAGTTTCAACAACCAGGATTTAACACTAGCCCTTATATATGCAAGGATTTGGAACAACTGTTTTTTTAACCAAAGGGTTTAAACCACGAAAGAAAAACAGGGTTGTTTGAGCTGGAGAGATAGGAGATGTGGCGCAATTGGGGGGGGAGGGGGGGGGGGGGGGGGGGGGGGGCGGGGGGGGGGGGGGGGGGGGGGGGGGGGGGGGGGGGGGGCACCCCCCACACTGACACCATACATACAATATGATGATTTAATTTAACATATTTCTCTTCTACAGAGCGAGTACTGACACTTAACAAGCCAACACCGGTAGCACAAAAACAAACCCCGCTAACGTGCTCGCATTCGTTCAGCCGACAAGATTCGAAGATGGGAGGATTGATGCTGCAATATATTGGCCTATCACGTGTACTTCAAATAAAGGCGTCACATCACAGTTCGTGTTTTCAAAAACGCTATAGAAAAATCTCACTTACCATATTTCATTTACAGCCGTTTGTTTCCGCCACCATGCCAGGAATCGTCAATTTGTCATTGATTACGGTGTATGTAGATTTGTGTATCTGCTCTCTATGGTCCACCTATTACCACAAGCCTTCATGGTTGGTATCACCTCTAATATATAATAAAAACAAGACAGATAGAGGGAAAATGAGTTCCTGGAAAGCCAAAGAGGTTAATGCAGCTACCCACTATGAAATACAAGCAATCTTCGGTAGACGAAGTTCGCACTCTCGATTTTAGAGATACTTCGGCAGTTTGCATACACTATTACAATATGTTGCCGCGCCAATTCAATGTCATTTAGCACCGATATTTATATATAATTGTCTATATATTATATTATATTATACATAGCATCTACTTATTATCTACATGAACTAGATTCTGTAGCATTCCTACACAAGGCTTTATTCAGGAGGTGCTGCTCAACTGCTGCACAACAGCCTGTGTCAGATTACATTACGTTACATCACATTAAGTGAACCAGGTGACTTCAGAGTTGAAAATGAATCGCAAATCAAATATTCAAGTCCAGTGCTGTGATTTCATTTATTTCTTAAGTGAAGGTGTGGTTCAGCATGGAAGTAATTCAAACCCACAAAAATCATAAGAAAATGGTTATTGAGAATTTCATGTATGGAGTGGAGAGGCTTTTATCGTACATCCAAAACATCTATCGAGTCGATCTCATGACTAATTTCTGTGTTATACTTGAAAATAAAAATTTTTATCATCGTTAAAAATTGCTATAAAAATAATCACCGTTTAATTTTCAATTCTAATATTTCTAATCCATCATGCATCCCGTGGAAACTCGGAAGACCAGTGCTGCCTTAGATATGTGATAGGTCTGTGCATGGATTCCTTAACTATGGCTACAACTATGAAGGAATCCATGGTCTGTGACTGTTGCTGTGATTAGTCATCAGAGGATCGCACATTGAATGAAGACAATGAAATATTTTAGCTGTTTCACAGTCACAGATTTAGAGAGGAACAGATGAACTATTTACACAACTGCTTGAAGCCGGTAAACACAGGACGAGAGAGACACTGGTTTGCGATAGACGGGCAAGAAACAAGTCGCGATATGATTACAGCGATGACTGCTGCAGGATAAACATATTTGAATAGCTTTCATTGTCATGTTGTCAAATGATTTATTTGTCAACAAAGTAAGCAAGCTCAATGAATTATATCACACCTATTAATTAGTAAATAAAGTACCCAAGATATTGAACCACTTTTAGATTAAGTCATTCAGATTCAAGTTTAATTCCCATTCATCGCAGAATAAAAATTTTTAAAATGGGAGAATACATCCACACCAGGTTAAAAGCAGATGATGCATTAATCAAATTCGCTTATTTTATAATTTATCGCGATTACAAGTGTATATTCTGTATCAAGCTAAAACGTCTTTCCGTAGTGCTTTTCATGGGATTTAGATAATTCAATCTTGTACCAACGGTTTTCCTGTGATAGTGGTACATGTTGATGTGCACCCAAAAAACAATGGGGGACTTCACTTTCCTAGTGTTTTATTTCCCCCCGAAGAGCATCAACTTGGTTAGCCTGCTGGACCTCGGGACTGGACATCCGTTGCAACATTATTGTTTCTTTATCAAAATTTATTTTTCCACACTTCTACCTATCGAAAGTTCGAATGAATCGGGAAAGCATTTATTTCGTTTTTTCCTAGCAGGACGTTAGTGTGGATTGTTTCCCTTAGGCTCCTCATTATCAAATATATTATGGCTCTGTCAGCTTCGGGAAATACCAGTATCAGACGTTGATCTTGTTAGAGAGTACCCGGTGAAAAAGCTAATTGACAATGTAAAGACAATATAGCTATAATTTAAGGGATAAAGGATAATTTAAGGAAATCATTCATCGTTTGAAAACATATGAGGAATGTTTCCTTTTTGATGTTGTTTTCATCTCATATTTCGCCTGTAAAGACATAGAAAGCAATTTTGAAAATTGATCGTAAGCGATAATTTTTGCTAAAATTGTACATTGATTATCTCTTATTGAAAATTGTTTTTTACTTCAAGTAACAGACGTCTGGGTCAAACAGGCTATTGCAAATTAAGCAAGCGGGAAATATCAAGCACCTAAATTAGACTTGATGATTTGAATTCGATCATGATTGTAAAAATTTTTCTCTTATTTTTGTGACTGAGGATAAGACGTGTTCGAGAAAGCTTTAAATTAGAAAAAGATGATTTCACTGCTTCATATTACAACGTGAGATTGCAAAAGATTGCTCAATTTACATGTACTAGCAACTATTTCAAGCCTACCCTCAAAATAACCAAGATTAAAGGCAGGTCACAAGAAATACAAATGAAAATTAATAGATGAAATATATCTACAGAATTTCATTGCATTTTACTGCGCTAAAACAATATTTTCGATATTTGTTTGCGCATTGTTTCAACAACAATTTCTAGGAATCAGAAATTAGCGTGTTCAATGCTAGCAGTTCTATCACAAAAGCTATAATTTTTACCGCGATAAGCATAGCGCTAAGCAATTGGACTTGCAAAATTTATGAGACTGGTGTTGATTTTTGGAGATAGAAAGCTAATATAGAGATATTTGGCGAGGAATTCTCGTTTGCTTAATACGTACTTGATCGAGTCATAAATCCTCCTTTGTGCTGTCATTAGCTTAGTTTGAGTTGGTTTTCCATTTGTTTTATGCGTGTTTTTGCTTTGCACTTGAGATTCTTATAAGTTGATGTTTAGTTTCTTGCTTTTTGTTGTGATATGTTTACAAGTAACAGAGTTGAAATCACAAGGTCGACATTTTTTTGGGAATATCTTATAAGCACCTTTTCTGTTATACTATTTAATATCAGTGTCATTTGAAAAAATCTCCTCGTTCTTAACTACGGACATGAGCTGTCAGATCAATAAATATAGAGCAACTCGTGGTCCCCTCAATGTTCAAGAACCAACACTGTTTGAAATACTGACTCAAATATTCTTTTCAAATAAGGCCTACATATTAGCTGAATTATGTGTAAGAGTGCGTGCTGTTATTTTTTCTTAATTTAGGGTCATATATTGTGTTTGATTTTCGCAGTGGGAAGATGGTCTATGATGTCAAGCATTGAATGGTGATGTAACTTCAAACCATAATGGAAATGTATATTAAAAAGATTTTCACTCCAAGTAACCCTCTCCTTGAACTAGTTGATGACACATTAGCCAGATATTGACACAATAGCTGAAACAAAATAAATAGAAAATGTAAAATTCGTTTGACTTCACCATCTTATATGTATTTGATACTTCAGAACTCATTTTGATTTTTAAGCCTGTTATATTTTCAGAGCCTAATGGCCCATTTTCATCAGACATGTATGCGTTTTGGTAATTTTCACTTAAGCAACAAATATTAAAGAAGTTAAGGAAAGTACACATGAAACACTTGTGGGGAGAGGGTGCTAGGGAAAGTGTGGGACTTGTGATTCCCCACCAATTTCACTTCCTCGAGTATCTGGTCATTTAATATTTCAGCGACTCCGCAATAATGAATATTATTCATCGACAAGCCATGTCAGTCATTTCACAATGATTACTATTCACCACCACGTTCATGTGTTTTTCAAGTCTATTTTGATATGCAAGCAAAGTAAGCCTCTGTACAGCGATTTCAGAGATGCGAAGCCCACTCACTGATACAGGACTCCACAGATATAAATTGTTCTCAGCTCCTTCTCACGATATGTGCGATTAACGGTAATTCGGCCCTTTCAGTGGAGTGGGCAAAGAATCTCAGTGCCTCTGCTGAACAGCAAAATCTGTCTTTCATCGCTTTTGCTTGTTTGTGATGTGCTCGGAATGTTCAAACTGTCACAATTTCATCAAAATTTGAGGAAATCAAATCCACGTTTCGATTTATGTTGTGCACATAAGATTATGATTGATTTCTGCCAGTATGAAATCTGACAATATGGTCTAAGGACATCTCCGCGACGACTTCGGTCAGAGTGTCGGTCAGAAGAAGTTGACTTGTGCTTGTGCCTTGAAACGATCAGCGTGAGAAAACACTACCATGAAACAATTGAACTTTCTTTGTTTATGCGAATCTGAACAATACGTTGAGAAGATGGAAGTCATCCATGCGTTTATTTATTTCTCGTCAAGCTCTCGCTGCCGTTGAATTTCATTTCTTCTGTGTCCCGCTACAAAGAGGCAGCGAGAGCTTGGCGAGAAATAAATGCATACCTAAATGACTTCCGTCTTCTCAATGTACATGCATTCTTGATTAAAACTATTACGGTAAAATATGGTGAAGATCGATCAGCTAGACTGTGACATGATGACTTGCAGTCATCGAAGCATTGAAGCCTTGTTCATCATTTACACAGGAGAGACCGCGGGTTCTCTTTCGAAATTACATCTCTTGGAATGGATTTCAACGATGGAGCTGAAGGTGTACTAATCAGTGCCTATTTAAAGAGTTTCGAGTGATGGGGGGGCAAAAAATTTCCGGAATATCGGGATTCGGGATCGCAAGCTCTAGTTAATGTGACAATAACACGGCGGGTTCCTCAAAAAGTGGTCACTTACAAATGTCCATTGATGAAGGCTTCATCAGATTACTACATCAGTCAGCACCTTCATTCATGGTTGCGGGATTCCTCAGTCAAGAATTAAGAAGATGTATGCACTGCGCTACTCACAGGAGAAATTAGAGACGCGCGCCGAGGAGAATAGCTGTGTTATGGAACAAATCCCCAAATTTTCGGGTCGAGCTGAGGAGCATGGTAGATGAATGAAATTCACAATGAGGCGTATAAGACTGGCTGATTGCATGGAGTACGCTGAAGTGACTGGCTTGATTGGCCGATGTGCACGCCCATTTCTGGATGAAATCAACCATCACTTTATAATGAAACAATTCAGCCAATCGAGAAAAATGATACTAATGATGAAAAAGGTAAGAAATGTGATACTATCGTGGTCACACATGATAGACGCAGTGTTCTAAAATTTATTACAATGTTAATGACCTTATTTATTTCACACACAAGTCATATTCCATCGTTTGTTCAAGCATATGGAACTTTGGATGATATTTCTGCGTTCAAGTTTGAGAATTACCTTGGTTTGCTTAAACGTCGAATAAGAAGCAGCAATGGTATATTTGCACAAACAACCAATCAGCTCACCATTCTTCGCGCTTTGAGCTTTTCTAGTCCTGTTAATGATATGATTTTTCGAGATTCTCATCCTAATAACTGTACAATAGATTCTAATGGTCGTGTGATAATGATTAGTAAGGTGAATGAAAAGGACAACAAAATTTCTGTTGATGGATATTTGATGATATTTTCAAAGAATTTGTATGCGTATCCATATGAATCCAGAACTTTAGGTATTGGCTTCTATAAGAAATCGACTACTTATGTTTCAAATATTTCACCCGCTAACAAGGCTATAATACACTCTTGTGATTCCCTGTATCTTATCATTCCATTTTTGAATTGAATGTGTGCTCTCAGCTTCCCTGTACAGTGCACCAGGGCTGGGCTCGAATACCAAAATATAGGGATTCGTCTATTTGATGGTTTTGCGCTAATCCAAAGAGTTACTGAATATATTCATATTTTCTTCGGCTAAGAGAAGTTGTGATGTCTCAAACCTTTTTGCATATTTCGTTTTTGCAGATCATTTTAGAGGTTGCTCACAAAGAATGTCATCTTTTGACAGTACCAAGGTCTGCGCTAGATGTTGTCTAGACGTCTGCTCTACACATCCAGATTAACCCGTAGAAAAAGGGTAGTCCGAGTGTTGAAGTTAAAAAAAGAGATGTGTGAAAATTAGGCATAATTTGCTGATACTTTGTGGAAAGTTTGGTTATGGTATCCATCGGTGTAGTGTATATGAATTACCCATCTCTCTGGTGATGACACATCTCTATGCATGTACTGGTAAAAGTTTTAGCTGTTAAGTGACTATTTGGAAAGGGCCAAGTAGAACTATTTGTTAAAGCAGAAATCTTTCATTAAAAGTTAAAACCGATACATTTCGGGATAATATTTTCTAGTCATCAACTGTCTTTGGTCATGTGTTCATGTCAAAGAAGTAAACTTGTTATGGTCTAACTATCCATGTGTTTTTATTTCTCCCATATACTTGTGTTTATGTCCGATGCACAGAGCAGGTACATATGTGTATATACAAGATTCTACACATTCTAGCGAACAATGATGCGCTAATCATGTTCTGACTTACATATGCACTTCCCCAAATGACCGTTATGCATAGGATGCCACTTAAAAGTTTTAAATTAATAATAAGTACATCAATAAAATTCTGACATTTTTGATCGAATCAACTTCAATATTTGTACACATGGTAAAACTGGATAAAGAGCCGTAACTGTTTGATTGCATTTCGATGATATGAAATAGCAGTTGATAACAGTTAGAAGTGGATAGTTGTTATATATTGTTGAGGGTTTGGGGTATGACATGCCCATGTAACGATAGCGAGTTCTATGTCTACATGTATAATGTCTCTGTGATTGGAAGTTTTTGGTGTTTTTGGTTTTCAAGTTCTCAGTTCTTTATTTTCTTTGTAGGACCATCCATATACACGCCAAGAAAATAACCACCGGCATTTTTACCTGTGCGGTCAAGTACATCGGTAACAGAAGAGCCTACCTGTGCCCAATCCACCTCGTTCTGCAATGATGCTGGTTAGTGTTTACAAATCTCTGTGCCACATATATGTATGTATTATATGCATGTATTACACGCAAGAGCGATTCTAAGTAGTGGAGATGGACTAGCTGTTTGGGTGTTTTAAAAATGAGAGGGTAACGGACAGGGCCCGAATTTTTTCACGAACAATTTTTCACGAGGGGGGGCCATAAGATTTGTACAATGCTTCATCACCATAAGATTGTATAGACATAAAAGATTCTGTTTACAAACATTTTTCGCAATCGCAATGTAGGCATTATTGATCTGCATCAGTATCTTTATTTATTTTCTCTATTTTTCTATCTATTTTATTATTTGATTTATGGTCATAGTGCAAAGTATAATCATGAAAGCTAATCATAAATCACAAACTTAGATAGAAGTTGCAGATATAATTCGACGAATTGATAGACAAAATCTGTTGATCAAAGTGAACATCTTTCTTGTGAAATATACCAATGCAGTATAAGTAGCTCCAATGCTCTGTTAGAAGTAATACAGTTGTATCACATGTCTAATTGAAATCACTGTAATTCATCGTAATCACTGTAAAAATCAATTCACTGTATAAATTTTAGCGATATCTCACTTCTGTACTACACCATTATACTTTATTGCCATGTTAAATGAAATGAAAGAAAAAGCAAGCAGCCTATTCAAAATTTCAATAATAAGTACCTGTTAGTGTAGGGCTTTCAATATAATCTCATGCTGATTGTGATTATTATAAACAAGTGCTTGTTTGTGTATAACACTATATTTCGCGCGGAAGAAATCACATGCGCTTGGAAGAGAACACTTTTCGTCGTTCATCAGTCTTGGAAATGAAATTGTCACATAAGTCATTCGTGTCGATGTTGTCGAGAGATGTCTTGTGAATATTGCACACTGCCAAAGCGGTAAGCCGTTCCTGTCCCATGCTGCTTCTTTGCCAATTCTTCAGTCTTCGAAGGGTGCTGAACGTTAGTAGGAGAGTCTAGCCCCTTCCCGGCGCATTTTCACGAAAGGTCATGCCCTGCTCTTTCATCGGAGCACACGCCCACGCATCAGTAGCGAAGAAGACAGGAAACAGAGCACACGCCCACGCATCAGAGCACGCATCGGCGCACTTGGGGGTTGAGCACGGAGCACCAATCGGAGCACGCGGCGCCGAGCACGTGTGATGAGTCACCGCAGGGTATATAAGTAAGGCGCTGTCAGAGAAATTCATTCTCATTCTAACCATGCAGTACACGTGTGAATTCTGCCGTCAGTCCTTCTCTCGCTTTCAAGACTGTATTGCCCATGGAGCAGCAGAGACGGGTCGCAACTATTGTTGGACATGCTGTAAATGGTATGGAGACGAACACGATTGCCGCGCGTTTAATTATGGTGATGACAATGACTTGCTGTGTTTGGATTGCGACGGAAGTTTCGACGTAGAGGCGTACCATAAGCATGCGTGTGTGGGACGGTGTCGCTACTGTGATGTAGCAGTGAATGCTGAAGCGGAAGGATGGGATGAACATTTGTGTCCCTACCTGTTTGAGTTCATGCAAGAGGGCGGTGCAGCTGTGGAAGAAGAACGGATCATGGACGGTCGCGGATATAATTATCGATTTACCCCTCATCAAGCCACGAATGAATGGAAGGTCTATTTAAATTCAATGTATGCGGACTTGTATCGTGTCATTGTGCAACAACACCCCCACGAGGACGTGAAAGTGTTTGTGAGTATGAGACTCAGGTTTGCCAAGATGGATATGTCGACGGGCGAAGAGGAAGTGAGAGACATCACCACACCCTCATACATTCACGAAGGCGTCCAAGCACGCAACTTTGATACATGGTTCGGTGACATGGTGTCAAAGTTTGAAGAATTTATTGAAGACTATCGAGAAGATGGATCAGGATTTGCGGTGAAACAAGTGTTGGAGTTACTAGTTCAAACAAGTTCCTTCCCTAATTTTCGCATGGGCGCACCGATTCCTATTCACCGAGATATCAAGCTCTGCAAAGGTATATGTGTGTTTGAGTGCAACACGTATACATCACATTGTTTTCAAGACAGTGTCCTCTATGCACTGGCCTACCAAGACAATCGCATTCCTCGACGTGTTGATTCCCGCGCCAAGACATCCTATAACACTTATCAGAATCGACTTCCTGCAGTGCGCAAGTTGAAATTGAATCAATATTATCATCTAGACTTTTCCATGATGACGTCAGAGGGGTTGATGAATACACGGGATATTCAGGAGTTTGAAAAGAAGAACAATATCATTCTTCGTATCCACGTGCATGACAGTAAAGGATTTGTGGGCCAATTATACCCGGTCCGTCAAGCTGTGAAGGAGAACACACGCATCGTTCATCTGGTGATGGTGACGCGGTACGATATGGAGGATCAGTCTGGACATTTTCTTCCCGTGACGGATTTTCAGAAATGTGCTCGCATGTGGTATCGGAATATGAGCCAAACGCAAGTGAAACGATTTGAAACATGCGAGTTATGTAGCTTACGATTTAATTTCTACGAGAAGGGGATGAAGTATGGAAAGACAAAGGATATGGCGCACAAAGAACGTGTGGAACATCAAGCCAAATGCGATGGAGGATTTTTTCAGATGGAAACGACCCCGGAAGATACGAAACCGCACGAATTTATCGACCACGCGAAAACCACTCAACCCCTCGCTGTGATGTATGCGGACATTGAGAGCATGATTGATTCCGTGTCCAAGAAGCATACGGCAGCGTATGTGGGATCCTATGTGGTGTGGCATCCGGCGCTGGACAAGAAAGAATCGGTGGTGATCCATAAGGGGAACGAGTGCATTCCTGCCTTTATTACACACATCAAAAAGGTGAGCATGTCGATGTTTAATCACATGGAAGAGACGAAGCATAACATGACGCTGACGGAGGATGATATGCGGGACTATGAACAGACAGCTCAATGTAACATGTGCGGATGTGATGTAAAACCCCAGAAGCAAGGTGAAAAGAATGGGCCTACGACAAAGGTGCGAGACCACGATCATATCACGGGCAAATATCTGCAAACCCTGTGCAATGCATGTAACATGCGACGACGTCAATCCCGGACCACATTAAACATCTTGTTTCACAATTGGAAGGGATATGACAGTCACCAGGTGATTGTACAAGGGTTTACCAAGTTGGATCCCAAGTATAAGATCGAGCCCATTTATGTGTCAGGAGACAAGACGTTGGGAGTGACCATCTTTCTTCCCATGCCATCCAATACTATATATAAACTCCGATTCATCGATTCATGTCAGTTTTTGAAAGACTCTCTAAACAATTTGTCAACGACCATCAGTGACTTTCCTCACTCAAATCACATATTGAGCAACGTCTATCCGAATTGCGATCACACATCTATTCGGAAAGGATATTTTCCCTATACATATTTTGACTGTTGGGATCGTATCCACGAGACTCAATTGCCTCCGAAGGAAGCATTTTACAATGATTTGAGTGAGAAGGAGTTGGAAGAGGATGAGTATGCTGTGGCACAAAAGGCGTGGACAGAGACGGGGTGCAGCACGTTTGAAGATTATATCCACTATTATTTGACAGTGGATGTAGCCTTGCTCGCAGACATCTTCGAACACTTTCGAAGTGAAATACGCGACGTGTCTGCATTGGACCCCATCCACTATTTCGGCACTCCTGGCTTGACCTATTCATTTTTCTTTAAAAAGACACAGGTCAAGTTGGAGAAATTGCATGACGTGGATATGTACCGCGTGTTTGAAGCAGGGATTCGTGGAGGGATGACATTTGTGAATCAGCACCGCGCGCAAGCAGAAGAAGGCACTCACCTGTTTTATATCGATGCGAACAATTTATACGGTGCGGCCATGATGGGACCTTTGCCGAAGGATTGTTTTGCCTGGGTACGACCGGAGGTCTTGGTGGACATCAACGACGAATGGGTGAGACGATACAATGTCAATGGCACCACGGGTCATGTACTGTGCGTCGATTTGGAATATCCCCCACACGTCCAAGATGCCACGGAAGATTTACCATTGGCTCCTTACCGCGGGACGGCGAAATGGGAGGACATGTCTCCCTATATGCAAGAGCTATGGCAAGAGTTGAACGGGAACCGACCCTTTCACTCAGCCAACAAGTTAATGATGACGCACGAAAATCGCAAAGAGTATGTGGTACATATCGCTGCTCTCAAGTATTATGTGGAGAAGGGCTTACATATCACCAAGGTTCATTACGGGATCTCCTTCAACCAAGAACCGTATATTCGCCCCTATGTTCAATACCATACGCAAGAACGCGCCAAGGCAACCACGAAAATGCGCCGCAATCTCCACAAGTTGATGGTGAACGCACTGTACGGCAAGACAATGGAGAATGTGCGGAATTATGGGAAGCACTATTTTGTACGATCACCGAATGTATTTAGCAAATGGACACGTCATCCCTATTGCCAATCTTTCTTCAACATCAGCGACAAAGCCGTGGTGGTGAATGTGCGCAAGACCAAGGTAGACTTGAACAAGCCCATTTATATCGGGCAATGCATCCTGGACAACAGCAAGATTATTATGTACAAGCTGTTTGACCAGTGGAAAGCCAACAAGACGTGCACCTCAGTGGAACTCATTGGTGGGGACACAGACTCCTTCTTCCTCAAAGTCCGCAGCCGGTATACACGCGAAGAAGTGCTGCGTTCGTTTGAAAACATCCCCAATTTTATTGATACGGAGGCGAAAGGTGTTCTCGATACCTCAAATTATCCCGTGAGTCATCCAGAGAGACGTACCGAGAATGCGAATCGTTTGGGATGTTTCAAGGACGAGTGTGTGGGGGATAGGGTGAAGGAGTTTGTATGTTTGAGTGCCAAGATGTACTCTTACATTGTCCTCAAAGGCAATGAGGAAGAAATCCACGACTGTCGCATGAAAGGAGTGTGTCAAGCAAAGAAGCGACAAGTGAAACATCAGAATTATGTGGACGCCTTCGAAAAACATTCCGTTACCACAGTGTTACAAACCCTCCTCCAATCCCAACACCACGTGATGAGAACGGTGACGCAAGTGAAGAAAGCCTTAAGTATCTGGGAGGACAAGCGGTGTTGGTATTTACCCAATCGGAGCCTTCCCTACGGTAACCATCGCCTATATGAAGAAGGGTATCTACACCCCGCTCTCAAAAATGTCAAGGATCTGCAACCGCATGGTGGAGCTCAGAGCATCCTCCGCAATACCACTGCAGACATTGTTACCGCAACTCCCTCTGGCCACCTACCGAGCATCACGCCCTTGTCGAGTCTATTGGAAATGGAACTCTTCGGTTGCTGTACAGATTTTTCCACGGGGGTGTATCCAAATTTTGGGCAACCACTCTCTGGAAACCTACGATCGTATTTGTAAAGAGATGCGCCAATTACTCGCCCCCTACGGATTGGACGTGAGCGACCCAATCACAAAATCCTGCACCGTTCAATGTCAATGGAACTATACAAAAGACCGCATGCAAACCATTCAACAGTTGCCATCGACATCAGTGATTTCCAACGAGCGCGAACTGTTTCCCGGAACGTTAATACGCAAAGGTAATTTACACTGTTCCTTCTTTTCCAACGGAAGTGTGATTGTGACGGGTGTTTTATCGATTGCAGAAGCGGAATCGTTGGTGGAAGACATTCTCAAATCCCTATTCGAAGGAGATTCCCTCAATGAATCGGACAGCAACTAATATCCCAACGTCGTGGGTTGTCGCAAGAGATCTGGGATATTCATTCAAAGCGATAGAAACGGTAACACATCTCAATGAAACGATCACTGCTGGTGAATTAGTGGATCGACTCATGGATCTCGATGAGCATGCTATGAATCACCATTTGGAGCGTAGGTGGATAGAGGATGTCTCCCTGCCACACTGCAATACAATGACATTGGCGCGATCTGGAGTGAAAAAAGTGAAAAAAGTGAGATTTGCAACGGATGTGTCAGATAACTCTTCCCATAAAAGTGACTTTAGAAAGAAATTAGAAGAAGAGACATTTCAATTATTATGTGAACGGAACTGTGTTACATGTTTTAAACAGGAACGGTCCCTTCTCTTTCTACCATGTTCTCATAATGTTATGTGTTCTACATGTTATAATCCCTTTGAAACGTCATCTTGTCCCCTTTGTGATCAAGACATTGCTTCAACAGTCACTGTCTATCGTGCATGATGTACGGAAAAACTCTGTGTATAGTGTATAGTGTACTATCACGAGTGACTGAACCTTGTACAAAACCTTGTAGTATTACCCTCTGTCTGAAATAAAAATACAATCATTGACATGATTCATTTCTTTATTGACTTCAAAACATGGGATAATGTAGAATACAAATAGGAATAGACAATTTTATCATTGAAGGACAAGTAGGTTTGAATGAGTTCTTGATCTTTCTCGTAAGCATCCAATGTTCGAAAGAAGGTCAGTGTTTTTTCCATAGACGTGTTAAAAGGGCGTTGGTTTAAAAAGTAAATACAGTAAGCACCACAATAGGCTTTAGGTCCTTGTATACGCAGAGGGCGACGATAGTTTAGAGGATAAGGTGTTGTCGATAACCATTCGGTAACATGTGGATAGTGAGATGGAGTGAGTCCATAAGAGTCAAAGAATTCGCACACGCGTTGATCCGCATTTTGATAAAAGGCCAACCAATGCTTGCCAGGTTGATGAGAGCGATCACTATTGACAATAAGTGTCTTTGATTCCGGGGAATGAGCAGGAAGTAGATCAGCAGGAAACACACCTTGGAAGGGAACGTAAGAAGATTGGAGGAGGCGATGAGCAAACGTTTGACAACTACACTGAATAGCACAGAGAAAATCATCTTCGCACATGCAGGCATTGAGTAAATGTTTCTCTTGTAATTGATTCATACCCTGCATGATTCCTTCGATTTCCGTGTTGCTTAACCAGTCTCCCATTCAGCCAACGCTGAGCTTTAATGAGACGATGTTGATAAAGAGATGTCCAAGCGATAGGAGGAACGTGATTCTCGGGCTCCTTCACCATATCTTATGAGGATGTCCATGCGCGCCAACACTTAAATAGCGGGAGGGATATACGCACTGGAGATGACAGCATTCTCCGGTGTGACGGAGAATTGTTCGTCATGAATGACAAACATTAATAAATCCATATTTTGCTTGGTCGTATTCTCAAATTGCAATTCCAGTCCATATTGACGTGTATTGGTGGGTTGAACACTATCGATTTGTTTATCCAAGGTACAGTCAAAAGCGATAAAGTAACAGTATTTGGTAAAACTCTCCAAATCAATACCACATGATTCATTCGTGTTATAGACTTGAATCGCACGATTGAATTGACTGTAGGCAATCACGTCATCTTTGCAATTGATGGTGCCTCCTGTCATGATGGCTCCATTGGTGGTCATGGTGACTTGAGAGAGTCCATGCCTTTCAAAATAGAGTTTACGACTTCCTGGATCAAACCAAGAGTTACTGGGAACAACCGCGAAAAAGATGAGTTTAGGACTCAATAGAGCAGCCACATTGGAAAACGTCTTCTTTTGTACTCCACTTTCAATCGTTTGTCGTTGGACGGTCATGCCATTGTAGCGATAATAAATGGCTTCTGTCTTGCGTCGATTCGCAGTTTTCAATTGCAGTTCTGCATTCGGTGTGAGCATGGGCATATACAATTGGAAAGACGTGATTTTGAACTTGTACTTTGTAGAGGTCGTCCCTGCAGGATGTTCCATATCATAAATGGCATATTCCGGTTTATTCAAGGTGAAAATGAGATCCAGTTGCATGCCTGGGGGCAGAGCAATCACTTGTTGGAACAAATTACATTTCAGGGGAAAGTCAAAGGTACGTTTAAATTTGTTGTCTGACCATTGTTTGAGAATGGCTTGATTGAGTGCATTCTCTTTATCTGTAAACTCTACCGCCTTAGTCTTTATCGTCTTCGTCGCTGCATCATACTCCGTGTCATGCATCACTTGAGGAACAGTAAATCCTTGTGTGACCATGTGTGTATTCTTCACATCATTGGTATATTGTAAAAGATTGCTAAGGTAAGCTCTCAAATAATACAAGTCATTGCCTCCTTCAATGGTGCGTTCATTCAAGCGGATAGTAATGTCGGAAAAGAGGGAGTGGGCCGTATTGTTGATAATAATTGCCTTGTCTGTCGCCTCACATGGCACGTCTGCTCCTTTAGCCGCATCATGTTTCATGAGTTGTACTTCCACGCGAAAATAGGCATTGCATACATCCATCCAATGAATGGCTAGTCGAGGGACCGTGAATTGAATGGTACCGGGATTTTCCAATCCATTGACTGGTGTCAGAACGCTCGTATGCTGAGAAGTACTCGAGACATCGACTTTATCACTTTGGAATACATCGTAACGCGCATCCAATAAGGCAGGGGTTTCCGCCATGCTTGATGGGACGGATGTTCTAAGATTGCTTAGTTCTTAAAAGAGCATGCGTTGTTTAGCACCTCCGCGATAACGCCCCATCAAACTTCCTTTTCCCCATTTCGTATGATGGGCAATGGCCACATGACCACGACGACGTTTAGGAGCAGGTGCTTCCACCCGATCTCCTTCTTCATCCGTGAAGACGCGTTTCCGACTCACTTTATTTTGAATAGCTTCTACAACACGTTCGGGAGCAGTCTGTAAAGTGCGTTTGGCGAGTGCTTTCACACCCTTTTTGAGATGGTGAACTCCTTCTTGTGCGGTAGAGCTGACAGCATCCGTGACAGCTTGTTTCGCAGCATTGAGAAACTCTGTCGTACGTAACGATTTTCCCAATGTTTTCTGTACCGTATGTACAAGTCCCTTTTGCGAAGGTTTTCGTGATGCTTGTCGAGAGGGTTTTCGATTTGGTTTTCGAGAGGGTTTTCGAGGTGTTTTTCGAGAGGGTTTTCGAAATGTTTTTCTGGGAACACTCTTTTTGAGTGATTTGGGCAGACGGATGGATGGTTTCTTGACACCAGTGACACGGGGTCTAATCATGCGTGTTTTCTGTCCAATCACTTTATTCCATCCACCGCGTTGCATAAATGAACCTCTTCCAAACAATCGTCCAGAGGAATGTGTTCGGTGACGGATTAAAAAGAGATTCGTCATCGTGTCTTGATGTGCTTGGGAAAAGACAATTACTTAATTGCGCGACGTCGAAGATGCATTTTTACATAGGACCGTCCGTCTGTCATAGGGATGGGATGACCGTCATCCGACATGAGTTTGATTTCAATATCTTGCACCTGTTGACTTTTCACAGGGAGATAGGTGACATTCTGGAATTCATGATGAATACTATCTCCATAATCTTTCCCCGTGTAGGGAATCACACACATACAGTTTGTTTTCATACCTCCTACATAATGATAGCCTACAATATTACAATACAGGAGAATATTGTAGGTAAAGGCATTCAAATTCAAAGGGGCAGTCGCTTGCTGTGAGGAAGTGAGTAAGTCTGTTTTAAACCCAAGAATGTCTTTGAGCAAAGGATGGAGTTTCATACTGTAGTGTGGGGGTACGACCACTGAAACAACATGGACATGAGGCGCCAATGTAGTGATAGAAAAGTGGAAATTGTGACCATGCTGTCGATTTTGATTCAAACACTGCATCAACGTCTTCTCCGAATAAATACCGCGTGGAATGTTGAAGCGTGTAAACATGCCTTGTTCTCCCTGTTTGCCTTGTTTGTCTTGTTTATCTTGTTTGCCTTGTTCTCCCTGTTTGCCTTGTTTATCTTGTTTGCCTTGTTCTCCCTGTTTGCCTTGTTTATCTTGTTTGCCTTGCTTGCCTTGTTTGTCTTGCTCTCCTCGCGGTGAATCCGTTTTGACAGGAAGGATAGAGGATGTAAAGACGGTCGAAATCGTCTCAGGATGATCTTTCAATGTCCCCACACTAAAGCTGACATCCACGGGTATTGTCTGAAGGGTATTGATAAAATTGACGACGGAGATACCAGCTTCCCATTGATCCCCATGGACTATGGGGATGGAAGGAACCAAGCGATTTTTGAAATGATTGGCTCTATTTTCAGGAAACAAATTGGGCTGCGCATTACTCAACAAGTGAATCGTTTCCTCATGCATGGTTGAGTGTCACTCTGTCCATAATTACCTAGTCTCCTTACGGCGGAGATGGAGTTTGAAATAGGATCGTCCTTCATGAATCGGAATAAATTCACCATCATCACCACGCAACTGAATTTCAATCTCATCAATAGCGGATGTAAAAATGGGGTAATAATCAATATTGGACACTTCATACGACACCATTTCCCCCAAACGTTGTTTCTCTTCAATGGGGTGAATTTTCAAGATTTGTTCACGTTGTCCTCCCACAATACTTTCCGCCACAATATTACAATAGACGATAATGTTGAAGGAATTGGGAGTTAGGCTGAGGGGAGAGAGTGTTGTCATTTGTGTATTGGGTCCATAATAGGATTGGGGTAGACCTATACGATAACTCAACGCTTCTCCAAAATCAATAAAGGCATGTTCCGCGGTTTTCACCGTCAAATAATGATCTTTCGAGAGAGAGAGGGATACATCCGTCCACATCTGTAAATTCACTTGGAGTTTAGAAAAGAGTCCTTCCAAGGTATAACTCCCTTTGGGAATGTGGACACGATGAAACGAGGTAGAAATGTCCAGGGTGGGGTTGATGTAACCTTGCCGAATCATGTGGTCATAGATGTGCAACGGTTTCATGGTCTTGCTATAGAGATGAAGAAAAGGGCGAGGTGTGGGATGTGTATTCACCATCACCGATTGAATATCTTGTTTTCCCACATCCACTCCCAACACCATACCATCCACTAGATAAAACATGTTTTCTTGCCAGCGTTCCATCATGGTCGTCATGAGCTTTTGCATATCAACACTGAACCATCCAATAAAGGAAGTCAATCTATCTTTACAGACTTTCAGGGTGGATCCTTCTTGATACGCGACAGCGGGTGAATACAATGTCTTATCAGAGAGTCTATCTCCAAACAAGTAGGATTGTAAACACGTATTGGCCAACAGCTCTTTCGATTCGTAAGCATAAGGGAAATAGGATTTCTGAAACAAGCGATCCAATTCCTTCCCTTTCCATGGGAAGAGGGTGTCGAGGGTGTGGTTCCATCCTTTGGCATAATCAAAGGTATATTCCGGTAAACCATAGATGTGTAATGTCATCCCATGGGTGACATGTTTTGGACGTTGTTGATACCGACGGTAACTTGCAGAACAATGGTCCGGCGTTTCCGAGTGTATACAGGTTTGTTCATGATAGGTGAACATACCATATTCATGACTATGATTCAACATGTGTTGCCAGAGTTGTGGGGGATTGATTTTCAACCCATACCCTTCCGCGATTTTAAAGTGAAGCACGTGAAAGACACCCACTGTTGTATACGTCACCCACACCATATCAGGCAGGGGGATGGCTTGATTAAAAGCTTGCACAAAGGATTGGAGGGTATAATATTTCGTGGGTAAATTGAAGCGTAATGGACTAGGGAGATGAGATAGGGTATGAAAAATCTCAAAAGAGTCGCCATGTTTGATGTTGAGAATATTGGGATGCTTCTTATCCTCGGTCTTATACTGTTGTGTCGGTTTTCCGTTTCGAAGCAAGACATGGGTCCCACTCAATGCATAGGGGACACTCTTCTTTTCAAAGAGAGCGTCCAATTCCATGGTTTGTTTCTGAAGGATAAAGGAGGGAACATGAATCGTGCTGAGGGGGATTTCCAAGATCCATTCTTCCCACACGTAGGTAGTCACTTCTTCTGTTTTGAAAATCTCATAGGCTTTAGATTGCCGGTCCATCTTGATTTCCATATCGTCCGTGCAATCGATGGTCAGTTCATAATGATAGGACATGGATGTGATGGTCCATGTCATGGGGGCGGGGAAGATGGTATTCAAATAGGTTTCCAACGAATAATAACCTGTGGGGACGATAGAACTCCATGTCTTATCACTCTCTAAATTCTTGTAATAAAACGATTCAGGTCTAGACACATAAAATAACAGTTTGTTCTCCTTGATGAATTGACAAAGATCCGATGTCATTACAGTCACTTCTGCATTCACCCTATCTCGTTCACGAACGATCTCGTCAAGATTGTCAGTTCCTGCAGTGGGTTTGAATTCTTTCACCCTCCTTCTTAACGTTGCCAACCGTTCCTGTTTCACTTCAAAATCATGGAGAATAGTCCCATACATCTCCATCAAATCCACCAAACTATGATAGGCAAATACATTATACGTGTTGTAGATATGATACTTTTCCGTAGATGTGAAGGGAAGGGCATGTTGCCCCGTTTCATGCTGCATATCCGCACCACTGGCCAATACATTTTCTTTCCCATCTTTAGGATGGGAATGAACTAAATGATGAATGATGGGCCGTTTTGTACCTTGTTCCTTTTGAATCGATTGTCGAAAATTTTTCAATAAGACAGTATCAAACAATCGCTTCTTGGCTCCAAATCGTTTAGAGACTAAAACACCTTCCATCTTGTGTTGACGTAGGATTCGCATCATGTTGCGGTACTTTGCATTCAGTGTGTTGATATAGGTAGGCAAGAAACGGGAGGTGACTAAATCAGGAGCATCGGCTATATGAAGGGTAGGATCGATTTTGTGTAACTGTGTATCAATCTTGTCATACAATTGATCAATACGGTTTCTGAACCATGACACATGTTTTTTCTTGGGATGTGGATACTTCGTTTCACGTTCTTTTGGGGTGAGTGGATTGAGGAACTCCACTGGGAAAATAAATTGATTTTTCATGGTGCGTGTCGGTAAAGCAATCCATTTTTTAGAGGCCAAATGTTGCAATCGGAAAAAGGTGTGTTGATACATTCTCACGGCTTTCATCAACGCTCTCAGTTTAGGAAGAAGGATGCGAAGATTATGAAACAGGCCTATATGCCCTCTGGGAATAGGAGGTGCTTTTGCATTGCGTTTGAGAGAGCTCACAAAGGTATCGGTCCTCATCCACACAGCACGTGTCGTATCATCACTCAGGGGTTGTATATCCTGATAGGTCACTGGGGGAGCCATGGTAACAGTGGCTATTTTCTGCAAATCGGAGAGGATCCCATAATCCATCGCAGACAATGTATAACTGGAAGCATGCTTTACATGAAAGGACAATCTGTTGGATGAATGAAACACTAACTTCCCCACACCAAACCATTCTAATTGTTTGAATAAATTGAGCACTGAGATTTCATTTCCCAACATCCTTTCAATCCCATGTTTGGCAAAATGACAGCGGTGTAAGGGAATCACACTGAACCAATAGTCATGAGCGGGATATTTCTTTACGTCACATTCCTTTCGATGAATGGAGAGTCGTGTATGGATCCGAACGACATCCGTCAACGATAAATGATAGACACATTTGTCCAATAAGAGTGAGGCCGCCAAATGAGGGGAAAACACAAGGACGTAATGAAAGGCGGAGAATTCCTTGATTTGAAACAGGGAAAATGGGACAATGTCAATCACATAGACATCTGCTTCCTCTATGCCATTGCCTCCATAATACAAGTAGGATGGATGTGTCGTGACAGTCATCATGTTGGAAATGGTACGGCGTGTATATAATTCCAACGCTGTGATCATGGGGACTCGTTTCACTTCCTCATCGGATTCAAAAATGGTGTGACGACGGACCACATTGGTCCCTTCCATCGTATAATAAGGCAAATAGGCCTTCAAATCTTTCGTATCCACCATTTTCCCCACGGTAATATAACAATCTTCGGGAATCGTATCCACATTATTCACATACCCAAACTCTTTCAAGCCTACTTCCCATGTTTCTCCTTTAGGAATAAAAAGTGGATTTTCCAGTCGTGTAAAGAAATGATTGGCTTTATTGTCATACAAATGGGGTTGAGTATTGCTCAACAAGTACACATGTTGTTCCTCATGCAGTTCCTGCATGATTACAAAATCAATAGCGGCGTACATTACCTAGAGGTTCTAAGTCTGTCACCCATGAGTTCATCGAGGCCGGATAACCTTGCCAGTGCACAAAATATTCTGGTCGTCCATTCCGACGTCGGGTCTTGAGCACTTTGTCCACTTGATAGACTTCTTCCTCCCGATGAATCACTTGTAATTCCTGAGCATAAAAGGATCCTTTGATCTCTTCTCCACTCAAGTCTTTGATCTTGTACATTTTGGTACCATGAGGGTTCTTGAGAATGTTGGAGACAATGAACTCTTCCGTCGACCAATTCGCTTCATACCCTCGTCCAAACGTTCCTTTATCACGTGAAATACGTACCCGTGCTCCCACAGGGATAGACTTTCCCGGGACTGCAACCTTTTTATAGTTTTGTCGGAGACGTTTCGCATTGTTTCGTTTCACTTCCTCGGTATTGGAGGCATTCACATCCATCGGGGTGAAACCTGTGGATGAATGGGTGCTGTGATTGTATGCATACATGACATCTGCGATATAATCCACCCAATTCTTGTGATTGGTGGCTGTAAAGATACGTTCCAATTTATTCTTGACCGTACGGTTCAATCGTTCGACATGAGCACATTTATAGGGACTGTAGATGGAAAACAATTCAATAGCGTGCTTGTCCAAGACGTCTTTCACCGGTCGGTTATAAAATTCACGACCTTGATCCGTTTGCAGTCGTTGCGGGGTGGGAATGGTTGCGAAAATGGCTTCTAAAACCCCCGACACTTCTTTGGCACTCTTGGTCTTGAGAGGGAATGCCCAGGCTTTGCGTGTAAAGATGTCCATCACCATGAGAATATACTTGTAGCCACGATTATGCTGTGCATACTTTTGATAATCGACAATATCCGCTTGAAATTGAATTTGCGGACCGCGTACACGATACGGGTGCAAGGGCTTAATACGATGCAATCGAGATTTGTGAAGGGTGTAGGTCGGTTGACGCATTAACCATTGTTTGACTTTTGTTTTTGAATAATGTGAAGCAGCAGCAAGTGCATTGACGCTTCCGTAGCCAGCGGGATGTTTGGGATTGTAATAAATCTTGTGCAACACCTCCTCCATCGACACAATCTGCTTGGTATTGACGTGGGGGTTGAAGATAGGCGGTATTCCCGTTGGAACAACAATTAAAGCTCGCCGTGATGGTGTACTGTGTCTCTGCGCTGTCGTCTGCGTTGCCTTGGCCGCAACAACGTCCAAAGATACGCGATAAGAATGAGGAGGCAATTGGCGCGGCTGCCGTTGCCATTACCTGAATGGTGAGCCATAGGATCCCAATTCAAGAACTCCTTTTTTACTTAAACGAGTATTGATGGATGATTTCAAGGGAGAACGCTTCGTCTTGGGAGAGGTGACAACCGAAGGTTTGACGACTTTCCCTTTCGATCGCTTGAGGACGGGTGGATCTGCGACGTGAGTGAGCGGAGGTTTTGCGGCGTGCGTGAGCGGAGGTTTTGCGGTGTGCGTGAGCAGAGGTTTTTCCATTCGCTTCCCATGATCATTGTCCAAATTGAAAAATTGGCGACGAAATTTATCGAACAAATACATCCGGGCGTTCCATGCAGCGATATCATTGGCAGTAGGACGGTGACGCACAATATCTCGTGCAATACGGTCAAGATGGGCTTGTTGAGGAGTCATCATCATGGTTCTCACCCTCTGATCTTCCGCTTGACGTTGCAACATGGTCGACATCAGTTGGGTACTGTCACCACCACCGCCCATTTGCTGTCCGCCACCAGTGTGTTCATTCATGTCAGATTTGGGAACCACCACTAATTCACTAAAGTCCATTTTCGTTTTATTGGGTCTTTTGCTTAACTTAAACACAATCATCGGTGGATTAAATAAGTTGGTGCGAAATCGGTACTCAAACGGACAATTTGTAGTGAAATCAATAAAGAGGTAGGCATAATTCCCATACTTTTGAACCAATGTTGTTAAAATATCATGCACGACGCTCATATTGCCTTTTGGGAGCATTTTCCCCATGAATTGAGCCAATTGTTGTTGATTTCTCGGATTATTGAACGCGACCAAATAATGGACATTGCCATTACGCATACGTTGTTCTTTATCACCATACAGATACTGTGTGATTTGCACTGCGAAAAACCGTTTATGATGAGATCCTCTTAAAAATAATCCCGTCACAGTTTCATTGTTTTGAGATTCCTGTTGTAAATCATCGAGAACAATTAAATCATTTTCTTGCAATTGATCAAAATCATCTTGGGTAGGGACACCCATTTTCAAGATCACCTCTTGTAACTCTTTATGAAATGGACTTTCTATCCCATAATACCACCAGACTTTACGAATGGGCTTTTTAAATAAAGTATGACGATTCTTGATCATATTCGCCACAAACGTGGACTTTCCCGATTTACTAGGACCCGAGACAATCATGGATGAGTCATTCTCTAAACGGAAATCCATCTTGTCGAATCATAAAAGTCAGACATATATTCCATGCATCATGTATTAAACATAACTTAAAATAGTTTCCAAAACATAGAATCATTTCCAGAATAAAGAAGAGGTGGAATAAAACGTCCACGTGTACATGTCTTAAAGAGTGAGTTTTCAAGAGCAGTCACCATTTCACTCATCAATGTCCTTTCCATGTCATGGGTAAGAGGATTCATATTGTACCGTGCAAATGCTTCCTTTAACATGTTGGGAAAGGCGCGACGATGGATTTCGTAGGCACTACGCACAATGAAATAATGTTCAATATAGTTCAACACAGACCACTTCTCATTGACACACTGTCCTGCTTTGTACCATGAGGATGACACATACCACTGACTCTCCTGTTTGTGTTCCACCATATCCTTGAACATTTCGAGGAATCGATTGATCCATTTCTCGGCTTGTATTTGATCACCGTCAAAGATATGCAGCGCGTGTGACTCTTCCCGGATGCGAATGTACACACCGAGTGCTTGCGCCTTGGCATAATCCGTCCGCATCGTCCTCCAATCCTCCTCTTCCGTGGGTTGAGCACTCCACCTCTGAGAAAGCATGTTTGTCATCTCATCCTCCTTTTGTTTCATAAGTGCAATACTGTCCTCTAATTGGGAGAGATGATCGAGATCATCATCTATAAAGTGTTTGAGTTCCTCCCAATCAATGTCTTGTTTAGATTGCACCATGTGTATCAGATCAAATAAACCACTGGAGGGAATGTGTGCCTTCTTTATATCGAGTGTCAGCTTTGTCTTCTTCTTCTTCTTCTTTTCCCCCACCGCTGTGCTCTGACATTCCTCCACCTGTTTGATACGGACTTGGATTTGATCCACAGTAAAACACAGTTTCAGAGTCTTTGTCTGTGGATTATAGTATATGCCTGTGACGCGGAAGATGGTATTTGCTTGAAGGAAGGTATTCGCCTTGAGATTGGCAAGAAGATGTCCAATAGTGGCCAAACTAACCTTCTTGTTCTTTCCATTCTCCTTCATCAGGAAGATGGGCGTGTCCTGCTTTAGCTTCATAAAGACACTGTCGTAGGCCGATTTCTTGTGTACATAACCGAGACAGGAGATAAAGTTGTAGGCAGATTCGGGTTGGACTTGTTTGTAGAGGGATTGTATCGCATCTTCCAACGTCTCCAAATCGCGTGAGACGGCTTGAGAAATGGTGAAGAGGGAGGTGAGTTGATCGGAACCGTACCCAGTGTTATTGTACGTTTGTGCACGCCATCCATAAAATCCCGTGGCAAACACGAGTTTTGAGATGTCTCGTCGTGATTGCCAATCCATCGCATCCATCGTCGCATTCTCTCCGCGAATGGGATAATATCCAGTGTTATTCCATTTCTTGCCCAATACCAGACGTGTGATGGGCAGAGGCTCCAACTGTGGTTGTGCCTTGGTAAGATAGTTCTTCTCGGCTTTCCCATTCGTATGGAAATAGGGCTCCGTCGCTTCAACAAAGACTGGCTTCGATGTCGGTGTATCTGACGAATACGTGACTTTCACCTTCTTCGCGAGAGGAGCTTCCAACGTGTTCGTACGTTTACCCATGACTGAATGAAAATGACTGAAATGGCTCAGTTTATATAGAGTTGAGCGTGGGAAAATTTCTTCTCATTGGTTGACGCCCACGCCTACAAGTGCTCTGATTGGTGCTCCGTCAAATTCACGATGAATCATTCATTTTTGGTGGTGTACGGGGCTTGTCCCTTTTTGTAGGTCAAATTCACGAGATAACGCTTGATTTCATGGGAATTTGCTGAGTCATTTTACGATAACATCGGTCGATTTGGTGTGGAAAAGGACCTCAGAATTCTCGATAAATCACCTGATTTTACGAGGATTTGTAACAGAGTGTGTTCTTCAAAGTCACAGTGAATCGATTGATATCATGGGAAAATAACACATCAAATCCGTAGTATTTTTAACGATGTCATGGGAAAATCATCCTTTAAATCTTCGGTATATCGTTTGATTTCATAGGAATTTTACTGTGTGAACGTGTCTTATTCACACTCTTCGATAAATCGTTCGATTTCATGGGAATTTCATTGTGCGGTTTGGTGGGGTTGAGTATAGGCGTTTTGGACACATCATAATTGACGACTTCCACATCGAGTAAGGGTTTTCCACTCTCTTTACGTTTTTTGATATCTTTCATCATTTTTCGACCAGATAAGAGGGTAACCAAAATGAATATGACGAGTGTAAAGAATTGTGATAGGGTTTCTTTGAATGAACCAATGAGTGAACATTTTAAATCTCCTCCGTTGGCTGTTGAAAGTGTGTTCACTATGGATTGAACATTGTCCATGATGATAGTGTTGATGACGTGGGTATGGTTTACTTAGTGTTTGGAGCCGATCGATGCATGTAAGGCTTGTTTGAAAGCTGCTGGATTATCGTGATATGCCATGGCATAGGCTTGTGCGAAGGGGATTTGTTTCTTGTTAAATTTCCGTTTTTGACCCAAGTATTTGCGAGTTTGAGGGGGTGGTTTCACAAATTTGCGGAGAATGCCTTTATAAGATTGAATAAACTCATGCTGTAAAGGTGTTAATTTCCCTGGATTCTCTCGCATTCTGCTCATGAGTGCTTGCATATCCTTGACATATTCCTCAGGCAATTGATCGACATGACGGTTAATTTTCTTTTTCGAGCATCCTATCCCTGAACTTAGGGATTTCAGTACATTGGTAAAGTCCTGACGTCGACTTGAACATGATTCACACTGACACGTCATTCTTGTCTATCATCCTCTATCCCACATAACTTAGTTTACATGGCGTTCACCAAATTCATGTAGCGTGCGTGGACGTCTGCATTTTGGTTGGTTAAGTGGGCAATAAACTCTTCCTTTTGAGTCAGCAAGTCACGCATGCTTTCCAATGTCTCATCCAAATAGTCTCCATTGCCATCTGTACGATTGGGTTCATGAATGTGTTGATTAAATGCATCTTCCAACACGTGCAAGATGCGTTTGCGAGCATTTAAATGACGTTCATGGAGACGAATAGAATCGTTCAACAGTTGAACAATGGCGCTGTTTTTCAAATTGTTCAGTTGAATAATGTACTCGTGGGAGTTGTCAATGACAGGTGAATTGACTGGGTAAAACATTCTTTCCTCCACGGGGTGTGCGTCCATGGGTTGTTGAGAGGTTCCTACCCCCACTGAGTGTTGTTGTTGAGGGGTTCCTACCCCCACCGAGTGTTGTTGGCGAGGTTCGCTTGATTCTTGTACCTCTGGATTTCCCACTGTGTTCGACATGGCTTGGACATAACTGTTGTGATCATTGACAGGACCTGGGTAATTATCAAATGTCACATGACTTAGTGTAGGTTGAATATTCTCTAACGATAGAGGACTCATATCAATCTCATTCGCAGCCATGGCTAAAACATCGGGCGGCAATCGATTCCATTCTTCTTGTATTTGATGGACCGTATGGGTGGGATCTGGGGGAGCATCCACTCTGGCTCGATCGTCAACCATACTTTTCACGACAGCTTGCAGCATAGCGTGAGCAGGATCAGGTGTTGCTAAGGCGCGATGATCCGCTGGAGAAGGTCGAATGAGTGCTTCTAGACTATCGTCTGCATCCAAATCTGTATTCATAGGTTGAGGGGGTCGCAAGGAGGTTGCACGACGTGCGGTGGGTGATAATTGACGATCTTGTCCTGTCAACGTAGAGGACACCTTCAAAGAGGGTCTCGGAACATGCTGTTGAATAATATACTTGAGTTTGCTCACATTTTCTCCCTCCATTCGCTCGTTTAAAATATGGGTATGTTGACGCGCAAATTGTTGAGCTGTCTTCCTATCCACCGTTCCATCGAGGGTTTCCCCGCATAGACATGCATAGATGAACTCTTCACTTGCTTTGATCTCTTCTTTTGATTTATATTTTAGATGGTGTGAATTATAAATATGCCTTCTCAGACGATCTTTTTGATAAGGCAATTTACAGACAGGACATCGGGTTATTCTCAATTTTCGCAACGTCAGGGTCTCTTCACTTTCACGCGCTCCTCCCTTCATGGTTGATTTTTGTTGTGTGTTCCTGTGCATGCTTAAATACATTTGTTGGCCATTGAAACAAAATACTGAAATGAGCACAGATACGATTCAATGTCTCTTTGATATAAATAAGACTTGCTGCTGAAATCACACGTTTATGATACAGCTCTTGTACATAGGTCAAATGTTTCTCATTCATAAAGCTCCATAGCGTTTCCTCATACAAAACATCATCTTCAAAAATAGCCATGAGTAAATACACACGTCCCACGATGGAATAGCGGTCATTCAGTACCAATTGATTCAAATAGACGGTGGACGTGTCGGTAAACTCTTCTAATGTGGGGATATCATTGCCTCGGATGCGTTCATCGAACCAAAAATCAATAAGGATCTTCATCCGCGCTTGGTGAGAAGGAGTGGTCGAACTGTCTGTGGGCGTGATGTCCATCTTCCACGTGGTCGTCTTTTTCGAGGATGTCTTGTCCGAATAGGGCGATGTCGTCTTTTTCGATAATAGGGTAGGAGTAACATGATCTTATTTGAGAGAGCGTGAGGATCCATAACTTAAATAGTTACTCATCGCGGTGAGTATGCGTACAATCTCTCTCAGAAGAAAAAGGAGTACCAGTAGCATGTTTTTCCAAATCTATCAACCCCAATAGCAGAATGCTTATCATATGGAAAAGCAACATGATTCATAAAACGACATTCTTTATTCATACTTAGTCTGCGTCGCTTACATATTCTTCTTCTGATGACCATCCAACAGAGATATATTCAAAATTAAACGTTATACAATAGACACCAAGAATCTCTTTGTTATCACTGTCCATAAATTCATAGTCCCATACGTTCTTCAGTGAGGCTAAATAGTCATCCATTTCTTCGACGTCACTTTCATAATAACGTTCACTAGCGCCCATCAATGGTGGAGAATCATTTCTTTTGTATTCATAAATCGTGAATGTATCCATGGAGAGTTCACATTCAGGCTTCACTTTGATCTTCTCCTTCACATAGGGAATCACTTTCTCTAACATCGCGTGCGGTTGACATGTCGTTTTCGGATAAATAATGAGCTGATTTGGATAGGTGTACACGTGAAAGTCTTCCATCATGTATGTGTCTTGAACGTTTCTCTATTTTTACCTAGTTCTCCAATCGATAGGTGCTCCGAACATGGAATGGGGCACACACAATGCTCCGTTCTGTGCTCCGAGCATGGAATGGGGCACGTCTAATGCTCGGAGCAGGGGATGGGACATTTGCAAAACTATAAAGTCAAGCCGAAAATGTTCCGCCTTCATAACACTCGTGAACATACAAGAGGATGGTCGACCTCACCGGATTAAGGGATCGGAACGCGTTAGAAGAAGAGGTGGTTGTGATCCCAGACACTCCACCACCGACCCCAGAAGAAGATGATTTTCCAACGGATCTACCATCTCACTGGGGTTCCATTCCCGATCCGGACGGACCGTATTCCCTACCTCCGACGCCACCCACCATCGATGGACCATTTCCCATCCCACCGTCACCCTCCGTCACCGATCCCGGATCGTCAAGTCTGATCGGCGAGAATTGGGAACTTGACTTTCTTTACGATGAGCAGGAGAATATTCCTCCTAACTTCGATGACTATCTTGGACTCGATCTTCTATTCACTCGCCGTCCCTTTCGCAAACCATTGACGAACCTTAATGCTTATTTGAACCGTCGAACAGAGCTTGACAACATCAACGAAGCTATCGCCAATTTGGATAGTGTGGACTTTATAAGTGAAGTCAGTGACTGGGTTTTTTAAATGTGTAATTATTCTTTCTATCTTGATTTCTTCTCAATAAACATACATGGTAAGCTTTGACTATTTTATTCAAGGGTGAACTGGGTTATAGGACATATCATGATAGAAGTTAAAATCAATGATTGAATTTTAAGATTGGAAATCGTTCATGAAATTGACAGTGCTATCATTCCCAAGTCAATGATTATCAAAAATAACAGGTCATTGGAATAACATTTTATTATAGAGTTGTACTTTCTTGAGTTATTTCACAACATGCATTATTCTTGCACAAGGTACGATGTTCGGCATAGTCACTTAAGTTACAATAATGAACAATATAAGACTTGTGGAGTTGTCCATTGTCCACCGTGGTTGATTCATGCATCACAGTGATGGGGTCAACCTTGGTCCAGGCCCATGCAGCTTCACAGGAATCATAATTTAAATACAGTGTATGCACATAAAGTCGATAGTGTAGTTCAAAGCAATAATGAAGAAGAATCTCGACCACATCTGACAGCGCACAGTGGTACCCATACTGTACTTTGGCAGCTTGCGTTTCTGTGAGTGCTTTCCCTCGGCGTAAATGTAACAGGGCTCGACGGTACGCTTCTTTCCCTTCATACTGGGAATGATTCATCCAGTGACATCCGCGACGCATATGTTCCTTGTAACCAAGTCTATACACTTCACTATCCCGCATACATGAGGTGAAAATATTCCAATGAGAGTCAATGCGTTGAGACCATTCGGGGAGAGAAATACTATCCATGGTCACTTTTTCCAAGAGTTTTATGCTTTTCAACCAAGTTCTTTCCATCTCCGATAATCCATTCCCTACAATCAGTTCCGCGTCTCCATACTCGCGTGTCATTTCATGGACCCAGAAATTAAAACGGTGAATAATCACATTCTCTTCTGCACCACATTTCCCAATCACACGTGGGTTGAGACCATGAATAAATTGAGTCGCAAAAACATCACACCCCGATGACTCATGTTTGATAAAGTCATGGAAGCGCGATGTAATGGTCACATATCCAGTCGGTTTATCGTCTCTGGGCGTATAATGACACCAAATGGCAGCGACTTCCTGCATGGGATCTCCTTCCGTATCAAATACGATGAAATTGCGCACCGGCTTCTTCTGCTCCACCCACCATTGTTGTACTTTAGGATGATCAAATGTAATGGTATAAGAACCTTGCATGAGCTCGCCCAAATGCTGAATCCGACGCATCGTGAAATGAATCTCGTCTTGTGTGTCTCGACTTATATACCCGTCCCTAGGGTGGTGTACAACATGATTGGTTTAGCGATGATGACGTCTCCTTCGACGTTTTCCTCCTCCTGATATTTTATTCGCTATAGCACTTACGCCTGCGGCACCGGCTGCACCCGCTGCTCCCAACGCTGCAGCTTTCCCTGCGGCAATAAGTGCAGGGACGAGGGGGAGTAAAAATGGGAGGATACCTCCTCTTTGTTTACGACTCCCGCGGTAGATTCCACCCTTTTGTCTTCGACTTCCACGGTAAATGCCCCCTTTCTGACGGCGGCTTCCGCGATAAATACCACCACGTTGCATGATTACCGTGATAGGTTAGGTGTCCCTACTTAGTTCTTCATTAATAGTTTCCCTAACGTCTTTAACTTTCCCAACTTGTTCCTATTTAGATCGTGTTTCAACCGTTGCCATTCTTCCTTTATCATTTGATTATTGGATTTATAACGTGGTCGCCACGCTGCTGGCAACAACGTATTGCCCAAATGACGTCGAATCAATTCGCCTTTATGTCTCTGAAAAGCTTCACGCCCTCTACGATGCATTTGAGATTTTATATACCGTTTCACATGTCTTACAGTTCCTCCTCTCTGACGTCGTTTACGGCGTGTCATGATTAATGTTTACGCTTCCCAATCATAACTTAGTCACAACAATAGGAGATTGATTACTATATTTATTCATCATCCAAATCTACATTATACGTGAACCAATTCAATTGGTTCTTAAAAACAATGGGATTCAGAGGTCTCCCTCGTTTCTTACTAAAGTCAAATAAATATTTGCGTGGGTCTCGATTTCTATTCTCTGGTCGAAGCGAGGCTTGGGGGACACTATTCACTTCCTTGGGTGGATTCGGTTGACTCTCATATATCCGTTTCAACTTTTCGCGCTGATTTTTCCATATCTTCTTGGCCATATGCTCCTTATGCAGCGAGATAAATTGACGGACCTTCTCTTCCTCCACGTCACGATGTAGCATCTCACCACAGACACACATATAGACAAAGTTGTCGCATGCCTCATTCGTCTTGCTCCACGACGGATTCCATCCACACACCTCCTTATGTTTTTTGCAAACATGTTCCCATAAGAAAAATGCTTGGTACATGTTATGACACCAGGGACAGCGTGCCAATTTCACTTTTGACAAGTCGTACAGATATGAATTCGTACTCTCCGGCTCCACTGGGCGATTCGGGTCCAAGGGTTCGGTGGGCATATACATGCTCAAATAGGGACATAAATGTTCATTCCATTCATTCTCCTCCTCCTGAATCTTCTCATCACAGTACCTGCACCGACCCACACATGGATGTTTATGGTAAGCTTCCATATTATAGTCTTGTTTGCAAAGCAAGCAGGTGAACTCACTCTCCTTGTCGCCCCAATAACCTCTATCCAGTGAGCACTGATGATTGGTAGTCCACCATTTCCCACAACGATCGCAATACTCCTTCCCTATCTCCTTGCGTCCATGACGGATGCATTGTGAAAACAGTCGGAAGCGTTTATTGCAAAACTCGCACTCATAATAGGGTTGAGGGCGGGGACGGACTGTGGTTCGCCTCTTCTTTGTTGGTGGCTCCATTAAATCATGGTTCAGATCATGTATCTTACGTAAACAATGAACCAAACCCAATGTCAATCTGCATACACAAGATTCCTCCAAAATAACGACACTCCAGTTGAGAACGTAACTTCTTCTGCAACGAATCAATCAGTTCTTCCACGTCCCAATCGTCACCAATGTTCAAATAGCGATAGGACACGTTCAGTGCACTTTTGGGGAACTTTGCAGATGTTCGAATATCAAACAAGAAGCGTGGTCCATACAGTATTACATTCAGCAACTGAATACGAAGCTCTGCAATAATCTTCTCTAACGACACACTCTTCTCCTTTGTCGGAATAATATACAGTGTATTACAGTCTCGTTCCACAATAAAGTCTTTCGATGAATAAGGTGTATAGGATATCTCCTCCTTGGGATGACGTGTCGCAGCCAGAGGGCGTAACGTTACTGTTGTCGGCATAGGATGAGAATGAATTTCTCTGACAGCGCCTTACTTATATACCCTGCGGTGACTCATCACACGTGCTCGGCGCCGCGTGCTCCGATTGGTGCTCCGTGCTCAACCCCCAAGTGCGCCGATGCGTGCTCTGATGCGTGGGCGTGTGCTCTGATTCCTGTCTTCTTCGCTACTGATGCGTGGGCGTGTGCTCTGTTTCCTGTCTTCTTCGCTACTGATGCGTGGGCGTGTGCTCTGTTTCCTGTCTTCTTCGCTACTGATGCGTGGGCGTGTGCTCTGTTTCCTGTCTTCTTCGCTACTGATGCGTGGGCGTGTGCTCCGATGAAAGAGCAGGTCATGACCTTTCGAGCAAATGCGCCGGGAAGGGGCTAGACTCTCCTACTAACGTTCTTTCAGCACTAGCCACAGAAACAGGAAATGTTAGTAAGAGTCTTGCTAACCGAGTCACCTCCGGAAAGAACACCAGTGATGTCTCAGGACTTAATCTTAGCATCGCTAGGAATTCATCGAACGACGTCGGATTGGACTTGGTCTGCTTTGCTAATCTTGGTAAAGTCTTTAGTTCATGTTGAAGGGCATCATCGTCGACTGTTGGGAAATACTCGCTTCTCCATACTTTTTCTATTTCTCGCGCATTCTTTTCCTCCTTGCATGCATTGACCAGAGATGTTTCAATGTCATGACAAGCTTTCAAAAAGTTGTCATCGAATCGCTTGTCTAATGTTTGAATCATTCTATCAATTACGCTGAAATAATCTACTCTGTATTGGTCATAAATTGATGAATGATGGAAGGTCGACCCAGGATTCTCATCCAACCACTTAGGCAGACGTTTCCTTCTCACTGCTTCAGGACAAGGTAATCCATTCTCTTCCCGAAAACTGTTTGTCTTCCCCAAAACATCTGAGAAGGACTGATCCGTACGCAAGGTTTTCATGTGGTGTTTTAACAGGATAATCGCCTGATGTGCATGTCTGATTGACATCTTTGGACTTTGCAGTTTCTTTGCCAATTTTTCCGATTCTTCAAAAATTGTGAGAGAAATATGCAAGCCCAAGATTGTTTCGAATTTCATCATCTTCTTATAATTCGAATCAGCTTTCGATGCCATAGCATTATTTTCCAATCTCATTTGATATGAAGAATCACATTTACATCGAATTTTACATTCTTGCAGGGAGCATAATATGCAATGAGCATTTGAGTGCATGCATTATAGTGTGAATGTCTTCGAAAGCGTGGACTTTTGAGTAATTATTTCAACACATTTAATCCTACCTTAAAGCTACCCACAAGATGAGACGTGCCACCATCTCATGATCGGAGCTGCTGGCGAATCGAAAGCAATTTTAAACTTCCGTCTTCACTCTCAGGCCGGTCCTTCTCAGACGGTCGATCCAATCATGGTGCCTGCTAGCTTCTCAGACTGTCAAAGTTGTTGCTTGTCGACACTACACCCAGACAGGTCATCCGACCCAGGTAGGGGAGGAATGCTAAAATGTCTAATTAAACATACAGTAACTGGTGGCCAACCGTTTCTGAGGGTGATCCTACTTCTATTGGCCGGATCGGTGGTACGCTAAGCCCATGAGTTATTCTTCCTTCGACTGCTTCATTAGCGGATCTCTTCCGCGTTCCAACCAAAGAGAAACATCCGGACATAAGTCCGGGGCCGAGGTCTCTCACGTCGAAGTTAGTCGTAACTGCTTCCAGGAACGACACAGCGACTGGGCTTCTGGAGCCGCTGAAGGGGTTACCCTATAGTCTATACCGTATTGTACCACCGACCTTGAGTGTGAAAACATCAATTTCATCATTTCATAATGAATTTTGCTTACCGTGAATTCAAGTCAAAGTGCAGAAAATCCGCTAAACGTCTTGAGAGCGAATCGAATAGCGAGCACGTGTTGTAAGCATTTCAATTGGTAAACCACTACACATGTGGGTGGACGGTCCATGGGTCGCACGGATTTGAAAGCACTTTGTCGACTTTCTTGCGTCAGAACTCGCAGAGTTGATGAAGAGAACATCTGTTAATTTAAGTGCATAAAGATGAATACGCAATATCTCAGCAGTTGCCGGCAGCCAAAGCTGCTGTATCATAAACAAACACTTGGCGGAGGTGGTTACAATCCTTGGTTTCACATGTTTATGTGTTGATTGGCTTCCTGTCAGTTGATGTTAGCGGAAATGATGCAGCGCGATAGAGGTCGTTTCATCTCCCGACTTTGTACTCATTTAATAAAGAATTAGATTAAATATCTAATTCAAAAGCCACAATAAGTAATGAAAGTTTATTGTGGCTTTTGAATTAGATATTTATTTGACTCAAAGTGATAATACTTTAAATTACATCAAAGAATTAGATTGCAAATTATCATCAAGATGAATATTTTAACAGCCCAAATTTGAGGGGGGGGGGGCAAACACACACGTGGCCCCGGCAAATTTTTCGAGGGGGGCATGGCCTCCCCTGCCCCCCCCCACTTCCGCGGCCCATCTGAATCATCCATGACACATTCAAAGCGCAGTTTAGAACTCCCGTTTAGGTCTGCCATCTGTAAGCTATTAGGAAGAATGATGCATAATTTAGCATTGTATCCATATCAGCACTTCTATGAAAATGGCAGAATGAAGTGGAGTGTCCCTTCGAAATATAGAAATGTAACATGATTTCCATAACTGACAAGATCGACAGAACTGAAGTATGGTAGTACGCTAAGTGTCTGTTAAAACACATGGATCAGCACATGGATGGTAAATTAAAATGAATCATATTGAAATTATTGATATGGCGCATCGATCATTTCAAAATTATTCATTTGCTGAAGGTTTTTGAATTGCTGAGAACGAGTGAAATAATGAGGGGGACTGAGCCCTGCCTACTCCACTTTTCTCGCGTGCCTGTGCCTGTTCATAGATGCTGTTTCTGGTCTGCTGTTGTCTGACACGTTGATATTTTCCGGTTAATTGCGAATACCTACTATCATTCAAGTGTATCCAGAGCAAAGATCCAAAACACCCGCACACATAGTTCTCTCCAGGTATGCAAGCTTTGGAGCGCCTCCTTATTTTGGATGACGACTTCCTCTGAAGAACTGGTTCATAAATGCCGGGAATGGGATCCCTATTCTTATTCCTTTTAATGTCCTTTACAGACTCAATGATCGGTCGCTTCCAACCTGATCTTCGTGATGTGGACAAAGAAGCCAGAACCTTTTTAAGGATGAGTGGCTACCAAGCAGGAAGCCCTGAAGGTGAGTCATATAATAACATTTCAATTTAGCATTCGGAATAGGCTACATACTATTCTGCAAATATGAAATCTTCTTTGAAACAGTATCGTATTCTAACGAACGATACAATCGAAATTCTAGAGACGATAGAGAGATAGAGGGGCAGGGAGAGAGTTGTAATGTTGAATTTCAGTTCTCTAAATCCCATTGTAGCAGCATCTTAGTAGACTGTGTTATACATCGTACACCATTATGAAGCGTCATTACTAGTTCCACTTTTCAGGTTTACATATGATGATCCTTTTCCTCCTGAGAGGAATGCACAAGCTCCGACAAGAGGTAAGGGCGCTGACAGAGCAGCGACGGCTGAACTCGGATGCCACCCTTGAAGAAAGGGTGCTAAAGGAGCCCTTAAAAAGCATGGCGGAATATCATGCTTTCATTCCAAGCTGAAAGATCAAATTTTCAAATCGAAACTGGTAAGCATAACATGAAATATCAAAATAAAATTGTAATGCATCTAACGCTACATATTAGTGAATGAGATTATGATTGATAAATGTGTGTATTTCGTTTCCTTCATATATTTATGTGTTATCAAGTTTATCAAGTTATTTTCACAAATCGTTGTGCATCGTGCAAAATGCTATTTATCAGCAAAATTTGAAAATTATCTAGTTTTTGTATAATTTTTGGCCGACAGGGAGTCTGATTGACCCTTATGAGGACAGGATGCGTTCACGTTAATTTTTATTGTTTCAATTAGTTTATTAATTGTTTTTATTTCACAGAAAAATCTTGAAATGCAAAGTTTTCGTGTAGAAATCTTCAAAATATTGGTTATGTGGATTGTTGAAGCACTGCTGAATTTGTCTATGATAGGTCTATACAAAGATAGGTGTAGCACTTCACAGTTGCGTCATAAGAGGACGGTTGAAGAGTCGTCATCATATGACGCCACAGTAATTTTCTTGAATTTACCTTCCCTGTATGAATACTCTTAGTGTTGTTTAATATTGAAAGTAAAAGCGATTGAAACATTGAGAAAATGAGCTTATTTCTTTCTACATGTAGCATATTCCTCTAGCGGCAAATGTGTCCATAACAGATAACTGTGATATGTTTGGCATTCCTCTTGATGAGTGGATCCATCAAAGAGCCAAAATTAAGTAAATTACTTTGTTATATATACATGTAGCATCAACTAATTACGTCTCAATAATAGAAGCTTCAAATTCAATAGGCCTATGCGATGTTAGGCACTGCCATTGAGAATCACATTAGGCCTTGCTAAATAGTAAATGATATCGTTGCAGGCCTACATTTTGAGATGTGATCAGTCAAAATTTCAAAAGTGCAATATTTTCTTTCCGTATTTTAAAACTTTTCCACAATGTCGAAATCATGGCAAAGGACTTGGATACAAGCGCAGGAAATTCAAGGACTCTCGTGAAAGTGGAGTATTTCTTATGTTTATTTGACTAGATCTTTAGTTCCAGTTCCTTTTGAAGGCAAATCAATTGCTGGAAATGATGGTCAAGCAAAAGTTTCCACTGAAAATGCTCCATCAACGTTAATAGGCTTAGATCCTGAAAATTCCCATACCGGCACATGAAATGTGGTTGTTGATTGGGTGGTTGTGATATAGACCTACATTGATGGTTGGATTCCCGGAATAGTTACTTCTGTGGATTCAACAAAAATGACACACATTTTCACTGTGGTATATGAACAATGTCGGAATAAATCGCTCCCGATTTCCTGCCGCTGATGATATTGACGAGATAAATGATCGGCAAACTCCCTGCAAATTGATTGACGGAATGATCGGATTTGAGGACATAATTTTCATATAATTGACACTGACTATGCTGCCACAAGTGCTCTGTTTCATGACCTGTATTGCTAGAGGTCAAAGTTTTGCGTTGCAGAAGATAATCAAGATCTCTATAGCTGTGATTATCTTTGAAAAAAATGTTGTGTAGGAATTGACATTTTTTCGTCATAAGAGGACGTTTCCTTTTATGATCCTAGCTTTCACATATACGTTTAAATGAATCATAAACGGATGAAATTGATTATATTTGTCGCTAAATGCATGATGTTAAAATTTAGATTCAATAACTCATTGCAACTCGAAGAAAATTAAACGAGACTCACATGCACTTAATTTGAGGTTGACTTTCGCATTATGATAGAACGTTTGGTAAGCACAGCTGTTGGACCTATATAAATAAGTTTGCAAAAAAATTGACTCAATGGATGTCTGCATGTTAATCCAATCTAGCTATTCAGCAATAACTAGTCCAAAGCGATCAGTTAATTCCTAGTTATAATCAATTTAAGAATGCAAAATTCTCAAACGTCATAAGACGACGCATGGAAATGCTCCGAACGACTGATTTTCATTCATTTTCCAAAAAAAGATGGCCTAATAGCTTTGTTCTACTGACCGCTGCTTTCTGTGAACAACTACATCCGAAGAAGCAATTTTTCTGATTATGATTCCGTCCGGATACGTGGAGACTGAGTTTTACAAATAATACACTTGTGTTGCTTTATGTGTTTACACGAGAAGGCTCAACGACACCAAGGAGATTACAGCGAGATTACAGGAGATTCAGTGAATCACAAGCAATATCATTTACATCCTTTTGAATGCATCGTCCGTTTATTTTGCCAACGGATAAATCAACCAAACTACAAATGTGTGAAGGAAGTACATTACAATGTTGGAGAAAGATAGTGCACGCCAATACACACAAATTTCCTTCGTTAGTACGTGGAGCAATTGGTCTCATGCGTTACATAACTGTGACCTTTATCTCGCTCAACTCGCTTTGGCAGTCAATTCTCTGTTTATCGTCTACTATCTCCCTTCACTTCTTTCGGTCTCTCGCACACCTACTGTAGCAGTCAACGTTGGATGACTCAGAGGTCACAGAGTTGAAACATTCAAACCTACTTGCGAGTCTCTGCAATGTGCATGGTCTGAGAGGAAGTCAGTTTGGAACTTCAGCATACAACGCCACCGAAACTTGACTGCACTTTCAGTTTCGTCCGTTGACTCTCTGCACGCATAGTGAAGATTTATTCGGATGAATCTAAACCTTAACCGAAATGTGTGATGCAATTCATTGCCAATCAGTAAAAATTCAGAATAGCTGACGGAAATTTCAACTGCAATCTTCTTTTCTGAAGGAGATTGTTTTTTTCTTTCATGCATTAGTTGTTGGATTTGGGCAGCTATCACTATCTCACAAAACATGATACATGCATATTCATGAACCTATGTCTCTGATATTAACATTTCAGTTCATTGTCAATTACTACGTGTAGCCTATTTCATCATATAATAGGTCCATCAATTCATTGTTCAGCTCTCTAAAAAACGTAGAATATAAAAATCATAAATACAGAGCAACATTAACGATTAACTGCATGCTGACACAAAATAATTACAACTAAATGATTTCTGCATTATGGGTTAAAATCGAAAATTACATTCAAGAATGAGTCTAATGGTGATAATTAATAATTGCAACAAATTGAAAGTCAGTTGACGGCTTAGCTCAATAATTGCAGTCAATTTTTGATGGCCCAGACCTACAATGACCACAATTGGCCACAAGTAAACTTATCCAAAAAAACTCCTCAAGCAAAATAAAAACTTCGAAGAAAATTTTAATCAATGCAACGTTTTTTTTGAAAATGAACAAAAACTGCAATGAGAAACAGACGATTGGAAATTAGGTCATGTTTCCTATTTCCGAATTGTCCAATTTCTAACTGACTGGTAACTTTTTTGAATGTTTCTTAATAGACATCGTCGACGATGACTTACAGTCGATGAATGATGATGGTTTAGCGTCACTACTTCCCAATGCTGCGGCGTTGGACGGTGCTGACATAGTCAGACTTTTAACTGGAGCGCTGTGATATTTTGGTCCGGGTGCCCTTCCTGACGACTTCCAATAATACTATCGGGGCTCGACCTATGGACCAGAAGATCGCTAGGCCAAGCACTTAGCCACTGTGCCACGGAGACATCATACAATGGCTTATAGTCGATAACTATCTTAATTTCACTTTTCAGATTCAACAATTGGCTGGTCTCGGTGGAAGCGACAACGATGATAGCGTGAAGCGCCAAATAAATATGTTGCTATCCATCGACATGCAGCAAAAATTCAATCGTACGGGTCGAAAGGATCCAAGAGGATCGGGGGACACGAGGAAAGAATGCTTCGCTACCCACCTCGAGCCGTTGATAATAGGCAAGTACTGATTGTTATATGCAGACTTTTATATTGTAGAGAAGTCAGTTATGCTGAGCTGTTCATAAAAGTAAAATCGTGTCAAAATTCAAATGCACTGATTTAACTTTGACTCTGCTGTAGACTTTTTTGATCATTATCATGACAGCGAGCTACAAGATTGGGTTGGCTGGCTGGCTCTGTTTACGTCTGAAACCAACTACATGTTTAAATTCGAATGCAAGCGCGACGACAGCATATTTCTAAAATCTGAATGCAGGTTCATACTCAGAAAGTACAAATTGACGAACGGATAGTGGTTTTGATCAAAATAAAGTCAAAGTCAAAAGTCAAAAATGTTTATTTCCAATAACATTGGAAAACAGGAGCATGTGTGCTCACACAATATCCACAAAAAACATAGCTTGATGGCAGAAAACAGCGTGCGGTCGGTGTTGTTGAAACATATTCTGAACAGGAAGGAGAGGAGAATTGACGAAAATAAATTTCCAGATTTCACATTTATTGATTAGTGATTTCCTTAGTTATCGTTCGCAAGTCGTTTGCTTATTTGAAAAACCTCGCGATGGATTTTACCAGTTTTGGAGTTAAAATATTCATCAATTTATTGAATTCTGTTGTATTGCTACAGTTGCAGACCTATCACAGGGCTATTTTTAAAATACGTGCTTTTTTTGAGACAGCTAATTTGTCCTAGTTGGTATGTTTTCGTAATTCCGTGAAAATGTATTTTTGAGATATCATTTTCGAGTCACAAAGCTTGAAATGTTACAACACCTGATTTCTAGATGAGATTAATCTGATTGACTAATCCTTTTGCTTTCGGTGACATATGCGTGTTGATCCTCGTGACTTCGTATCGCTTCATGACACTTCCAAAGTTTTATTGATCCTGACAATTGATCGAGGTTATACTTTGCTAATTGGGGGTTACACGCCTTACTCATGGTGCCCCAACTTGACTTTTCTGATGGCAAGGTCATTTTATTGCATTTTTGACGCTTGATTATTGCGCTTGTGTGGCTGCAAGTGAGAGTCAGCGTCATCGATCCATCTGTAGCTGTCGGCAGGCGAACCCGGACAAAGACAAATGCTGCCGAAGCATGGAGAGGGATGGAATTAGTCTGCTAAAGCGAGAAGGGCGGGGAGATTGCGCAACGGAACCTGTCTGTGTAAAAGCTTTCAAAAACACATCACTTGCGCAGATTTCAGATGCAAAGTATACTACTAAAAGTAATGAATATCTTTTTATAGTTGGTTACAATTAGGTCGTCATCCAAGGTAATGAAATAATTCGGAAAGAGAAAGCTGCAAAGTTGATAGAAAAACACGCAAGCACACAAAAAGATAATTTATTTCATTTGAAGACTTAATTGTGAAATGCGAATTTCTTTCTTGTGAGATTTAAGTGACAGTTTGCAATGCAAAAACATATTGTCGTGTGAAAGAGACTACATTTTTTACATCGCATCGAATGTATCCAAATGCATAGATGAGAATATAAGAGAGATTAGATTGAACAAGGGGAAAAGGAGAAAAAAGGAGAGGGATATGAAGAAGATTAAATGGAAAATAAAAAAGAAACGGAGTGAAAGAAAGGCGAAAAGGGGATCGAGAGGAGAGGATCGTGGAACTGGAGGATAGAGATGAAAGAAATTGGGATTGCAGCAGAAGGAGTTGGAATGTTTTGGAGGAAGAGAGAGAGAGAAGGAAGAGAGAAGAAGAGGATAGTGGGATAGAGATTTATGAAGATAATGGGAATAGGAAGAGGAGAATAATTGATGAGAGAATGAGTGAATTTTCCGTAATAAAAATTAAACCTATGAATTTTGAGTTTGGAAAGAGACCAATCGCATTACTAGACAATAATGAATTTAAGTGGGATAAGATGATAAAATGATGGGCAAATGATATGGGAATTCCATGTCAGATCCCATCAAACGCCCATATGGTCTGATGGTGGGATGACGATCGCCCACGCAATATCCATGAGCAATGATGGGATGTACGTTTTTCACTGTGAGACTTGATATCGATATCAGAATTATCGGAAATTGAGCGACAATTCGATATCGGCAAATGAACGATTTCATAGACATAATATCGATATGAGAAGCATCGGAAATAGGGCGACAATTCGATATCGGTCGATGGAATACAAATCGCTCACTTTCCGATTATGAATTGATCGGAAATTGCACGATTTCACGATTGAACGATTTCTCGATGCTGAATCGAGAAAACGCTTTGAATCCGAGCATTTTCCGATCAATTTTTACCACCGGGGATCAAAGCGTAAGACACAAATCGCACATCATACAGTATCACAGATTGCTCTTAATATCGACTGCTCATATCAACACTTCATTTCATCATGACGATATGTTCCAAAGACGATGTAATATGAATTTGAAATTAAAATCAATTAATTGTTGGCCTAATAGCCGTTCTTCCGCAAATAAAACAACTAGGTAGTTCTCCCTGCCGTAAGGGAGAACTACCTAGTTGTTTTATTTGCGGAAGAAGGGCTAATAGGCCAACAATTAATTGATTTTAATTTCAAAAACATAACGATCCGCAATGGCCAAAATCTTGGACAAAAATGTAATATGAATTCACGTCATAGATCTGTTCTCGTCGGATGAAACTGACATGTCCATGAACTTGATTGTATCACAGACTGTTCACACACAATTGAATCCAAAGTGAAATAATGGCATATCCTTATAATCCTGAGAAATTTTTCGTTGAGATATCACTTTCGAGTCACAAGTCTTGAAATGTTGCAACTCCTGATTTCAAGTCAAATTCAAAACTTGTACGCCAGTTAGCTATCTCGGGAAATTTTCACTTCGTGGTGGCCTGTTTGGGCTCACGAATGCATATAAAGGATGTGAATATATCATACATGTATATATATATGTTAAGTAGAATCTTTTTATGTACACTTTCTGCTCTCTGCTAAAAATTTAAATCCTATAGTGTTTTAAATGAAAAATGCCACAAAGATGTTGGTTGCAAAGATGTTGGTAGCCTAATTGTTTAGTATGTTAGATATTTTAGAACAATCTTGAGTTTCATATATAAGACTGTATTAAGATCATAAGTAAATTTTTATATAAGATCATGAATGAGCTCTTATATAATTTCTGATGTAAGACTGGAATTTCTTTCTTATAAGAATTATTGTGGAAAATGTAGCGCTTCGTATATAAGAACGTACTATGATCCTAGGTAAAATTTTATATAAGATCATGAGTAAGTTTTTATATGATTTCTTATATAAGACTGGGACCTCTTTCTTATAAGAATTTTTGTGAAAAATGTAGCGCTTCGTATATAAGAACGTACTATGATCCTAGATAAAATTTTATATAAGATCATACAATGAACATATATATTTTTTTATATACGAAACTGGTATTTCTTTCGTACGGGTGATTACGACATATATTCGCGAGGCCTTTCTTCCGGTTCTCGTCTGTCGAACACACCGGGAATGACTTTACATATATTGATCAATCATTTTAACTGAACATGAACATGATATTGCATTGATCAATCAATTTAACTGAACATGGATGTCACCTGATGCATAAATATACATGAGCTTGACATGACATCTCTGATGAAAGCGCATCACACCAAGCAATATAATCGAAGACAGACAAAGGAAAGACAATTAAAGTCATTCCGGTATGCTCGCTAGACGTGAAGCGGACAAGAGGCCTCGCGAATATACATGTATGTCATAAACCAACATCTTTGTGGCATTTTTCATTTATGAATTATGCAAGGGGAGTGCTTTCTTCAAGATTCCTATAGTGTTTGATAAATTTTACAAACGGGTTGGGAGCTTGTTGTACATGATTAAATCGTAAAAAGTAATATTCTTATTTTTCATCACAACGGATATTTGATCAGGTCATGCTATGTACTTAGGGTCAGGTAAAATTGAATTATAGAAGTGAAAAAATTGTGAGTCTACTTTTGCTCTCACAGCCTTCAAGGTGCGGTCTTCGTGTGCTAGAGGACTGTGAGGATGCGAGAGTAGAAGTCCAGTGACTCATTATTGTTCAAATTTATCTATCTTTTTAATACTGTTCTATTTTTTAAAATCCCAAATGCAACTAATTGACTGGATAGTCAAAAACCTAGATGACTTGTATTTGATGTTGTCTATTTCTTTCCAGATGCAATTAAATTGTTGAATATATGGAAGGCGAAGGATGATGATGTGCCTCCAGTGCTGGTTAATCCATCGAACATTGAAAAAAGGATCCAGCAACAACTGAAGGACTCAAAACTAAAAAGGTCACATGGAGTGCCAAAAAAGAAAAGACGGATGGTGTTCAGTGATGACGATTTTTAGAAGCAAATATAGTGTATATTTTACTACATGTTTATTTTACTTACTTGAGTTAGTTATGTCATTCTATGAATCAAATATGGAATAGATATGTATTGTTCGTATAATGTTGAACCGGTTTAAAACGAGGATATCAATCATAATTTTGTGCTAATGATATCAAAATGCTGGAATTCATGTCTATATTTTAAGCTTCTGACTTTGACATCTTGGCAGTCATCCGGTTCATAGGTTGCCGTTGAATTTCAACTTCGGCGCAAATAATGAACGTTCCAGATTTGCTACAGTGGTGCTTTCATTATTTACTTGTCAGTTGAAATTTTAACGGTTAAAGTCAGAGAAATTCACTTCTGCCTCATAAAGTAGCAGGGACTATATCTACTGCACTACTTATAATAGCATTAATAGTAGCATGAAACCATTATTTTATTGTCCAGAGCAAAAAAATTCGAAGTGATAACTTTATAGCTTTTTTAACGCTATTCTATCCGGGACAGGCTGTAGCATTATTAGATTACAATTTTGTAGCTACATTAAAGATATTTTTTTTCACCGGGTAATAATACTCAAAGAATTTCCAATTCAATTGCAATGATATTGAACGATTGAAAAAATAAATTCATGTTACTGTCTTCCTATCCATAATATTCTACATAAACATTGTTCCGTAACTTGCTTAGGACAAACCAATACGCGTGCTTCCTCGAAATATAACTAATACGAAAAATATAATATTATATATATTATTTTATATAATAATGACGAAATATATAGACTAATAATTTATCCCATCCCGGATCATATTGTCCATTTTTCATAACAATTTGACCCTAAGTTAAGAAGATTTTATCATTGAATTTATTGATCGCTTCAGCTACCCTGTTCTTACCAGGCTTGCTGAAGCGAACTGTATTAAATCTTATGGTCCGACACAGAATCGGAAACATGAGCTGACGAGCTATTTAGCTGTACATTTATGTGAACTCATCGTCCTAGAGACTACTTTGTTTCCATGACTAAGTCCGTGGTGGACGAAACGTCGGGATTTTACTACTTATCTTAATTGAATATATTGTCTAAAAAAAGCAGGGGGACCTATTATTTTTTTATTCTGTCGAATCATGAGAAATCACATCCTGTACGACGGCGTCAATTATAATAATCAAAGTCACAGGTATCTGAACTCGTGCAATTCAAATAATCAAATACGCATCAGATTATGAAATAAGCCAAAATAGTTATGCATTAATTAATCTTAGTCATATGGCTGTATAATTTTCACTGCGTCCGAATAAACACTTGCTTGACTTGTCTTAACTCAGCTACAACAAGTAAATAAAAATGTGACCAAAACCTTGAATATGGTGAGCGATTTCGAAATTTAAGACTGCAAACTTTGTAACAAAGTGTCTTTAAGAACGGAATATACAGGGGGATAATAGGCTTTTCTATTTTTAGGCTATTCTGATATAGGCATTGCAGAAGTCATTTATGAAAATGGTGAGAAAATGAGTCCTGTTTCAATGCAAGCAATCGTGAAGTAAAACTATGAATCCAGGAGTGCAAGAAAATCATAGAATTCCCCGTCGACTTCGTGGCCTCGGATTTCTGCATTTTCTTGTCCTTCTGGCTTCAGAAAATGCATATTTTCTTTGGCATTGAAGTTCCGATGCCGAATGTTTGAAGTTGGTTGTGCTATCTATAGTCTTCGAAATTGGATGACTTATCTTGAACTTGCATACGCTAGAATTGAACTAGCTCTGGAAATCCTCGTCTAAATGGAGGGTACAGCGATGTAATCGAATCATTGTGTCATTCAAATCATAATTATAATCCGGGTCAACCGGTTACATCATAGGTAGAAAAGTCACACGAGAGTGAGCGCAGGGTCATTCTGATGAATTACACAGGTGCAAATGTAGACAGCTAAAAAAGGAACGAAAGGATAGGAGAATAACTTCAACGTTTCCAGCCAGTGAAATATTAAGACGGAATGGGTTGAAGTTGTAAGAGTAAGTTCAATGAAAAGCATTAAGAAACATCTTATCAGGTTAGCAGAGAAAGCCATACCGAAGAGTTGGTTGACCAAAATAATCGAGGAAATGCACTCTAAAACTACAGCTTTTGTCAACAAATGCATTGAGAAGCAAAAATGTACAAAAAGAGAAGATGGCTGAGTTCCGAATTTTTCTCTGACTAAAAAAATTCAGACAGATTACAAGACAGACGTTGGGGATGAATATGATACAGAAACAAACTGTCATATGCTTCATCTTATATTCATTCAGATGATGAAGATAAAAATTCCGCAGTAAAGAAGGCACTTATGGGTTATCTCCCTCCCCACGCTTTCAAATTTGTCTAAAATCTGTAAAACTTCATCAATCGTCACAAAACTTCAAGCACACATAGCTGAGGATATTTTCTACCCACATACAAAAATTTATGCAAATTGGACGAGTACGTTTTGACTTAGAGACGATAACTTGAAGTGTAGAGATGTCAGCAGCAGCTTGATCTGACTTGATCTGACATCTTCGTCTGAGCAGATAGTACTAGGCACTAAGTCAACAAAGTCATTTCGCGACAAAGACCGAAATAGAACTGTAAAAGGCATGATAAATAAAAATAATTTCTTTATGCAGACGTGAAACTGCATGCATTCACAGAAAGTCGCAATTATCAATGAACAAAATTTGAAAATGATTGAAAAAATTTGGAACTCTGGTGTAACTGAGCACTCCTCCAAATATGAGCTGAAGAGTCTTTAAATATAGGCTACATGCCATGCGTTCGCTGCAACTTTTCTTTCGCACATATCCAAATATTCTCTATATTGGATATTGTGGACTCCAATGATAAGGCAGACCAATATTTCACTTTGGTTCACCACGTGGTGCAATCCTACCCACAAATTTGGAATGCCGGTAGATCGTCAAACTAGGGTTTTGCAACTAAAAATACAACAATTTTGAAGAATCTCTACTAACATCAACGAATATTTACTATCTACTTATCAAACTCCTGCTTCCTTACATCATATAAAAAAAATAACGTGCGCCGGCCGGGATTCGAACCCGGGTCGCAACCGTGGGAGGGTTACATGCTACCCCTACACCACCGGCGCATCTGAAATGCCTCAGTTGAAAAGGGCGTCAAATCACTTAAGTGTTTCCATGATACTCTAGATACTTCAACTATTCACGAGTGTTTATTTTATGAATGGAGTGAAGTAAATCATTCAACACTTAACCAATTACTGCTAGCGACATTAATCAATGTTCATAGTGACAATTACTTCTACAGAAATCTCAGTTTATCTTAATCTATAGTTCTTCACTTAAGTTATAAGCAACATGCCATAAATCATGTTTGACGATCTAACTCAAAAGGATTCGCTCCCTTGTAAGTGAGACTTTTTATTGTTTTAAATATGTAAATAATAACCCTACGCACTTCATCTTGAAAGACAAATTTTATGCAAGGCCATCATAAATCAAGATTTTCATTGTGTGGTATGCGAACGGTTATTTCCTCACACTAACTGGTGACGTCTTTTTCTTAAATTTGGTATGTTTGACGCAACACAGCGAGATGTCTCGCAGGGTTTCTTTGAGGGATTTTCTGAAGTTATTCATAGACCGTTAATTGCTAAAAAATACAACAACATTCAATAAATTTACAGATATTTCAAAACCTGAAAGAAGGAATATTAGTATTACTTAAAAGTCAAATGCTGTGCCGAAAACGTCCTTCGTGTTTCTACACGAGAGCTTATAATCTGAATGTAAAACTAAGTATCAATGATCACCGTCGCTATTTTGGGACTTACTAGAGATGTTACAAAATCTATTGGTTGCTTTAGCTCGTCTCAAGAGTCTGACGCTACTTACAATGGCAAACCTTGATTGGATGGAGGGATGGAGATCAACGAAGACTAGAAGTCACATGCACTTCAATATGAAAATCGTACAAGTTAGACTAAAGAAGGTATACTGAAAGCAACTGAAATTTTCTCCCTAAATTCGAACGAGAGATTATTGTTCTTAATTTGTAGATTGTCACCCAGCATCAGCAAAAAAAATGACAATTCTTAAGTTGGAGTTCCAGTCGTCTTGAAAGTAAAGGAGGGTCAAACATCACAAAATTCCATCGTTTATGTAGATCCATGTTCTTCAGAATTTGGTCCACTTAATAGCGTTATTATCTAAAATTCATTTAATAACTCAAAATGAGATTTGTCATTTTTATTATGATGATTGCACTTTTAGGGCAGATTTCTCTCACAGGAGCCAGAAAAACGATATTCCTGGCAGTAACTCGCATGCCTGATTTTATTTCAAAAATAATGAAGACGTCATGACAACGAGTTTCATTATTGCAATTAAACTAGCATGTCCTTCTGCCTACAAAAATGATGTTCACAGAATTTCTTCTGTGCACAACAAGGTTTATGTAATTTGATTCTTCCTAAGATCTAGCAGCATTGACTTAGATCGTTGCCTGACTGAGCAGTTGAAGCGGCCATAAACAAGCAGCTATTGCCCATGCTAGTCCCGCTAACCTACGCCAAGCGACAAGTCAGATTTCTATGGATAAACCGTAAAACCTCTATTTGAACGGCACCTCTAATATAACGGGAGTCTAGAGGAGGAGTTGAAATATTGAATGGCACCCTCTAATTTAACGACACTTTGATGAATTCATCTCCCTACATCAATTACATGACTGAAATGATGTTCTGCAAAACGTGTAAAACAGGAAAATAGTTTGTAGAATGCTATGGAGCTATTTTTAGAGGCTGGGAAGTCCCATTCAATGGAGTTGCATCGTATTTATGCAATATCGTATATGATCATCAAGTCATTCAAAGGATGTGGACTGACCAACGCTCTCGACGGCTCGGAGGATTGCCAGATCCATTGTTTCAAGCCAGACTCGGACGGTCCAATTCAGACTGGTTTGCAACTTCTCCGGCAAGCCCGAGCCAATGCTGGTGTCGAACGTGGAATCAATCAGAACTTTGACGATGATGCTGAAGGTGATACGAATGACGAGGGCAGCTACAAAAGCGACGTGTCACTTGATTTTCACTGGTGAGTGTGTGATTTCTAACCAGTGATTACCGGTAACCTGTGTTTGTTAACTTTTGTCAAATAGATATAAGCAGAGTTCTTATGGTGCATGTTTTCGCTTTTCATCTACAAAATTTACAGATTTAAGATAAAAATTACTGAAACTTTCATCTCTAAATTCTGATCAGCTAGTCGAAAAATAGAGCGGCACCCTCTAATTGAACGGTACCTCTAATTAAACGGCAGTAGTAGCATATAGTGTGACATCCGGCGCGACGCTTCGCTTCGCTTTGCTTCGCTTCGCTTGCGCCGGATGTCACACTTTTGCGGGTTTTTTCAAAATTTTCAAAAAATCAAAATTTCAAAAATTTAGGTAGACTTCAAATTTCACGTGGCCGAAGGGCGAAAATTTAGGTAGTGACAAATTTTCAAAAAAATCAAAATTTCAAAAATTTAGGCGGTCTCAAAATATCACGTAATCGAAAATTTAGGCGGTCTCAAAATATCACGTGGACGAAAATTTAGGCGGTCTTAAAATATCACGTAATCTAAAAAATATCACGTGGTCGAAAAATATCACGTAGCCGAAGGGCGAAAATGTAGGCAGATGAAAATTTAGGTAGCCCAAAAAATATCACGTTGTCCTAATATACCAGAAGATTGTATTCAAAATATTTCTTTAAAAATGGAAACCTCAACGGGGGAAGCCTCAGAAATGGAAGGAATCTGAGTGATCTGATGTCCATTCATTGTCTTTGTTGATCCGTGAAAAAATTATTTTTTATTTTCAAGAGAAAACAATTTTTTATTTCCATGACATATATATCTTTTATTGTTAAAAAAATGATGTTACCAAACGTTGGTGGAGGTGCATATATCCCGAATAATCGTGAATCAGAAATAGAAATAGAAAATTATGTCATGAAAACTGGAGACGTTTTATCTGGTCCATTGCATCTTTCTATTCTTCCGCAACAAAATACAGAGTTAACAAATAAACAATATGTTGATACACAAATCAATGACTTAAGAGAAAAATATATAAAAGATGTTTTGGTTCCACTGATGAATGAATTAAAGTTGCTAAAACTTAATGACAAATCATTAAACGAAAAATTATTAAAACTTGATAAAAAGGATAGAGAGCTAGAAGCACATATAGCAAAACTTTTTAAAAAGATTTCAGAACAATCAAAAATTTTAATATTACTTTCTATAAATTTAAAATCTGCAGTCATTAAAAATAAACATCAGATAAAAATGTTAAAAGAACAATTAGAAGATGAAATAGAAAAACTTCCTGAAAGAATTAAAAAAATTTAAAGCAGTTACAAACTACATTCCAAAAAAGTGTTGATGAATTAAGTTCTAAAATTACTCAACAAATGAAAAAGATGAATAGAATAATCAATGAAGTAAACTCGCTTAATCAAAAAGTTGATAAAATGAAAACTCTTAAAATCAATTTAGAAAATGAATTAAAGAAAAATTTACAAGAAAACTCTAAAGAAAATAAAGAACAGTTAGATTCTGTTAAAAGACAATTAGATGTTCTTAAAATTAAGTTAAATGCTCTTAAAACGGCGTTGAAGATGAATCAGGAGAAAATGCAAGTTAATAGAAAAGAAATTAAAGTACATCACACGCTGCTTGACGCAATAGATAAAGTGCAACGGAAAATTAATAAAGTTATCACGAAGTTGTTGGACATTCACACACGTAAATCTTAATAGAACTTTGTTCAGAGGCTTTAGCCGATCGGACCAAAGGTCCTCAGGTTACTAACCAATCGTAAATATTTTTCCCAAAAGTCAAATTTAATCTTAAAAATGCCTATAATTTATAAACACAATCTTAAACATTTTGCTTCAAATCAAAAAATTGCTCATGAACCATCCATGAAATCTGTTTACCATTATGACAGTGTAGAAACAATTCAAAAAGAAGGAGCCGGTAAAAGACAATTAGATGTTCTTAAAATTAAGTTAAATGCACTTAAAACGGCGTTGAAGATGAATCAGGAGAAAATGCAAGTTAATAGAAAAGAAATTAAAGTACATCACACGCTGCTTGACGCAATAGATAAAGTGCAACAGTCAATTAATAAAGTTATCTCGAAGTTGTTGTCCATTCACAAACGTAAATCTTAACACGTAGATATTTTTCCCAAAAGTCAAATTTAATCCTAAAAAATGCCTATAATTTATAAACACAATCTTAAACATTTTGCTTCAAATCAAAAGATTGCTCATGAACCATCTATGAAATCTGTTTACCATTATAACAATGTAGAAACAATCGGAACACAAAAGTTCCTAGGCACCGCAGGTGCCGTTCAAAAAGAAGGGGCTGGCATCTTTTCTGGTATTGGAAGTATCGTTAAATTAATTAAAAATAATAAAGATTTGATTACATCTGCTGCAAAAGGAGCAGCTGCTATAGGTAGTACAGCTAGTGCAATATCAAATGCTGTTAAGTCTCAAAACGAATTAAAACAACTAGAAGCTATTCGTAAACTTAGGAATGATTCTGAAGAGCTAAAAAAATTAAAAAAACTTTCAGAGGAAACAAAAAACAAAATTGCTAACATAGCTGTGGGGGGTGAAACCTTGAGGAGCGGAGCTCCGTCTGATAGTAAACATAATGAAAAAACAATTGAAGAAATAAGAGGTAATGGCATTAATAGCGGAGCTGGTCTAGCAAAATTCTAAAATTATATTTTAGTAAAATTTTTTAGTAATTTTTTTAGTAAAAATTTTTTCTGTCTGTGAGAAAAACAAAAAGTCAAATTATTTTTTATAAAAATGTCTTCGCTTATCGAAAATAAATTTAGATTAGACGATCCTCCGTTCGTCAGTTACAATCAAAAAAAGAATGACTATATAAGAATTGCTATGAATCCCGGATCTTCCAGTAGAGTAAATACTGGAGGTGATTTAATTTTTGAAGTTGATAATCAACAAAGTTATTTATATCTACCTGATTCATTTTTACACTGTGAATATTCTTTATATAGTGATGCTAATTTTACAACACCATTACCAGAAACCGATAATATTGCACTAGAGAATAATTTTTTTCCAAGATTATTTACACAAATGCGTTTAGATGTTGCAACTCAAAATATAGAAACAATAAGTGATTCTCCAGGTGTAATTGATACAATGCTTAGATTTATAACAATTGGTGAAAATAATAAAAAGCATGAAATCGAAGGTTGGTTTCCTGATACTAATGATGGGATAATTGTTGATGATTTATCTCACGCTGGAACCGATGCAGCAGGAATTGCGAAAGATGTAGAAAATATTGCAAAACATTTAAATAAAACAAACAATACTGCATATAAAGAAAGACGTGAATTTAACAAGAAAAGTAAACAGACAGTTAATTGGTCATTGTCTCCATTATTCGGATATTTAGATTATGATAAAATATCATATCAATTAAAATTTAAATTAATAATTCATCGTACAGCAAATAATGAATTAATCTTTTTTGGTAAGACTGGAAAAAAAGCATATTTAAAAATTGATAGACTTGAATTGTGGATTAAGCATATTACTCCTAGTTTAGAGGTCGAATTAGCTATTGCAAAAAGATTAAATACTAACAAACCAATTCCAGTAAATTTTCTAAAGCGTACTGCTAGTTCAGTAACTTTTTCAGAGCAAAGATTTAACTGGCATTTTACTAGAACTTCAAATACTCCAAGATATTTATTACTAACATTTCAAAGAAATAATTCTCCAAGTTTTGATAAGAACAATAATCTTTTTCATATTAATACAATTCGTAGTTTACAAGTTTCATTAAATCAAACTCGATATCCAATTGATCCATTAAGATTCGATGATACCAATAATCAATTTATGGAAGGATATGATTATTATAGAAATCTTTGTATAGAATTTGGAGTTGAACCACAATTAACTCCTGGAGATTGGAGACATTTATATCCAATTTTCTGTTTCGATTTAAGTGCACAATCAGAAGATATTATTAAAAATGGTTGTGATGTAACAATTAATATTGAAAAAAAAGATTCCACAACTTCATTGATGGCTTATGGTTTATTGCTAGAAGATGTAAAATATTCTATTGAAATTCTTAATAGAAAGATGGCTAGGATAGGCTAAAGCCAGAGGAGCTTCGCTCCGATCGGTTAGTAACCTGAGGTCCTTTGGTCCGATCGGATGAAGCCTCTGAACAAAGTTCTATTGGTTAATTAAAAATTCTTAACTTAAAATTTTTCCTAACTTAAAATTTTTTTATTAAAAATGTCGGAAGCGAAAAGTAATTATAATAAAACTGTTGAATTAAAATTACGTAACATTGTTGACAAAAATACCCCTAAAACTATTACGATTGACCAAAAGAAATATTACATAAGTAAACCAATGATAGAGAATATTCAATTACAAGAAGAAAAGAATGGCGGGATTCTCCCATTAATTCCACTAATAATAGGAGGCATAGCAGCAGCAGGAAGTGTTGCAGGTGGGACAGCTGGTATTGTCCAAGCAGTAAATAAAAATAAATCAAAGAAGGCAGCATTAGAAGAACAAAAACGTCATAATAGAGAGCTAGAGAAAGTTGCTAAGGGAGAAGGAATAGTAGATAATTTTATTAGTAAATTAAATTTAGTTGATGAAGGAAAACGAGTTCTTAAAAATATTCTTCACAATGTTGATGATTTAATTAAAATTAAAGAAACTAAAGATGGTTCTGGAATATATCTAAGTCCTAGTATGATTCGGTAATAACCTCAGAACCTTTGGTTCGATCGGCTAAAGCCTCAGAACCTTTGGTTCTATAGGTTAATAACCTGAGGACCTTTGGTCCGATTAGGTAAAACATTTATTTTATCTTTTAAAATGAATTCTACAAATTCCAAAAATTTAATTAGATTAAAAATTTCAAATCTAGATCTAATGGATTATCTCTTAAAAGTACATAAAACCTCAAATTGCCAGCACACCGGTCGGCTGCACACTGGAGGGGATATACAAAAAACATTAGAAAACTTTCCTGGATTTATTTGGAGTAAATATTCGAAAGAAAAACATCTTCCTGGTCATTCATATACCGGTCCAGGAACTCGATTAGATATAAGACTAGATGAGAATAATAATCCAAAACCAGGTGAAGAACCAATAAATAGAGTAGACGCCGCCGCTTATAGACATGATTTAGCTTACCGAAATCATGACCTAAGTTCTCGACATGAAGCAGATAAGAAAATGATACAAGAATTAGATAGTATTCAGAATCCTTCCTTTAGAGAAAAAATTGAAAGAATGTTTGTTAAGAAAGCTTTACAAGCTAAAATATTATTCGATCAGGGTATTGATCCGTCAGCAAATGAAACGACAGCAAAGCTGTCTGAGAGCAACGCTCGAACCTACGCGTCCGAAATTCACAAGGAATATAGAAGGTCTAAATATTTATTGAAAGTAAAAGTATTTAATAAAGATGATATTTGGAGTGCTGATCTTATTCATATGCCGAATGAAAGAGGGTTTAAGTACGCATTGACCGTTATAGATTTATATACACGATACGCTTGGGTAAAGCCTTTAAAAAACAAAAGTGGTCTGTCAGTTAAATATGCGTTTGAAGAAATCTTTCAAGAAAGTAATAGAAAGCCAAGGAAATTGTTTGTTGATAAAGGGTCGGAATTTTATAACGGAAATGTTCAGGCACTATTTGAAACAGACGAAAGTCATCGCCAAGGCTCAGTTTATTCAACTGAAAATGCAGAAAAGGTTGTAGTAATGGAGCGTTTCAATAGATCATTGAAAAATAAAATTTTTAAGAAATTTACTCAGCAAGGAAATCAGAAATGGTTGAAGATATTACCAGGAGTTGTAGAAGAGTATAACAATAAGATTCATTCAGGTATTGAAGAAACTCCAAAGAATGCTTCTGACGACCCTGATTTAATACGAAAGAAAATATTCGAAAATAATTATTCGAATGAGAGTAATCCGAATTTACAGAAACTTAAGCCGAAATTTAAGATTGGAGATGGAGTTAGAATATTTAAGTATAAGAATAAATTTGAAAAAGGCTTTGTTGGCTACTGGACGAAAGAGATATTTGAAGTTTGTAAAATAAATCAAACTTATCCAATCACTTACGAAATCAAAGATCTAAATGATGAAGATATCAGAGGCCGATTTTATCAAAATGAATTACAACGAAGCGAGCTTTAACCTTTAGGTGGCGCTGTAGCTAGCTAGCTTCGCTTGATTTTTAATTATCATTATTATTGGAACTAACGTTTCGGGAATGAAATTCCCTTGTTCAATTCTAACATAATATCTAGAAATGGTACTCCTTCCTGTAATTTAAATAAAACATAAAGACATAATTGACCACAATAAGTAGTTCCCGGTTTTTGAATTTGAAATGTATTATAAATTCCATTGCCAAGTAATTTTTTAACCTCTTTTGTTGGGGGAAGTCCATATGAGTCGAACCAATAGTTCTCAGCCTCTGGGCGGTCAAAATAATAATTATCTCCATTTTTATTTCTTGGCCCGCTGACCAATGTACACCTTTTTGATTTGATGTGTGAAGATTTGTTATGAAATTTATAGTTGGAACTTTGTTCCGGGAAATGAAGGTTCCTGTTGGCTTATTTTTTAGGAATTGCAACTCGTCTCTCATCAATATGTGAAAATTCTTTATTCCCAATTGATTAGCAATTTTCTTTAGATCAAAATTTGTAGTTGTTTGTTTGCCGTATTGTTTTAAAAACTCGGTAATGCTAGTCATTTTAAATGGAATAAAATGTCTTGTTTAACAATGTTCCATTTTATTTTTATTAACTCCCATTAAGAGGATATTGTTTGTTTTATCTGTATTAAGATAATAGCAACATCTGTTACCACATTTCTCAAACCGCATGATTGTTTGAGGCGATCATACGGGTTGTACATTCATAACATAGCGTTAATAACATAAAAGCAATCTATTAATTCATTCTCTGCTTTGAGGGAATATTCTGTTGTTATAGCAATCATTCAATACAATATCGCAGTATCGATAGTCGAGACCGACTGTCGAACCAAAACCGCAACTTTTCTGGTTTTGGTTTCCGATCTGGCTCGCGTTATGACCGATGAAATGATTTACAATGCGGTGCAATTTCCCCATTGTCATTCAAGTACATTTAATCATACGCGTCATGTCATACCCGTATGTTGTCAAGCAAACTTCATTCACCTACAATGCCGCTTTGCTTAGATCACCATTCATAATTTTCACTTACTATTTAAACACACACACACAATTCATAAAACGTGACACATTACAATCTTAGTTTAAATTTTATCGTCACAATGGTTGGATCTACTGAAAGATCTGTTCGATTGGAGACAAAGCGGAGAAGAATTCAGAAGTTAACAAGGGAAATCATACATCTGCAAGCACGAAGTAAAATATTCATACACTTGGATATAGGAATAATTTTTGAATGGATCGGAGACTCGCACATAAATTATACAATTGATAAGAAAATATTAAACTTAATTGAACAACGGCAGACAGTAATATTTTCTTTAAATAGAACCTTATCACAAGAACGGGACGAACAAATTATTGAACAATCAACAATATCATCGAACAACATCGATACAACAGGGCCGCCAACTTATAGAACAATCTCAACAAAATATTCAATCTATGTCAAATATTCAATCTATGACAAATATGCAACCTATTCAAAATATGCAGCCTATTCAAAATATTCAATCTATGTCAAATATGCAACCTATTCAAGAAATTCAATCTATGTCAAATATTCAACCTATTCAAGAAATTCAATCTATGTCAAAATTCAATCTATGTCAAATATTCAATCTATGTCAAATATTCAATCTATTCAAAATATGCAGCCTATTCAAAATATTCAACAATTACAACATTTGGTATAGCAATACCTAACAGATTAACAAATAATGATACATTAAAATGTTTAAAATCTGGAATTGATGATGAAAGAAATGCCTTGAAAAAAACAACAATAATATCTGATGCCAAATCTACATTAGCTGGCGCAAAACAAACAATTGAAGATAAAAACCAACAATAAACGCTGTGAGTGCTATAATTAATTAATTATATTTTTGGTTGTAATAAGTTTTTGGATGTAATAAAAAAGTTATTATTCCCACGTGTCATCATCATCACTTAAATTACTCTCACTGACGATTGTTTGAAATATTTCAGCTTGAATATCTTCTCCGTTATAAGGTAACATAATTTCATTTTCATCAGGTGCTTGACGTTTAAGAATATTTATTTGACCAGAAAATTTTTTTTCTTCAGTATTATTATTTTTATCAGGAATACTAATTCCAGTTTCTAAAGATCTTTTCCATGGTTTATTAACTGTAGTCGATAATGTTTTACCCGAATATAATTTTATAAAATCTTCTACTTTTACTTTATCTTGTGAATATCCTTTGAATGTTTTCTTTTCACTAAGTCTCCCTTGTTCATCTACAGTAATACAATATTTTATTTTAGGAGCAATAAACATTGCAAAAATTAATCCACCATTTCCATAATCATTTTTTCCTTGACACAATTCCCCACCAACATATCCAGGAGCATCTAATTTATTGAAGAGCTCATTAGAAATGTATATTGAATCAGTGTTTTTTACAATTAATGGAAAACCACAATTAAATGTGGCATCTTCTGTTTCAATATCATAAACATATTGTGGTTTATTATTTAAGTATCTTACAGTGGTGACATCTTTGGTGATATCATTTTTAACTTGACACGCAGTAAAACACAATGGTTTATCTTGTCTTTCGCTTACTACCAAATTAATACCTAGAGATGATGCCAAATTGTATAAACCACTAAAGGTTTCTTTATTTTTCTGTGTAAAACGAATAATTGCATATTTACTTGTAAAAAAAGATTTCTTGCTCCCATCTGCTGCATAAAATCCAACAAAGAACCAATATCTAATATTATATTCAGCATTTAGAACATACCAAGGAACACGTTTTTCTTTAAACTGATTATAATAATTTTCACTAAAGTATGTGGCATATTGTTTTGGATTTTGAAAATTAAGTTTATATACCCCAGATGATCTCATCGTATCATATATTTTACAATCATTGTTATAGACTTCATTAATATATGTTTTTAATTTAATTAAGAGGTTAAGATCTTGGTTATATAAAGCACAACAATATCTGACTCCTGATTCATAATTATAGATTCCAGCAGAGCCATCTCCTAAAAAGAACCCTTCTATAAATGCTTGCTTACATCTTAAATTAGGTGGATCATTAACATAAATATCACTTACAATTTGTTTCAATGTGATTGTATTGTCGTGTAAAAATAATTTATTATGTAGTAAATTTGTTCCTATATTTGATTCTTGTGGCTTTATTTCATTACCTGTTTCATCTAACAATGAATGATCTTCAGTAACATCTACTATTCCCATTTTTGTTCTTATTCGATAAATACGTTTATTTGTAAGATGTCTAATATTTTTTTTTACTTTACTCCATCCATTATGATCCATTATTTCTAAATTATCATCAAATGAAATTTCTTTCATATCACTATTAATTTCAAACGGATTAATTTTATAGTTGTTTGCAATACTATCTATTCTAGAAATAAATAATAAATTATTCTTTCTCAATATTACAGGCGTGTCAGCTGTTACTGAATCTGTATAATGAATGTATTTTTCGTTGAAACCATTAATTTCTAAAATAAAGTTATTCATGATTATTCTAGAGTGAGAAAGAATGAAAGAACCTAAGTGTGATGGCATGAACGACGTCTTCCCATCTTTTACAATATTAGTTTTAAGAAATTCATCATCTTCCATTTCTACTTTCGCTAAATATTGTTCATCATTTAATTTTTCATAATCTTTTACTTCTTGAGTGAAATTTTTTCTCAATGTATTCTCATTCCATAAATGATATTTAGTGGTTATATCTTTTTGCACAGTTTTGCCATATAGTGAATTCATCAATAATTTAATTAACTCATCGCCTACAGTATTTCCTTATAATTTTAATTAGTATTCCCTATAGTATTTCCAACATAATTTCGAAATGGTGAAACTTGATAATTTTTTTCATAAATTATACCATCAGTAATATGTAAGATTTTTCCCCCACATCAAACAATTTCTTGTATGTCTACAGAAGTTAATACATCATAACATATACCATTTCTAAACCTGATTACTTTTACATGAGAATTATTATTTTGATTTTTAACTTTATCTTTTATAGGAACTGGTTGAAAAAACATATCATTGGGATATTGAAACACAACTGTAAATATTCCAGTTTTAGGTCTAAATGTTTGAGTATTAAATTTATATACTATTTCCCGCTCTTCTTCTTGACGAAATTTTCTAGCGGATTCAGCTTTAGGGTTTTCTGAATTTTCATCATACATAGCTGATGGATATAAAGATGTGGCATCAAAAGCCATTAGAAGTTCATGTTTTTGTTCAAGTAGTTGAATTGAAATTTTCTTACAAATTTCAGTTTTATCTCCTAAATCTCGATACTGTTTCATTAAATCTATTAAATTACTTCCAAGGGACAAAGTCCCCCCAGCGTAGCGGCCAGGGGACAAAGCCCCACCAGCGTTAAAATACACAGGCAAATACTGTTTTAATATTGGTAACAAGATGCTACAAAATGGCGATATGTATTTTCTTATATTTGCTGAAACTCTTCCACCTTTAACAGATTTTCTAATATAATTTCTAGCCCATAAATCTATATGAGAATGAATATTTATATTGTCGTTTTGTACGCTTTTCATCCAACCGTTAAATGTTAAAGCAGAGGATGTCAAATTAGTAGTTATATCTTCACCAACTAAATCTCGCATAACATTATTATATTTGTAGATACAAAAAGCTAAAGAAAGAATATCGTTAACTAAATATGGTCTCCATTCATTTTCTTTTTCTTTATAATTTTCATGTGTTATGTCTCCAATTTCATAATTTAATTTACACACATTCGTAGGAATTTTAAAATTCTCACACCATTTAGAAAGACTTGTTTTTACATGTTGATAACTACATTTCATTATAATAGTTTGAAGTGCTAATTTACCTGAAGGTGAATCTTTTTTCATATTGTTTTTAAATCTAAAAGATTTTTGAATGTATCTATTAACACATTCAGTTGTATAAGGATTTTGTAATGAAGCAGTTAATATTCCTCTTGAAGTTTTAAGAGGCGGTTTAGATAATTTAAAATTAGCTTTTATCGGAAAATAGGAATCAAAACCTGATGAATTGTGAGCTATTAAAGTTACTCTCGAATAATTAAATTTTCCAAGAGTTTTAAAAAATTGATGGATCGGACATACGTCCTCTGGGTTTCCCCCGATCGGACATTCATCATCCTCAGTTCTCGTAAATATTTTCACACAATTTTGAAGTTTATTAAATTCTAATTCAGTTAAATTATTATACTCATTAATCTGTTTTTTAAGTTTTTTAATTTCATCTTCATCTTTTGATCGTTTAATTTTAATCATATCACTTAACAAACGTGTTTCTAATTCTTTCAATCTTTGTTTCGGTAAGCAACATATAAATTTATTAAAATTAATAGCTCCTACAGCATAAGGAATAGGATGAGCTGTTGAACAGTTAGGATCAGGAAAAGTTTCGAGATCCCAAATATATGTTGAACTATAGTCAATTTTTTTCTTTGTTATGATTTTATATGGACGCGTTGTTAAATTTTCATCAGTAACTGTTTTATATATGGGTTTGAAATTATTTTCAATTTCTCTAATAGCTTTTAATTTATGAGATTTATTAATTAAACAATAGTGACCAATTGTTGAACCTTCGTGAAAATAATTGTAATAAACATAATTATGAACCGTTTCAATTCCTCTAGGATTTAAATGACGATTGGCAGGACTATAATATTGAACACATTCTCCAAAATATTTATTGAATTGAGAAAATTTGCAGTTTGACATTACTCCTGTTCTAGATGTGGCTTTCTCTTTATATAAAAAATTATTAAACATTTCTTTCATCATTTCTCCTTGTTCTTCATTAAAACCTCGTAAAACATTATAACATTTAATAAAACAAAAATCTTCAGAAGGAATATAACAGTATTCACCGAAATATTCTTTGATTCTATATTTCATATTAATCCCTCCCCCTCTATGCGATCTTTGTACTAACTTCATTCCAAAATCTTCATATTTAATATTACCTGTAAAAATCCATTCGTTAGCATCGGATTTCTCATCTAGATTCGAAAACCATATTTCAAATGAATTTTTATTATAGAAGGTTACGTAAAAATTTTGAATTATATTTTCCTGATCTTTAACAACTTTTCCAAGTAAATTAATAATTTTACCATTTGCTAAAAGTTTCCGCATATCATTTACTACATTAATAAAAGATACATTTTCATATTTAATTTCATTTGGATTAAATAAATTACATAAATCATCACCAAGTTTATCCTTAATTCTATCATCAAAAAAGATATCAGTAATAGGAGTTTCTAATATTTCTTTTGTTCCACTTTTCTGTTTTTTAATATTACGTCTAATACTACGCCTTGTACGTTTGTTTTTTAATACGTTTACTACGTTTACTATGTTTAACTTGCGCATCAAACTCAGCAGTTTGTTTCTTGATTAATTCATCAATCCTAGACGTTTTTCCGAGAGACATTTCACGATTCATATTTTTTAAAAGAAAAAATGAATTTTTACATAGAACCTCGGTTCCGTTTTTACATATACACAGGAATATGTAATTGATGTAATGTTTCTAATTCATGTGTTGTTAAATGTTCTTTCTTAACCAACCACCATAAATTATTATACGCCAAAAATACTCGGAAACTTCTTAAACAAAGTGGTAAGTCTTTTGTTTTAACACACGGTTTAATAACATGTTTTGTTTTATAATCTGTAACGAGCGCTACGTATTTATGATGATAATAAAATCTAACTTCTTTCTTCGAATTTACAGGATTTGTAGGATGTCGATAATCTTTTAAAACTGGTACATGCTCTATCTTGTAAGCATTCAACATATTTTTTTCTATTTTTATTAACAAAAAACTTATAAGAAAAAATTATTCGGTCACTCTGTTCGATCACTCCGTTCGATCACTCCGCGAAAATATTATCTATCGACTTTCAGTCGGGGCGAAGCTTAGTCAGAGAACAATTGTTCGATTCAGAATTTCAGTCGGGGCGAAGGCTAGTCAGAGAACAAATCTTCTATAACTCTATCATGAATTTTTTTATCAATATTAATTGTAATGAAGCCATAATCTTTTGACCAAGCATTGTTACACGATTGTTTAAATTCATCTTTATTTCTTACACATAAATCTCTTAACAAATCACTTAAGTTTCTTGCATTTATTTCAAATAGTTTAAATATATTTGCATTCTTTCTAATAACACTTCCGTCTAATGAATACATACTTTGTGTTAAATAAAAAACACTACAGTTATTATGTCTACCTCTTGTGAAATAATTTCTCTGAACTGACTGATTTCTATCATTAACACAATCATCAAAAATTACACAATGTTTCATTGTTTTATCTAGTTTACTAGGATCTTGCATATTACCACTATCATCTATTAATTGTATTTTTATATGCTTATTTTTATTAGATTCTACTAACTGATTATTTTTTGCTGCTTTTTCACACCACGAACTTATTTCTTCTTCATATTCAGAATTTTCATATTCTTTGAATAATGAAGCAATTGCTGTTTTTTTAAGATTATTTTCAAATCCATATTTTAAAAATTGATAGACGGGTTGTTCTGCTGTTGTTGTATAAATTATAAGATTGTTATAATCCAAAAAATTTGGAGTCGTTAAAATTTTAAATAATAGATACGTTTTTCCACAACCCGATCTTCCACAAATAACTGACAAAACTTTATTAGATAAATCTGGATGATGATTAAATTTGAGTTTTTTTTTATTTAATGGGGGAACTTCAATCATTTTTTAATAAAAAATTTTATTTTTATTTTAAAAGAAGAAGAAGAAAATTAAACTTCTCTAGCTTCGCGTGGGAGTTTATACCTCCCGAACCAAAAGATCTATCATAATCTCTTCACCTCCAAAATTTATTTCTTGTCCTTTCTCATCAGTGATTCTAATGTTAATGTTGTTAATAGTTTTTCTTGTAATAGGGAAATATATTAATGTTTGTGGAATTACATTTAGTCTATAACCAATGGGCACAGTAAAAGCTGGAAAACTGAATATCAAATTTGACAATTTACCATTTATATATCCTCCTTCAATAATGTCACAATGTACAACAATTGAATTTATTTCAGTTATTTTTGGAATCTTCTCACCTAAATGATAACCTTGACTATAAGTTTGTTTATTAAATCCTAATAGCTTTGACAATGATCTATCATGATTAAAATCAACTTGATGATTTTCGTCTAAAGTAAGAGAAAATTTATTAACTGCCGGTTCAACTGCAAAATGTAATTGTTTCTTATCTTTAAATGGTATACCTAAATGTCTCTTAATTTCATTTGATATTGATTCAACTTCGTAAGAACCAGGAAGAAAAGTTAGTATTTTCCATGTTTTACCTTTATCAGTAGAATATCTAAATTGATCATTCACATCTTTGATAACGTTTTGTATAGTGTTAAATGTAGAGAAACTAGTCAATGCAATTTGATAATTTTTATTTTGTTCTAAATGTAGAATGGGTTCTAAATTACAAGTGTGTGATGAAGTAGTTGTTATAATTTTTAACGTCGTACTAAATTTTGATGAACCCAAAATCTCTGTTAGATTTTCTAAATGATAATTAATTTTGTCTAAATCTGCTGAACACATTTTTTAGTTAAAATTTTGAATAAAAATCTTTTATAAAAAAATTAAAAACAACAACATATTTCAGCTACGGCGAAGCCCTAGAACATTCGGTTCGTTATACTTTTATAATCCTCTTCATTTAGAATCTTCTTTTCTAACAGTCTTTTCAATATAGCATGAATTTCATTGAAACTAGAATTATGTCCTTCTTTTATTGCCGATATTAAAATATTCAATCTATTTAGTAATTCTTGTGGATCATCTCGTAAGAATACAGTTGTTTCAGTTTTAAAATCTTTTCCTACTTTAACTCCCGTTGATAATAAATTTTCTAATTGTTTATAACGTCTAAGAGATTTTACTGCACCAACTCTATAACATAGCTTTATATTTTATGAGATCTTCTACAGCATAATTATTTAAATCTGCTCCTCTTAAAAGATCAACAAAATTTCTATCTAAACTAAAAGGAGATTTATCTGGTGAAAAAATTAAACCTCGAAAAGGTTGTGGAAATATTTCTTTTTGTCCGAGATAAAATCTAGGTATTGTTTTTCCATCTATAAATGAAATAGAATGTTCAAATTGCATAGATTTTGGTAATTTCTTATTAATGTTTGATTCTAGTAATCCATAGTCATCTAATATAGTTTTGTGTTCTGGATCTGTTATATTAATTTGTTTATCGTTATTTGTAAGTTTTTTTTCAAGAGTTTTAAATGGTTCCATAGTTTTTTCAAAATCAGTTTTTACTTGCTCGGTTTGCTGCATTTTTTCAAACATATCAGATTGAATACCAGCTTTTATCATTCTATGCTGAAGATGATTTTCTTTCATAATATTTTTTTGTTTTATTAACTCGTCTAATTGTTTAATTCTTTTTTGATTATCAGCTTTAATTTTATCCATTTTTAAAATATAATATTTGAATTTTGTGGTAACATTGGAATACAACAAAAACATTTTACTGAACAAATTATTTTTTTATTGCTTTGTTGTCTGACATCTTTTCGTTTAAAGTTTTCTCGTTTTAAGTTTTGTTTAATAAAGTTTTGTTTAATAAAGTTTTGCTTAAATTTTCGCTTAAAGATTTTAGGTCTTCTAAAAAAATTTTATCATTTTCTTCATTAGAAATTTTACCATCACTAAAAGTTTTACCATCCTGTTTATTCTTATCATCAACTTTTTCGGTCTTTAAATGAAATGATATTTGATTTACTTCATTAGCTATTTGATCAAATTTTTCAATCTCATCTAACGTAATAACATTATCATCACATACTCTTTGAAAGTAGTAATGCAATTTGTCATAGACTTCTTTAATATGTAAATGCTTAGTTTTTAATGATTTTCGTTTCTTAGTTATTAAAGATTTATCTAACATTGTAACAAGTGAAGTTGCAAAAACACCCGTACCTGTTGAAGCAGTAGCAACTACTGGAATTACTAAAACACCTGAAGATATAACAATTGTTAAAGCACCTAAACTTATTGTTAAGAATATGCCAATTCCTTGTGTAACATTCTTAACTTTAGTCCATCTCTTTCTTAATTTTTTATAATGCTCTAATCTTAATAATAATTGAGATTCCTTATCTTTCATATATCTAACTCTATCTTTGTGTTTTTCTTTGTTCATTTTTTCAATGTTAATCTTTTCAATGTCCATTAAAGTAGAACTACGTTCATATGATAACGAAGGATATATTCTTGCGGTTTCTTCCACTTTTATTCCTTCCATTTCTGAGGCTTCCCCCGTTGAGGTTTCCATTTTTAAAGAAATATTTTGAATACAATCTTCTGGTATATTAGGACAACGTGATATTTTTTGGGCTACCTAAATTTTCATCTGCCTACATTTTCGCCCTTCGGCTACGTGATATTTTTCGACCACGTGATATTTTTTAGATTACGTGATATTTTAAGACCGCCTAAATTTTCGTCCACGTGATATTTTGAGACCGCCTAAATTTTCGATTACGTGATATTTTGAGACCGCCTAAATTTTTGAAATTTTGATTTTTTTGAAAATTTGTCACTACCTAAATTTTCGCCCTTCGGCCACGTGAAATTTGAAGTCTACCTAAATTTTTGAAATTTTGATTTTTTGAAAATTTTGAAAAAACCCGCAAAAGTGTGACATCCGGCGCAAGCGAAGCGAAGCGTCGCGCCGGATGTCACACTATATACTACTGGCAGTGCGGGGAAAGGTTTGAAAAATAGAGCGGCATGCCGTTCAAACAGAGGTTTTAGGGTATCTGTCAGTTGAAGAAAATGCTAAAAGATACTACTTTTGTCGAATAGATATTGAACCAATTCATAGATTATGATTAGCGTTGATCTGACGAGATGAAAAAACTTGATAGAAACTAGAACCATCAATCAGAATTACCAAAATACCTCATGCACGTAAGTGGTATGGATGCCCGTTTACGTCCGTCGGAATACATGAAGAAAAGCTAAGAATTGTCTAACTCAATGACAATCTGCAGCTCAAATTCATCACTAAAAAACAAAACGTGTCGTGCACAGAAGAAATTCTGTGACTATCATTTTTGTAAGCAGACGGACATGCTACTTTAATTACAACAATAAAACTCGTTCTCATGACGTATTCATTATCTTTGAAATAAAATCAACCATGCGAGTTACTGCCAGGAATATCGTTTTTCTGGCTCCTGTGAGAGAAATGTGTCCTAAAAGTGCAATCATCATAATAAAAATGACAAATCTCATTTTGAGTTATTAAATAAATGCTAGATCATTACGAGAAGTGTACTAAACTCGGAAGCACATGGATCTACATAAACAATGGAATTTTGCGATGCTTGACCCTCCGTCACTTCCAAGACGACTGGAACTCCAACTTAAGAATTGTCGTTTTACTGATCCTGGGTGACAATCTACAAATTAAAAATTATAATCACTAGTTCGAATTTAGGGAGAAAATTTCAGTAGCTCTCGGACTAAAGTGTCGGCGTTACGGAATGCAAACTAAATTGATCCGATTAAAGTCGCTTCACTAGATTTTCAATGTGCCGCAATACCCGATCATACATGAAAATTCAAGATTGGATTGTCTTCAAACGTCTTTATTCAGAGAAATAGGATGTTATGAATTAAGCATGTTCAAGTAGCTATAACGTCAGCTGATTCGCATAGTTATTGATCGTACGAAGCGCATGACAATGTCTTGTCACCAATTTTTTCCTGAGTCAAGTTTGTCGTCAATCACATTCGCTAAAGTTTACAAGAGACCAAAACGATATTTTTTTGCATTAATGGCACCAAGTAAAACTACCACTCATCACTGAAAAGAATATTCGAAATGTTGTCGGTGTTATCAAGAATCCAATTGTCAAAAATTAGATAAGCGTCTAAATTTCGAAAGGTTGAGGAGCATGTATCACGCATGCTCTTGTTATCACGCAGGTCCACAATCTCTGACAGAGAACATATGAATTCATCGTGAAAGGCGCTAATAGCAGGATCGAAATATTTTCCACACAATAAGTAATAACCTTCAACTCACTACCTTTCACTTTTTTTCCGCAAGTTCACACTGGAGACATGTGGTCCTGCTTCAGATGAGCAGATGAAATTTAACAAAATATTGGCAATGTGGTTTTGAGGAAGTAGCAAGCTATCCTCATATATGCGAGTCCTATCATATAGCGCTGACAGTCATCTGACAATTTTGCATTATTCATTAAAATTATCAAGTTAAACAATGCATTCAAGTCATCAAATCGAACAATTCAATTCGTTTTCAATTCAGTATCGCGATAGCTTTGTTTAGTGTCAAATCGCTAACTGTAACTTTGTCTAATTAACCGCGCCGGTGGTGTAGGGGTAGCATGTAACCCTCCCACGGTTGCGACCCGGGTTCGAATTCCGGCCGGCGCACGCGATTTTTGCATCATTGAACAAGATTGTGAATACAGGAAAAATGAATTCTCTAATTTTCTCTAAATATATTCGTATAATTTTAGCCCTGAGATCATATTTAACATATTCAGTTTACTGCGGTTAGTTCAAGTGTTATTTTCTGTATGGTGTGATTGCTTGTAGAGATTCAGAAGTATATTGCTAGGACTATTTGTAGGCTATCTCCCTCTAGGTTTTCAAATGTGTCTATTAACTTTAAAGTTAGATCAATCGCTGCAAAATTTAAGACATGACTAGCCTAATGCACTAGCATTTAGGACGCATTTTCTGCCCACATAAAATGCTTTATAAAGATTAGACACTGCATTTCTTCGAATTACAGCCGTACCTCATGTCGGGAGTTGGTAATAGTCAGAGCTGGAAAAATTCCACTGAAATTTTTTAATCCCAATTCCAATTCCCGAGCAGAAATTTCAATTCCAATTCCAGTCGAAACTGTTCAATTCAATTCCAATTCCACAATGAGATTCAATTTAAATAATTGCATGACGCGTATAGTGTATTATGTTGATGTATCTAAAGTTTGTTCGCTTCAATCTAACCCATGTGCTCTTATCTTATCCTCGTTCCTGTGTGCCGTTCCCTACGTCGTTCCTATGTGCATTCTCATGTTCATAGTTCATATTTCTTGTGTACATGTACGTGTATATATGCAACCGGTCAGCCTACGCCATTTTCGTTTACTAAACGAGATATTCAATATCTCGTGAAAAAGAGAAAAGAAAATTAGCGGTCAGCAAAGAATCAAACGCTGAGAGAGAGAGATAGAGAGAGAGATGCGAATAAATCTATTAATAAACTGACAGAAGAAAAAAATTCGATGTGCGAATAACGTGATTGTTGATGAAAGAAAAAAACGACGATAAAAATGATATCATGAAAACTGATTAATGGTCCATGTTAAAAAGGAGATTAAAAATTCCGTGATAAGAACGAAATGTGGTCGGGTCGAAAGCTAACCAAGCAGAGATTAAAGGAAACTCTTTCAATTTTCAAAAGAAAGTGGATTTATCGTCAAGTGTCAAAAATTTGTATAAATTAGAAACGATGAGAAATTGAAACAACAACAACTATCAACAACAACACATCTTCAGTTGCTGTTAGAAGAACTCCGGGCTTTCGCGGTGCAACTTAACTACAGAAGTAACAACTACAACTGCCTACCAGCGAACAACAACACAGCGTATGCGGCAACACATCAGCGAGCGCGATTGAAGATTGACGGTATAAGTGACACTGATATTCATGATATTTGTGATATTATTTTGGTATAAGTGAGTCCGATCGAATTGAAATGAATTCAACATTAAGAAGTGAACTGCAAGTTTTAAGTTTCTCTTTTATCGTTGAGTATCGTATCTGTATAACTATAGTCTTGAAAATTAATATGGTCAATTTCTGTGATTGGAAGTTGAATAATATATCATGTCATTGCCATTTTAATTGAATCATTAATTATTAGAATAATTTGTTGACACTGTCCATATTGTGATTTGAACTGACAGGCTGCCCTTTAATGCAAGGTTAATTTTCCTCTTTCCAGACCGATTGTTTTTCGTGTGTACAACAATTAAGTTAATTTCCTATTTTTGTGCTTATCCTATCAATAACTAAACTCAACAATTGTTTTATTTTGATTAATTATCTTACATGTCTTTTCATTGTTTGCTTAATCGCTGAATTAACATTGTCCGGGGGCTGTAGGATGATCGAAGTCACAACTAACACCCTTTATTCAACAATAGAATAAAGCTACCTCTGTCAATTTATCTCTCTCTTATCTCTGCGTGCAGTTAACACAACGGCCGAGTACTGTGATTTCAATTTTTGTACAAATAGATTTATCACAGGTCTATCGAAAAAAGTGGAATTGAGGTTCATCAAGGTCAATTCCAATTCCAGTAGATTTAAATGTCGTCACTTCCAATTCCAATTCCGACGAAAAATGGAATTAATTCCGGGTCGGAATTAATTCCAATGCCGACTTTTCCAACTCTGGTAATAGTAGCCGCGGTTATAATTCGAAGCTACGAATCAAACAACTAGATAATGCTCCATGCATCTATGCATGCACATGTTGCTTGAGTTTTACATTATTAGTGGTAATATTTTAAGCAACATCTTCACTTCATGCATGCCTTCATGGTTGCGCACCTATAGAGTAAAATCAAAAATAAATTACTGGATAAATTGAAATGCACGTAGTATAAGCCCTTTGATAAAGAACATTAAATGAACATCAGGTTTGATCAACAAATTGGCTTTTAAACAAGAAGGTAAGTAATTAATTCAAACTGTACTATCAATATTAAATTGTTGTGTCAGAGATGCTGTCAATGGGCCGCTAACATAACCCGGTTCTATGTACCGCTTTTATGTAATACGATTCGATTCCATGATTTTATGTAGATCTATTCGAAACATGCGACCTCCCCACGGCCGCGACCCAGGTTCGAATCTTGGTCGCCGTACGTAAGTTTTGTAACATCAAGCACACAACCGTGAATAGAGGAAAATGTATTCATGTACTGTACTTATATTGTGCTTGCAAGAAGCAGCATTTATTAATTAATTACCACAGGCACAGTGTAGTATTTTATGATTAACCGCTGAAATTTCACTAAATATGCTAATTGCATCTCAAATCTACTGCGAGAATGGTTGCAACTAATTCGATCTGTTCCTTTTTTCAACTGAAGTTACAACGCAATATTCAATTATTCTATTTATACTTATTATATTTTTGTGCTAACTTCGGTATTGACTGGGGATAATAGGAAAGGCCCACATTTTATACAGATATGGACAAATACTTTGCGAATTAGAGGCATTAGTGTGTCATGTGATGACAGCTGCATGGAGAGGCGGAAAGGCCTCGTGAATATAATCTTGTCACAGTGACAACTTACATCAGTACAGGGTTTCTTCCTCTACTTGGAATTAGTGGGTAGTGTAAGTAGTCTCTGTTGATCAGATACAGACCGATTTCTTATTTGACAATGACCGACAACAGAGTCAACAGCAGTGATCTCAACAAGTGTTCTTAGTGATGAAAAATGTAAGACCTGAGAACTCCTGGATCATTTCAAATAGCAGCTAATGGACTGATAGACATGACAAAACTGCATGCACGCTTGTTGAATCAATGGAAAGATAGTCACTTCTGGTTTATGCAGTTGACCAGGTGACGGGAGATCATCTTTCTGAAAAAGTTATACAAAGTAATTAAAACTCCCCTTTTCAGTTTAGGCCAATATAATCAAGTAAAAGTATCGAAGACAAGCCTTCTGCGTCCAGCGCCTTCAACGGTCGATGTTTGGATGGCACAGATGCAGCCTTTGTGAAGGTTTATATAAGAGTGAATGATATCAAGAACTGTGTTGCATGTATGATTGGCTGTTGAAGACGAGGCATCAAGAAAATAAACGAGCTATTAAAAACAAAAGTACATCGAGCGCCCTTTATCAACATTTAACAGAAAAACATAATGGCGCTGGCGACATCGGGACTTTTCAGGTCGGTCTCATTAGCAAACTGACCGACACACGAGATACAACAATAACAGAAGCCAAAGCAATCACACAACTTAAGCCAGCAATCAATAGGAAACATGAATTACCTCTTTACACTCTAACTTCACAGTTCAACAGACAATCATACATGCAACACAGTTCTTGATATCATTCACTCTTATATAAACCTTCACAAAGGCTGCATCTGTGCCATCCAAACATCGACCGTTGAAGGCGCGGGACGCAGAAGGCTTGTCTTCGATACTTTTAACTTTTACTTGATTATATTGGCCCAAAACTGAAAAGGGGAGTTTTAATTACTTTGTACAACTTCCTCGACTTCTGGTTTACTTACAAATAGTACTGTATGTAGTTGGATGGACTTTCGCCTGTCTGTCCCTTCCGCTAAGTGTATATAAGTTTTAATAAGAAACTCTGAAGAACCTGTAGTACCGCATTATCTCGCACAACAGTCGAAATGCAATAGAATTTACTCACCAACCTTTGGTGTCTTATCAAGATGACACACAGATTTCATAGTATTACTGGTAAACTCTTCTCCCTCGACAATCGCCTGTAAACATCTCGCAGCTCCCTCTCTCCCAGACATTGTTGAAATGACCCCTTTAAGAAGCGTCTACATTGCCCGTTGCATATAGTTTCACAACTCCATGTGTGAACATTCAGTTTCGCAAACTCTATAGGTATTTTCACTTCATCTCCGATACCCTACGACTTCTGAAGATAGCAATTATTCTCTACAGAAATAGATTCCAATCCAATCATTGAAATATATAGCAGTTTGCAAGATGACATGCCGAAACGGTGTGTAATACTCGTTGGCTGTAATCGTTTTCGCAATGAACATCAAGCAAAACGATATCATAATTTACGAGGCTTTTTGTCTATTATATAGTATGTGAAGTGAACAATGGGAGCGGGAAAAGTTACTAACGTGGAAAAGTTTGTGTGAACGCAGTTTGCGTATAGACACATAGAACTTTTCTACATATTTTTTCGCGTATCTCTTCAATAACACTGCATCTTTTTTTCTTTTTAACGCTACATTAAAGCATGCACTCATAACCGTCTCCGGCTTTTTCTTGTCGGTGAAGCATTAGGGGGACCATCATGCCTACCCTCTCAGATCTTCGAAACTATTAATTATGTTATATAACAAACCGTCATTGGGCATGTCTATTTCGTGTATACTCTCTCCAGAGGGGTTTTTGGTTGGACGTCCACGAGTTCTATAGGTCCAGGTTCCGACCCCCTACTGAACTACCTACTTGGTTGCGCTCGTAGGTCGCGCCCTCTGGATGCTACCTTTACTTGCAGGTAGTAACTAACTCAACCACAGCCGGGTGCTGGGCGGCTGTAAATAACCTGGCTAGCCCGGACAGTCCGGGAGGGTAGTGGAACCCTGATGGAGGAAATGCCATTAAAGCACTTCAGGCACTTAAGTACCCTTGTTTTGGCGTGGTGATGACGTGATCAATATCACACGTATCTCACAAATGTTTGCCAGTGCCGCTCCCTGTCAAAGCTCTTCTCAACATCTCAATTGGACGGCAAACTGGTCCGAGAGCCAAACGGTTGAGAAGGTCATTATTTTACGGGATAGACAGGGTCCGCTGAGCTTCTCCAGGTAAACCTGTCTAAGAGAAGGTAACTCTACACAAATCCCCTACTGCCTTGGTGGGTTGTACTGTTGAGTTCAACAAGGCTATGGGTCCCACCCAGACAGAAAGGGTTGACGGCAGGAAGGGAATCCGGTCGCAAAACTTTTGCCAAAATTAATTATGAAATGTCGATTCCATGTAATTTAGATCAGAGAGGGCTACCTCCGGACTCTCGTCATGCGATCAGGAGGGCGCATCAGCAGCCCCGGACTGGTGCGACAGGTGTGATCAGGGGTTCATCTCGGGGTCCTCTGACCGAGGTGCGACGTGCAAACGGAGATTGCCAAATAAGTAACAACAGCGAAACAAGTATCAAAGTATGCACACTGAATGTTGGATCAATGCACAAAAGGGCCAATGAAGTCGTCGAGATCTTGGAAAGAAGAGATTGTGATATTTGTTGTGTACAAGAAACACGTTGGAGAGGCGGCTCAGCAAGGTTGATCAGCGGTAAGGGAAGTCGATATAAGTTCTTTTGGAGCGGTAGTGATGATGGATATGGCGGTGTTGGCATCCTTGTACAGGAGAAACATGCTGATCAAGTCATATCGGTCAAACGTGTAGATAACCGCCAGACGAGTTTGCGCATCCTAAAAGATCCGGAAAGATCATCCTAAACATCCGCTTTGTCTATGCTCCCCAAACTGGCAGGCCTCTCGTGGAAAAGGAGGATTTTTACGCCAAGCTGTTGAGTGAAATATCTACCATTCTTGACGATGAAGTTCAAATCATTGTGGGGACTTCAACGGACACGTAGGTGAGTTGCAAGACGGCTTTGAATTCAATCATGGCGGCAAAGGTTACGGTACTCGAAATCAAGATGGTGTCAGGTTATTGGACATGTGTATTGCAGCCGATCTTGTAATAGCCAATATCTTTTACACAAAGCATGTGAGTAAATTGATAACGTATAAGTCAGGTCTGAATGAATCTCAGATTGACTTTTTCTTGTTAAAGCGAAACGATCTTCGCATGGTCAGAAATATCCAAGTTATAAATAATGAAGAATGCGCATCTCAACACAAGCTCCTAGTGTGTCGCCTCTCACTGAGAACTAATAGTTTTCGCCCACGTGGAGTTCCGCCAAGGCGGAAACTTTGGAAGCTTCGTGACCCCAATGTTCAAGAAGAGTATAGACAAGCCGTGTCCTCTAGTCTTCAGAGTCGCTCAGAGCCTCAAGGTATTAATGAAATGTGGGGGAGCCTAAGAAATGCCCTCCTGAATGCCAGTGATTCCGCATGCGGCTGGACGAAGGGTGGTGTTCGTAAGCCACGTGAAACATGGTGGTGGAATGCCGAAGTTGAGAGCGCAATAAAGGAAAAACGGAAATTATGGAAGATATGGCGGAGGAGCAATGATACCACAGACAGAGTACGGTATGTTGAAGCGAAGAGGAAAGTCAAATCGGTTGCGTACCATGCCAAGAAGACTTCCGAATCGGTAAAAATGGCAAACCTCGAAAAGAAAGACAGCAAGAACTACATATTTAAACTCGCCAAGAAACTCAAGCGTGAATCCCAGGACGTTTCACAAGTGAACTATGTCAGAGATAATTCTGATAGACTTACTTGCAGCGAGGAAGAAAGCGTTGAAGCATGGACAGATCATTACGAACGTCTACTCAATGTCGAATTTCCATGGGATGCGGAGAGACTAGCTCCTATGAATCCTGTAGAAGGCCCACCACCCTCAATCAACAGCAGCATGGTCAGGTCAGCGCTGATGGCAATGAAAAGAAATAAAGCCTCAGGTCCATCTGGTGTTGTGTTGGACATGGTACAAGCTGCTGGAGAAGATGCTATTGAAGCAGTACCAAATCTAGTCAACGCCTCCATTCACGAAGCCCAAGTCCCACAGGACTGGAAACTCTCCTGTTTGGTGAACTGCTTCAAAGGAAAAGGTGACTCACTGGATTGTGATAACTATCGTGGCCTGAAGTTGCTGGATCATGTGCAGAAAATCACCGAGCGCGTAATTGAGAAGCTAATCAGATAGCAGGTGACGATTGACCCTATGCATTTTGGTTTCATGCCAGGCAAGAGCACAACTGATGCCATCTTCATTGTCCGTCAGTTGCATGAAAAGTATTTTAGCAAAAGAAAGGACATCTACTTTGCTTTCGTAGACATGGAGAAGACGTTCGATCGTGTACCGCGAGCGATCGTATGGTGGGCGATGAGGAAGTTGGGTATCGACGAATGGCTCATACGTGTTGTACAATCGATGTATAGAGATACTAAGTCTATGGTCAGAGTTGGATCCCATTACAGTGATGAGTTTAATGTGAAGGTTGGCTTGCACCAAGGATCCGTACTCAGTCCGATTCTCTTCGTCATCGTGATGGAAGCCATTTCAGAAGATCTCCGCCTTGGCGGTCCTTGGGATATGTTATACGCCGACGATCTTGTCATAATTGCCGACTCAATTGAATCGTTGTCGCTTCGGTTTAACGTTTGGAAAACTAATCTGGAAAGTAAAGGCCTAAAGGTAAATGTCGGGAAGACGAAAGTTATGGTGAGCAAGGCCGATCATATCAGCCAGCAAGTGGATAAGGCCAGGTATCCTTGCGGTGTCTGCCGAAAGGGAGTAGGCAGGAACTCAATTCTGTGTTCTCACTGCAATTGCTGGATTCACAAAAGATGCACGAGCCTCAACACCATACGCACCGATCCCAGCTTCAAATGCAGTAGATATGAAGGTAACCTGCCGTCCTCGTTTGACATGCCCGCAACAATAACTGTTGGCAGCGATGATTTAATGGTCGTCAACTCTTTCTGCTACCTAGGCGATGTCATCGATCGAAGTGGAGGCTGTTTCGGTGCTACAACTGCAAGAGTCAAAATGGCTTGGATGACTTTCAGGGATTTACTGCCGATTCTTACGAATCGCAGTATTTCTCTACGACGTAGAGGGTACATTTATCACACCTGCGTCCGTAGTGTATTGCTCTATGCCTCCGAAACATGGGCTCTGAAGAATGACGACATCAGCAGACTGGTAAGAAATGAAAACATGATGATCAGATGGATGTGTGCCGCCAAGCTCTGCGAACGTAGATCAATGGAAGGACTACGACAAGCCTTGGGAATCACAGACTTGCCGAGTGTGTTGCGAGCAAACCGATTGAGATGGTTCGGACACTTGGAACGGATGCCTGACTCAAGCTGGCCAAAAAGAGCTCTAACTCTGGAGGTACCTGGTCCGAATATTCGTGGTGGCCAGAGAAAGAAGTGGTTCCACAACGTGGAGAAGGATCTGAGATATCTACAACTCGACCGTCGCACTGCACAAGACCGTGCTGCGTGGAGAAGCGCAATCCGCCGACATCGGAATCGACACGACATATAGTCCAACCCCCAATCCTGTGGAAACAAGGACTCAAAACCGGAGAGTAAGTAAGTAGTAAGTCTCCGATGTGGCATCGATTTTGCATTCCAAAATTCAATCTATCAACATTTTTAAATTTCGCAATTGTTGCTCAAAAATTTGACAGAATTTCATGAAACTGTGGTAGAACGCATTAAACATACATGGTTATTCAGAGTGCATGGTTTCAGTAAGGTTTTCGGAGTATATGGTTGGAGAATCAGAGGCATATATGCTGTATCCGATTATGTTACTGTCTTTGCATTCCAAGTTGATTTTGCTACTTAAAATAGCATTTTGAAATTTAAACCATCATTTTTCTTAAATTGTCGAAAATTACAAGTTCCTCTCTCAATCTTGTAATGAATTCAAGACGTTGGCAAATAGAGCTGCATCAATTATTTCAATACGATTTGTTCCTCTGCGCATCAATTACACCACTATATCTCTCAGAACAACATCCATGTGTACTAGAGAAGTTATTGAAATGCTTTTATAATATATATAACAACACAATGATATAATATGCATTTATAAGCAGTGTATTGTATAGAGCATGCTTAACATCAGTCATTATAACGAGGTGGAAAATATTTGATGATTAACTACATGCAGTGTAGAGTGATTACTCAGCAATATTTCCTGAACGAAAAAAATTAAGAAGTTGCAAAGTTCAACTCAAAACCCCAAATCTCATCAGTGGAAGTGAAAATCCAAATTGTCGAAAAAATGAAGTCTTAAATGTTTTATGTTGCTCCTGTGGCTAAAATATTGGGCCTACAAACAAGCAGCGACCACCCAGAGAAAGTCATGAGAAAGTTAGGAAAAGTCATGAAAGGACCCTTCCAACAGTTATTCGTTCCCGCGTGAGATAATAAATCTGGGGCCATAATACCCCCTCCAAGCAAATAGGGTTAAACGACGAGTAGACATAAATAGTGAAAGTGGATAAGTTATGGGGAGTCAATTCGAAGAGAAAGGAATAATTTTTGGAATCATCTTTCGTAGAATGAGTCTTTTCATTACAAGGGATGTGCCGATATATCGGCTAATTATCGGCTATGTCGATAATCGGCAACTTTTCTAACTTATTGGTTATCGGCCGATGTCTTACAGAATTGCCAATATTAATGATTTTGAAAATTTCGAAGATTATAATAACCAACTCATCTTTAATACATGCATGTAGTTACTTTTAATAATATAGATGAATATAAAAAAAATTAAGTGAAATCCTTTATATACATGTACAACTGCACAAGTGTATTGTATAGTTCAAAATGATTATGACTGGCATTAAGACTGAATGCTAGTCTGGTGACTGATTTTATCTGATTTTTATGATTTTATTAAGAACAAATCCATAAAACCTTTTGAATTCTTGACAAAATAGTGTGATAGTATTTATATAAAGTAGGATTATCATTTATTTCCTATTTTGAGGGTTTAATACGCCAGTCCTAGTTCCATAGAAAGTTTAAATGATGATTGTAGAACCCACAGCTGTTCAGCGAAATAAGCAATATTTTCACTGTCGCAAGAAGAAGAATGGCGCTCTACAAAGGATGAGTCTTATCATTACTTCCATTTTGCGAGTACTAATAAGTCGTGAAGTAAGAAACAGAAATCACCAATTCCAAGCTTCAAAGACTGAGCAAATATTTTCATCTTTTAGAAAAACGAACTTTAGTTTCCTTTCGTTACATATCATATCGAACGCACATGAAGAGTAGAAACGAATCTGACACTAATGTCTTCTCTAAAACTATTACATCTTGTTACAACACCCAACTCACCCTATCTCCATCCCATCGTTGATCTTTCAAGCGACGCACAATCTAAGATACGAGACAAACCGGCTCAGCTCTCAGGCGTTCTTCACCAAGGTTCTCCGCCCGACACCACTCGCAAGACTGGGCTATGTTGATGTTACTTTCGCTTCATTCAACTCAGAAAACGGGAAAGCAATCTGCATCTACGCCTGTGAGGCCAAAACCGTTAATTGGTGCGGGAGGGGCTCGCACATTTGTCCTTTGTGGTAAGGCGCGGAAGGGATTAGAGTAGATGACAATCTTGGAAGGCGCCCGGCATGATAGATCGGGCAAATAGACGAGGCGACATAATTGACGGAGAAGTGGCTTCCATTATTGTACAAAACGGAGAATACAGAGAGAGTATTGTGAGTGTTGATACAAAGTTTCATCTTCACGGAATGCTGACGAGGCATGTGTAGAAAAATGAGGACAAGTGTTAAGTGTCATAACTTCCTCTCCTCCTCCTTACAAAGTTACAAACATCAACTGAACAGAATCTGTGAAAGTTGAACGTTTTCAAATCAATAGAACTGCAACACTGATTTTTGAAATTAAAAATGGTGGGAGGAAGACTAGTACGTGCGTCAAAGGTGACAATAAAAAGAAAATAATAAATTTCAATGAAAAAAAGAAGAAAATGATGGAAACCAAAGGGAGCTTCAGTTGGAATGAAAAATGATTCTGTAAGAAAGTATAGAGAAATGATTACAACTAAATAACTTTAGACCTGATAACATCAGGGGCACAGGCAATATTCCATCTTATGACTACTTCCAATTCCACATTTCAGATCCTAGATGGACTAACATTTCCCGCTTTTGAGCATTAACCGCTTCTTACTGTGGCAACTGGTCGTGATAGTAAAATTTAATCTCGTAGTAAGACTTCTCACCACCGGAGTAAGTTGGAGGTTCAAGTATCACCAGTTGCCCATCTTTTCCGCGACAATTTGATCTAGCATCTGTTAATTTCACTTATATAAACTGCGGCCTTGGAAGAACGAAGAGATGATTACAAAAATATCCATATTGCTAACAGGATCAGTCTTGGAACAGGGTCTTACACCGGTAGTAATAGTTCAGTGGCTCTCAAAGACAAACGGCGATCAGTCCAACCGTCACATTCGAGTCGGTTAAACTACAAATATTCATGTTAAATTCACTTCTACATCACACTTATTACATGATGTACTTTGCACATACAAGCAAACTTTCATACATGATATTGTTTTGTTTTGACTTTTATACTTCTCATGAGTTGGAGCCACTAATCACAATCTTAGTTGGATTGATACATCAACATGAAGTGAAGCACAGGCGTGCACACCAAGCCAGTCAAGAAACAGTATTTTATTGTTATTACCACACCAGTTGTTTGCTAGAAAGGCGATGCTGCTGAGACACATTATCATTACCCAGGCGGGCCAAGCGGCTACATCATTCATCCTATTGATATCATTACAGAAATCACGCCTAGCTCCAGAAACCTATCTATGATTCACTTTCCTTTTACTGTTTGCTGACTTTTCAATTTCCACTCTTCAACAATGGCGTTGATGCATTGTCACAAAGCGTGAAGTACGACAAGAAACTTTTATGATCAGTTCGGTTGGTAAATAGAAGACCTCTTGTTCTTCAAAGCAGATAAAGCAGGCAAACGTGTTAAACAGAGTCAGAATGCTACTAGGGTAAGACTTCGCAAACTATCCCTTTAGGAGGCGCAGGTGTTACTGAAATTGCTGTCATTTGACTTCTTGGGCCCCTCATCGCCCACGAACATCGCTAAGTGACGACCATTTCCGCCAAGGTAGGATGAAGCCATGAAGGAAAATATGGCATGAACGAGGATATACACCAGGTTCCTATAAACACTGAAATGATGGGAACGTTCATAGCATCTCATAAAAGCAGAAAACAGCTGACTTGTCAAATATTCATTAAGAAATCCATCGCCATATATTTCTAAGCCCAAGTTCAGTACATCACGAATGAGTCAATCTTGCAACGTGAAAATCAATTACACTTTTTCAAAAAATGCTTGAATTCGAATTAGACTTATGTTTGATGCACGGCGAGTCAAATTAAATGTCTCTATTTTATGAAGTGCTGTAGATCAACCTTCTCAACCTTTTCTTTGCGAACATCCCCTTTTCATCTCGTAAAACTCCAGCGCCCCATGAAATTAATCTCGACATAGGGCCTACACAGGGCTAAATTTTGGTTTCTCAGATCTTGAATTTGTTCTTGAATTACATTACCAGATGTATTAAATGTCCATCTAAAATCATCCGTGAAATACAAGTATTACATACTTCGAATCAATGATTTTACTTTACATAAAGACTTACGGTGAATTGCAGAATCAATACAAGATTCGAAAAGACAAATTCAATTATGCTTCTTTGACTCTATAAAGTTTACATAAACAAGAAAGTATAGTAGGAGTGTCAATGCGATCAGTTGGTGCCGTTTTTCAAGATCACGCTCAGTTTTTGACAAATGTAGACACAAATCACGTCGTTGTATAATATCCAAACGATTGCGGCCTTTACTTTGTAGTCTTGTTAAGGCGCTGAATCCTGTCTCGACCGAGTACGAAGTTGGAAATGGCAGTAAGAGCCGCTTTGCCTCTCTACATAAAAGAGGAAAGCGAAGCTTATACAGCTATCAATCTAGAAGAGAGGCTCATCAGTTTTGGAAAACTTGATTTTCAAAGCTGCGTCAAGTTGGAGGTCTATCATTGAGAATTGCACTTCTCAAACATGTCCGCCTTCTGTTTAATAATCAGGTCTTTTGAATAAAGGTTTTTGTTGTGGCAGTCTTCAAAAAATTTGATGATCGAATCATAGAGTTCATAAAATGGATTGAGGCACCTTCCTTTTGAGAGCTATTTCACTTCAGTGTGTAGCAACAATTTGTCGAATTTTTTCTGCGTTTTCGTCACAAAGTCGATGAAAAAGAAGCTCATTTAGAGCATGTCTCAATCGGTCGTGTTTTCCATCGATGAGCAGTAATGACTCACATTGCGAAGTAATCTGCAATGCAGTCACGTGACTTTACAGAAGCAGTCAAGCTGGACTTCCACTAAGTTGATATTGGCGGCAGTCTCCCTGTTCATATCCATGTTGTCTGCTTGTCTGTTTGATACAAGCTTGGTGCTTTTGACGAAGTGTGAGATTCAGGGTTGTTTCGCTTAATGAACGCTGTGAATGAATATATACACAGAGCGCTTACTTTGAAGATGTACACTGTGCAATGTGCATGGGCAGCTCAAGATACGATAATAAGCTAAACGCCCCCCATTCGGACCTTTTTGTATCCAACACCCACCAGGGGCGCTAGCGCCCACCTTGAGAACCACTGTTGTAGATCAGTGAAGCTCCAACCAATTTTTACAAGCGAAATATGATTTATTTTAAACCTTATAGTATCAATAGAAACTCTGTGGTCACCTAGAAATCAGCAACTCTATAGAAACCTGCTGAAGATACTAAGTGATTTATACATTGCAATTGTATACATGAAAGCCGGTTGAAAACTCAGGACTGATATCAAGGTAACAGAGCAGGCTAAAAAAAATTTAAATGAAATCAATTCAAAATTTCAAATTACAACATGTGGAATTGACTCATTTTTTGGCCGTGAACGATCAGAAGTATGCAATTACAAAACAATTAATACAGTTATTCCTCTAATAAACGCCGCAGCTGAGAGGTCAACTGAGAGATAAGCAATTAGTAAATGAATTAATTGTATACAATAAAAAAGCAATTGTATAACGCATTAAGTCAGATAGATATTGATTATCCACTCACTCTCTCTGCCACTGAGGATCACGATTATCAATCGATTGCTCCAAACCCATTATTGCTCTCAATTGATTGACACGAGATAATCGAGCACCGAAATCTTCATGCAACTTTCTTGCAGTGTCCAATTGCCTTTCCCGTTCTGATTCTGCCTGCTTTATTGTCGACTCCAGCTGAAAAAGATGTGTCATTGATAGCATCAAATAGCAAAGAATAGTTACTTCGATTGAGCTTGAGTTAATGAAATTCCAGATGGAATCCACCTCGGTTAAACGGAAACCATACCGGTAGTCTTAAATTATTGTTATCGACGAATTCCTGCTGCAATAACTGTTTAGTTGAATTTAGCATGTGATAAGTAGTACTATCTCGCTGTAAAATTTCGTGTTAATGCTAACTTAGAGGCGAGGAATAACGTGCAACGTGACTCTTGATACAATTGAAATACCGAGTCTTGCCCTGAAGTCTTCTGCGATTATTTCCAAGCCTTTCAAAAGCATTGATAATATCAGGGATCATCTTTTAAAAGTGCATCGATAGATAGTGTTCAACTTACAAAGTTCGACTCCGAATTACATGAAATTCACGGTACGGCATATTCACTATCTGAACTTGACAATGATGACAATTATTTCCTCTAACTCATTCATCTTCATACTATCAATGGCAATTCAAAATTTTGAATTACCAATTTTGACAAATATTTGAGTACTTTGAAATCTTACCGAATTTTGGCCATAAATCTCCCTATGATTAGCGTATACGATACCAAACTGGTTGAATGTGCTGACAGATCTCCTATGAGCACAAAAATGTATTACTAAGATTGGCTTGTAAATGAAATGCAACTCAAACATACGTAATGTGGTAGATTTTCCTTCAAAAATACAATTTCCAATGTCTCTTGCGAAATGATATTCTATTGTTCAAAGTAACGTCAAGTGTGACTACATAGAAGACGGAAGACCCTAGAAATCAAAGTGATTCAGGAAAGAATCTACTACATTTCGCATTGCTACATTACTGTGTACTTAAAAAGTTATATGCATCATTTACATAATATTTGAATTTCCAATACTATATTTGGTGTATGATTCATCTAATTAGATTTATAAAATATTGAGCTCATATTGAAAATCATTACGTTTCGTAAAAGCTATCGCACAAAATGTTTGGAAGTGTCCATTTTCAGACCTTTGAAAAAAGGCACTTTTCTGAATAGTTTATAAGCGCGATCATCCAGTGGGCAAACTCCAACAATTTTTTGGTGAAGAGTTTGAAAATATGCTGAAAGTATAAGCTACAAAAACGCATGTCGGGCGGCTTACTTTTAAAAGGACCACAACAAAAATGCGACAGGGAAATTTTATTAACGAAAAAATTGTAATAACCTTTCATAAAAGGAACACTTATCATAATCGGATAGAACGCTTTTGCTGCTGTGAAATATCACCCGAATACAATATGCAAGTTGTATATGCCAGAGCCGAACAGGATGAAGTCATTTGTTACTTGAATGCATGTTCCCTCGAACAGCAAACTAAAAAGGCAATTTCCTAACCATTTCATTCCAATACAGACCGCTTTCTGTCCCATTTCAGCCCAACTTCAGTACGACTTCAATTCAATATAGGGCGGTTCAGACCGATTCTCAGCCGGATTCATTAAGTTAAACATAACTAAATTAACAAAATTCTAAATTGCATTATGTGCATATTAATCACATTAGCCTGTAGCAGTGCTAAATGATTTGTAAACCTTGTTCATCATTTCGATAAAAATGGATATCAATAAAAAGTAGAATATGTTTTTATAGAACAATCGGTATGCATGGTTTTCATTGATGGGAAAGACTTTTTGTGGAAATACTATTTTATTTTACTATTTTACTATATTTTATTATACTATTTTACTTTTTATGGGAAATACTCTTTTATGCAATAAACAGATCTCTGCAAATTAGTCGATGCATAGTTCACTTTAGGAGTTTATGACTGCGGACTTTTCCTGGGAACCAATTTACCAGAAGATGAATTTCCGGGGAATCTGGGAAAAACATTTGATCATTTTCAGCTGATGGCCTGTTCGAAACTGTGCTGCAGACTAGAGGCAAGTGTGTAAATATTATTGATGCTATCCTACGACATCATTTGATGAAAATATAAAATTATATAAAAAATAAAAATGCCAATAAAAACTAACTCCGGTGAAAGGAGTCATGTGTCTGTACTCGTCGACACGCAATGTCATTTTTCATATTCGTAATATGATCTTTGTTTTCTCGTCCCCGTTATCTATATTGTGAATAGCATCTGAAAATAGTTGTCCCATTCACCACAGCAATAACAAAAGAGTTAAACATATCGTGAATGATTAAGATTCCGTGAAACTGCATACATCATGTGGTCACATCACAACGCTCGTGTGTTCACAAATCCATTTACTCATGTAAATTAAAGTTCATAAAATTTTAATATCATGTTAACATAAGATTATCGTTGACTGAAAGTTAATCAAGAAGTTAGCTACAAACAGGATAGATAATACAACAGTGAGATAGGCACCATTCTGCTTAAATGCAGCAATCGGGAAGAGATATAGCCTCATAAGTCTGTGACAAATCGACAAACCAATCAGCTAATAAAATTCTGCATGCTGATAGTTTAGAAACGCTTTCAGAAATCATTGGACACATAGTCCGATTTCTGCAATTCATACAACTCATAAATTGAGGAACTGATGTCAGTTTGACCGAAAACTGTGGCGACAATTCGGTGACACCACTCTCGATTAAACTCGCCCTTCGCGCTCGTATAATTACTAGTTCCGTAACCTTTAATTGTCCCATTGTTCATCTCAGCATCTGGGGAGTTGCAGTTATGAGCGAATGACGTGAACTGAACGTCATGGGTAGTTGGAGCAGTGCAGCAGATTAGGCTCCGGAACTCGTACACAAGATCAATGCATGTGTTAAGAAATTATGATGATATATATGACAAAATTCAATATTTTCAATTCACAAGATGGAAAAAAGGCAACCTGAGATTCAGAATTTTAAGGTCAGTGACCGAATTCATTCATCTCTGGCGTGATGTAGACCACATACACATATATCAGCTACAAATATATTAGCAATCTATTGCAATTCAACGATAAATTAGATAATGCATGTAATATATGATCATCTGGCTTACTAGATTGATATCTGCATGAATTAAACGCAATTCTTCCACATGCGACATTTTCTCTTGAATCAGGTTATCAAGTTCTTTACGATAATCCTTCAACAGACTTCCTTCTTTTTCAGCAAAATTAACCAACGATTTCAGTTGACCGTGCATTTTTTCAAGATTTACGGTTTCTTCTCTGAAAAGAAAAATGACAGATAATTAGCAGTACAAAATGAAAAGACCCATCATACCAAAATAAACGTGAAAAATAAGCGTCAAATAGTAACAGTAAATGTTAAGATGCGTTTTTAAAAAAAAAACAGCAAATCATGATAACAACAAGTGAAGATGGAGAAAATTGTGTCAAACTTTACATTTACCATTCATCAATCACACTTGGTTCAAACATTTTTGATTATCTTGCATTACCTCCATCGGCCGATGAAAATCGTATTCTTGTCAACGCATTTTAAAATTCATTTCTACGATACTTCTGTCATAGAACATATAATTGAAATATTGAATAGATTTTCTCACGACAACTTTACCTACGTAAATAATTGCGTTTTCTCTTTTCAACTTTCTGCCTTTAGACTTTACTGTTTCCATTTTACTTGTTGTTGATGTGTATAATCCGGCAAAATGTAGACACTCATCATTCAACAGATACATGGAAGAATCAGTAGCGGTTGTAGGGGTAGATAAAACTCATGGCAAATTGGAGCCCCGAAAAATCGTTCCGTAACGATTTAGAGAAGAAGTGAGTTAAAGAGAAAACCGATGCAAACTTAGAGAGGTCAGACAAATCAAGAAAGTACACTTTTAAATTGAGAGAGGAAGAAATGTGAAAGAATCCAATATTAAATTTGATACGAATAGATTGTCTTTGGCCGAGACAATGGGTATAAACTTGCTAACTCTCACTCGTTTACTTTCTCCTCTTCCCCAGGTTTAAGGTCGGACACTGCGGTCGTGTAGGTTATCGCTGGGATGACTACGCCTTCTCCATTCTGGTCGGTCTTCGATAATTGAGGATCCAGATGCAGGAGCTTCAGACCTCTCTTCACATTCCACCATCACTTTCTCTGGCCACCTCTGATGTTCGGTCCTGCCACATCGTAGTTTAGTACACTCTTCGGCCACTTCCAGTTTGGCATCCGCTGTAAATGACCAAACTATCCAAGCGATTTTGTCGCATGACTGATTCTATGTCATGTAGATGGAGCATGCCTCCGAGTTCACGCATGGAGTGACGTTCACAAAGTTTGATGGAACACATCCATTGGATCATAGCGTTCCCATTTTTCACCAGGCGAGTAAGGTCATCAACTTTTATGGGCCATGTCTCCGACGCATGCAACAAGACACTCCTGAGGCCTGCGCTTCAACGAGATGCTATTGCTCGCAAGTACAGGCAATGGGTCGTGGAAGTTCTACCAGGCGCTTCGTACACGAGCTGTTATAACGAACTGCTTCCCAGGCATGGCTGCAACTTTAAATAGGGAGTTGTGTCGATGTTGAAAGATGTGAACTAGGCCTGCTGATGGTTCCTGATATTGAATGAAATGGCAGCTATTCAAGTCTGTTCCCATTTTCAACTGAGGATGCAACTCAACATTCAATTTTTCTATTTATTGTGCTTGCAAAAACCAGCATTTATTCATTGTTGCAGGCGCACTAACAGGCGATTTGCCGATGTGTTAAAAGTGATATTTAATGAGTACCCGTCGAAATTTTACTAACTTACAGTTTGCAATTCTCACTGAAATTTGATTGATACACGGGAATTTGCATCGCCGAAGCTTAAAATTAGGATCATATAGAGCGGCCAAATTGGTACATCTCTTGTGAATCCACAACTTACAGCCTGTACACTTGATCGAGTTCCGTCCAACTTCCTGCACACAGCACATGGGAACTTTCCTTCATCCGTTTTCGGGCTTGGGTACTTCGCCTGATGAACACTTTGGTCTTTCCCACAATGACTTTCAAAAAAAGACGAATAGAGAGTGTGTCGTGCCTCAGTGCCTAATGACATCGATCAGTGATTAGTAGGTGAAAAGTCAACACTATTTTAACCAGGCTATGTACAGCTTCGAAAACCCGGAGACTCTTGAGGACCTATTATGATTTCAAACTTCCTATGATTAAAGCTTTCTAAAAATAAACATTCTGTAAAGGAGACAGGGTCCCATGACCTCTTGTATTTCTCAAGACCTATCTTCTATTCACGCTGATTTGGCATATGAAAATATGCTTTAGAGCAAGCAAAAGTTGGTACATAAAAAACTTTAAAAAAACACTAATTTCTGTATATGCAGCAACAAAACGAAGATTCTCATTTAAATAGTCTTAATTTTCGAAGTTACAAACTAATTTATTACGTGCTGATGTCCTATCCCCTAATCAGCTCCACATGTTGATTTTACAATGTCATTGTTGTGTAAAACATTTTTGAGACGCAATTTTGGAAAGAAATAAGAACGAAAATTTTCCCAACGATTCGCTTATAGTCTATTGAGCATTCTCAAAGGTACACAGATAAAAATTAACGACTGGATTACATACATGAACTGATAACAAAATTTGAAAATCATAGAGTGGAAACTGGGCTAAAGGGAATAAAGTAAATTTTAAATTTGCATAGATAACTTATTAACTTTAACAACAAATGTGAAAGAATCAAAAACATTTTCATCAAATTACAATATCCCACCCGACTGATAGAAAATTCAATCAAACATGTATTACACAAAGTGCACACAAACGATGAAAGCAAGATTCAAAAAGAAAAGCCAGATTCAATGCTTATTTTACCGTACAAATATGAGCGTTCTACTACTTTTGTACGACGACAACTTCACAACATCAATGTGCAAATCGGTCTTTTAATCAAACCGCAGTCGCAAGATCTCAGCGATGGTTAGAAACCCAGTAGAGAAGCCCCTCCTTGTGAACAGTAGCAACGTGATCTATCAAGATAAATGTGGCTCGTGCGATGCGAACTATGTAGGATTCACGTCGCGACACTTGTTCCAAAGAGTTGAAGAACATCGGCACTCTGTAATAAGTGAGCATCGCCTACAATCTGACTGTGACCAAGCAATTTCTATGGAGAGTTTTAAGATCTTGAAGAAATGCAAGGAAGATCTAAGAATCTATGAAATGCTATTTATTCAGAAACTTCATTACCCTTGACTTCAATTTACTCCATTATACTTCATTTTTATCTGTGTAGCCTTGAGAATGCTCAATAGACTATGAGCGAAACGTTGGAAAAATTTTCGTTCTTATTCCTTTCCAAAATAATATTGTTGATTAACTACTTCATTGTGTCCCACAAATTAGCTGGTTTTAATTGTACTTTACTCACACAAGATCAGGCATGGATCCCATTACCATTAAAAGTGTGGATCCCCAGGGTCATGGGATCCACATCATGCATTTGACGCAGTGATATGAAAAAATCAAAAAATACATGCCCTGTAGAAAGTCTTGATACCGTTAGTTAGGATATCTATGGTCATTTTTCTTTCACAATGAAGGTAAATGTCTGATGGTTGGTGCAGTTTATAGGCCTATGGACTCGAAATTAGCATGGAAATTGCAACAGCATGATTGCGGTTAAAATATACATGCCAATCTCACACTGTTGAAACAAATGTCTGAGGTTAGAATACAACCAACAATGTGATTGCAGTAAAAATAATTTCACACACTGTCGAAGCAAATGTTCGATAGATGGAACGGAGAAAATCCAATAATGGCAATGGTTTCAGACATGGACAGCTAATAACTAAAAATATTTAAAATCAGTGGACATTCGTCCCTCTTATGCTTCAACCCTGGTGTCATTGTTTTCGTGTGCGACGCTCCGTTTGATAGTGGTGTCCTTATGAATTTGTCAGCACTATAGTCACTATCAATTCAATTTTAAATATATAATAATCATAATAACCACTTATTTACTATATATTTTTGAAAACCAATCTTAGGTTCTGGAACTCGACCGGTAGGGGCATGGAGCCCAAACACTAGCTCCATGAACCCTTGTCACATATCTCTGATTATCATGCTGTATGGGCTGTATTTCATCTAATTAAATGTTGCTACAAAGCACACTGATAGCAAGCATTAGAATATCAATAATGAACTTGAAATATTTCGAGCAAGTGTGGGATGAAATGAATTTAAAAAATATGGTTCATGGAACCCGTGCTTCTCCTACCATGGGCAAGAGAAATTCATTGGTAACATTCGTTTTGTTCAACTTGGTGATTTCTATTCCGCAAATAACAATGTAAATTTGAATTCAATTTCTAGAGCATTGTTGCCCGTTTTGCAACTGGTAAACATAGACTATCTTCTTAAATATCATTAAACAATACAATTGGAGTCAATTTCATTTGTGATACCCATTTTGTATGTGTGGTTGAATTTTGTGAAATTATATTTTTGGTTGAAATTCTTTTCACTGCTAAAGTTTTACAACACTCACTTCTGAATGCTTATTAACCCTATATTTTCACTTTCAATCATAATCAATGTTAGATTGATATTTAATTCAAAGAATTGAATATGCGAGTATTTTGGAAATCTAAATTGCTTCAAAAATTGAAGATATTGATACTGAAGAGGTAACGTTTAAAGGGGTGCTCCGGTTTTTTCTTTTTTAAGTTGGTCCGTATCAGTTACGTTGATTTAGCGCCGTTGATTTTCAACTCGATGCGTAGTTCTCTCGCTACGCGTCGCTCAATTCTCGGTGATGACGTCAGTTGTGATACAGTGACAATAAGGGACGGCAGCCGTCTCAGTAAAGTTGCGCATGCTCTGAATATTTTCCAATAACGACAAGACATTAAACAGGAAGTACAGTATTTCTTAAAAGATGGAGCTTTTCCGATGTTGAACCAGGAAGAAAAGGACTGGTTGAAAAACCTCGGATTTCTAACAAAACGTCGCAGTTCCGATTTAGTCGCATCCGTTTTGGTCGCACTTTCGAATTCGTCGCAAAAGGTCGCAGAAGAAAAAAGGCCGCATCCGAATTCGTCGGATCAAACGGGTAAGAGTACAAACGTTGCATAGTACTAATTTCTTAAAACTAGTCCAGGACGTCTGGTTCGTACGAAAACCCATATCCTTAATCAGTCCGAGACGTTCGGTTATTGTCAGTGACTGTCAAAATATTATGCGCGTAGTTATTATATTAAGCTATACTGAAGCTAAAGGGTGGCTATGACGACTTTTATAGAAGTAACATAGATCAACTGCGACCAAATCGGAATCCTATTACGACGAAAACGGACATGCGACGTTTTCGGACGCGACCTTATCGGATGCGACGAAATCAGAATTGCGACGTTTTCGTACAATCCGCAAAACCTCCACAGAGAAAGTCGAGTTATACTGCTCACAGTTTGCGTTTTAACTTTTATCACGATGCCTACATCGACTCGACTAACCGCCCATTCTATATACGTTTTCACGAGCATCGTCGAAGTATTATTAATTTGGATAATATGAGTGTCATTTCTGAATACATTAGGCCTATCAATTATCACTCAGACTCTCTTTTATCTACTGATGATTTTAGTGTTGATTTCCTTGATTATCAGACTGACCCTGTCCGAACTCGGATTTCTGATTTTAGGTTAATGACCTTTACAAACCTGCTATGAACTGCACACACGAGCTGATGAACGGCAATGATCGCTGATTTGCATACATGTTAGGCCTATATAAACATTGACTGTCGATGCATTTGACCCGCCAAAGTCCCATGAGCAGCATGTGTCTGCGGCACGCAATGTCTAATAATATCACTAATGTCACTACTATTTTTTCTTACCTTTCGCCAATAATCCAGTTTCTGATTATGACCTATGGAAACCTTCCGTGTCATGCAATGTATCTAATCCTTTCGTAGATAGCGTGTCAGTGATACGATTAATATATACAAGGTCTACATAGAAGGGTTTATAAATGTGAAAAATGTCTGCATAGTTAATGGGAGATCGCCTTCGACTTCGAGCATCTGATCAAAATTCAGCTTCACGAGCAAGCTAAAGTTAACTCACTGTATGATGTGCATCATTAAATTATACCCTGTACATGTCAACAACTAAATGTAAGAAGGTTTATAAACTATGATAAAATCCACCCTCATTCGTGTTGTCCATGTTTAGATTCATATATGACTGCTTTCCAATTGGCCTTCACCATACTTCCTTGTGAAGTCAGCTTATTCATTCACTGCACTGCTTGCAGACAGTGGTGCGTATCACCGCTGACGTCATCACGAGCATTAGACAAGCAGATATCTTGTTGGACAAATCGTTGCAGATTGCCTAGTGCAGATAGAAATGACAGCTGATGTGAACACACTTGTTTTTTATGACAATAAAATCATTAACGAATTTTGACTGGAGTACACCTTTAAGTGTAAAGTAAATGATATCCGAGCTATGCATCATTTTTACATCACAAGACTTTGAGTTTGAAACATACAACAGTTATCGCAACTATTATAACAATGTGCCTAAAGTCCGAACACAAGCAATATGAGTCACAGGGGGAGAAGAACCTATAGTCCTAATTCCAAAAATCACAACTCCAAGGAATGCGACATCCTCTTATTCTGTGTAACTCAGTCCCCTAAATCAAGTTTAGAATCAAGATATTCAACATTAATCAGACAGAAGAATTCGCTTAGATTAAGTCAAGTAATGAAAAAGTATGATAAGAAATCCGACGGAACGATAAAATGGTCTGCGTAACATACAGAAGGTTGCCAACGGTGATCGCTCATCTGCTTTGACAAAGTCCATGCGGAATCGCGGGATGAGAACCACATCTTTATCTTACTACATCTTACCGGTACTTTATCTTACTTTATCTTACTTATACTTTAGAGTATTCACAATTATGCTATCTGTCTGACAGATCGATAAAATACAGATAGATGCAGAAGCACTTCTGTTTTTTTCACCCAGACACGTCTGAGTCATTTCATCAATTCCTTCGCAATAATGGATTTGCTTACTTGATGTTATGCACCATTTCAAGTTTCTGAATAATATCATCCCTCTTTTCTTGCGAAGCAGTCATCTGAAACGAAACAAAAATTCGCATTTGAAATTGCCGCTTATGACTATATCTGACATCAAATTAAGATTCATGTTCAAATCAGCCTCTTGCGAATGAAATAGAGGATATTCACAAAACTTCACCAAAAGCCCTACTAATCCTTCTCCGATTTCATATTTTCGGATTTCAACATGTGTTATCGATACAAGCCTTCGTCAAAATACAATTCAGCTAGAATTTGGGAATCTGTCTATTTTCTTCTGGACGAATCTACTAATTTGATTGCGCTGTTCGTCATTTTTTGTCACTTGATGAAGCTGAACTTCAGCTGTTTAACAAAAATCCAAAAACGATTTAGAACTGCTAATTAGATGACTGAATTGTAAAATGACTTAAAGCAGAACAAGTTCAAAACAATTTTCTTCTGCGTGTATTTAACCATTCCCCGAGTTCCATTCAGTTAACCTATCGGTTTGTGGAAGCACGTTATTTAAATCTGTGGCTTAGGTATACATACGCACTTCAGAAAAGCAGCAATAGAGAACGGACTGTCTTTGAGTTGCTGGAGAGCTGTCGTTTAGATTTGATGCTTCTAGACTCGGGTAACATATAACTAGGGTCCACGTTGCTCTTAAAAAATCATTGTAACCTTAAAGACTTCAAGACACACCCAACATAAGTTTATGATGCCAACCTGATTAAACAGAGATACAAAGAAAAGTGCACGTTGATATTTCAATGCCATATATTATCATTGATGGACGGAATGAAAGGTTCATAGAAATTGCATTCAATTTCGAAGTAGTATGTGTGAAACCACTGTGATGTTCGTCACTTACAGTTACATAGAACAGAACTTCAACTGCTTGACAAAATCAAAAGGCAATTTGGAAGTAGTCGGATGACCAAATCGTAGAATGACTCATTTTGAATAACTTAGAGCAGAACAATCCTCCAACAATTTCCCAGAATCTATAAATGGAGACCTTTCCGGCGCGATCGAATTTTTGGAAGAATTTATAAATAAATGACTCCTCGGTTTGTCCTCGCTTGGTGTGCCTAGCGAATCAGCTGGCGCTCTAAGTGAAAATCATACTTGGTGATCGAAGGTTTCAGGAGACAAACTTCGTGTTCTAAGCATAAAAGCCACAAGACCAAAGGAAAAATGCAATGTCGACTAAATGAATGTTGAACGATTTGTACTGTTGAAAAACTAACATTATCTCGAATTAATTGATTCGTGGAAAAAAGGATAACTGATTGAACCACGTCTGAGACTGTTAGGGCATTTATCTGTCTAGAATATACGAATCGAAGCAAGACAAAAAATTGAAGATGGATATAGGCCAATCTAGGTATTGAAAGGTAGAAGTCCATGGAGAAGTTAGATCATCAGTTTAGAATAATAATCTAACGTCGGAAACTTTTAGAAAGGCAAAGCCGAAATAACAGTGAATAAAAACAGATGTTATGTTCAGTCTTGATAATCAACAGCTGAAAGTCCTTCGACGTAGAACAATCCATCAATTCCACCAACAACCCATCAGATGGATCATGAGTCCACAGTTATAGTCGAAACTATTGGCAAACAAATCTCATACCTACAAGTCGATTATGGCGTAATACTTCGTCACAGAAAATATACATCAACTGTTTTAATTTGATGCACACGCAGACCTGCGTTTTGTAAAATTCTGCTTTCAACGGACTCTATCCTACTTAAATCAACCTTGTTAACAATCTTTTCCGAATATTTGATACAATGCCAATACCAAGCAAAGTGGAATACATTCATGTGGAATGCGGGGTAAGGGGAATGTGCGTAATAAAATGCAAAAATTGCATTAAAGAAAATAATGAAAGAAAATCTAACCAATCATTAATACAATTTTGTTTATGCCAACGCAAGATCCGTATTGGAACATGATAATGCATTAAAGCAACCGAGAAACACAACGTGTCTTCAACATTCAGCCCACGAGCTTTACTGTCAGCTCGAAAAATCAAAGACTTTATATAGCTACAAAATGAACTTATAGCGTAATTAAACAAGTTCAGAATTTTGTTTTTGATGATAATTTCTGCTGCAAAAACCGACCCAGGTAAATGTAACAACATCAGAAATTTGAAAATATTTGTAAGCGAGCAATTAACTGTCCTTTTCATTGTCCCTTTTAGTAATTACAAACAGAACTAAAACGCATTTTATTAATAAATCAATAAATTTTTATACATGTCTAAAGACAACGTCCGAACTGCAACAAATGATTGTCTATAACATTCTACTTCTTCGAATGTTTTTCAAAACGCAGTTGTAAATAAGAGTACTGCTGATACAATTCTTTCAAATGGACTTTATTGCATTATGTCATGTCAGTTGATTATTAGATCTGAAGAACGCATGTTATATAGGAATAATACAAATGAAAACCAAAAGAATGCAGAGTAAAGTTCAGTCACAATTCACCAATAACATAACTAAATGACTTTCCTGAACAGTGTCTGATTGCGTTACTTTTGAAGTTTTGATCATGCAGTTAGATTGTTTCTTGCAATAAGTACGGGGCCTGGCTATGATTGAACATGTATATCGTTGCTGTGCGCGATTGCCAGGCTTGGCACTAACCTATCGTGTATATGCAATTTTGTGGTAAAAAATTGTATGATACAGCAGAAAAAGTAAATATGAATTATCAGAAAAATTGATATAAAAGTGACTTAAGTAAAATAAAAAACAATAACAACATCTGTTACGCAGCTATGCTATTATACAATGCACACTGACAACATCTTTGACCATAGTCAAACGTCAAACCTATGTATTTGACTATGACAAATATGCGATGATCGATTCCAGTTGACCCTAAAATGCCCTCTATCAATCATGAATCATTGTATGCAATACACAGATCCATTTTGTAAATTTCATCGAATCACAGTTTTAAATTATGACTGAATAAAGAAAGCTAGGAGACTGGAAAATTTTCAACTCGAGTAGAGCAGAAAATGCTGGATCTAGACAGTGCATCAATCGTAATAATTAGTGCACGTACTATGCACGCGATGAGGACTTTTTTCCTCCATAGAATTATCTTTGAGTTTGACCCCTACGAATCAAATTTCTTATAAATTGCATGATCCTTCATTATACAAAGTTTCACAGATCTTTGTCTGGTAAACGCAATCGCGAAATTATGACTTAACAGCTCAAACTATTTAAGATCGTTTTCTCAATACCAATTCTACTGCGATGTGAAAAAAGAAAGGCCTTCGAGGCCATAGATCTATGGCTGTGTATACAAAACTTTGTGCGGATATGATGTGAAAATGGATGGAACCTATTATATGGGTGGAACAGAAGATATTATGATAGAATAAGAAATCCGGCACTATCTTCATGCATAATAATGAAGGACTAGAATTGCGGAAATATACATTGAAGACAATGGTTGGTCGTGGACATGCGTTGTCATACTGGCATCTGATCAGAGTGCTTTTTTTATTAATGTATTCGCGGTTATTTACATCATCATCTATCATGTAAAAGCATTCTACATCTTGAGGTATATATGGTGTCGATTCAAATCAGCATGCAGTGAAAACTTTTATAATAACGGTTGTTTGCAGTGATTATAATTCTTGCAATAGTGATGCATAAACAATCAGTTTACAAAAAGTGAAGCGGTTGTCGCACATAATTTCATGTCCATGCAATTATGTTGAGCAATATAGTTGCTACTTAGTAAATTAAATAATAGTAGCATGTCAATTACAAAATATTTCACAGAAATAGAAATTGGGCTGATTTCACAGTGATCAACAGGTCTGAGTACATACAGATCAATGTCAATTATCTTGTTAAATGCCCGAGTACTGTTGACAAAAGATAATTGTTCATTCAAGATGGACATCTTCATTATTAATTTCGGAAGTGCCACCAAAAAGTTTTTTGATAATTGAGTTTTCAAATATTACATATGGGTGGTACTGTGTAGGCTACTGCTCAAAACGAAAAATAAAGATAAAGATAATAAAAATTTTATCGCCAGGCGTCTCCCAGACATTAATCCTACTTTACCTATCTCTATTCCATGTATGTTAGATTTGATTAAGCTTGCAGCCTCGCATAGTTCTTTTTCTGTAAATGGAAAATTCTTTGAACAGACCTTTGGATTTTCAATGGGCAATCCTTTGTCTCCCGTGTTAGCCAACTTGTTCTTAGAACATGTGGAATCTGAACTCATTTCCTCTTTTGTGGGATCAAAACCGTTTTTCTTTGTTCGCTACGTTGATGATATTTTAGCTGCTGTAGACTCCACCTTCGATTTAAACTCCTTTTTGTCCTACCTCTTGGAACCTCTTGGGGGCAATTCTCTTTATCCCACTTTATCTTTTACATTCGAATGGGAATCAGATTGTTCTATTTCTTTTCTTGACGTTTTGATAGTTCGCTCTCCCACAGGCTTGAAATTTAAGGTATTTCGAAAGCCTACTCATTCGAATTCCTATCTTCACTTTTTCTCTTTCCACCCCTTGTCCATCAAACTTAGCGTTGCACATGGCTTGTTCCTTCGCGCTTTGAGAGTATGTAGTCCTGAATTTTTGTCTGATGAAGTTGATTTCATTTTCGCTTCACTTTCTGCCTTAGCCTATCCTCAATCTGTAATTAATAAGTCCTTGTACAAGGCTAAATCCTCATTTTATAAACCAAACCCTCGTTCTGACTCTGATTCCTTCCATTCGCGTTTTTGTGTCCCATATGTTCCGTCATTGAATACTCGCACTCAATCTTTGCTTCGCTCGCACCTGAATTGTAATGTTAGCTTTTCCTATCCTAATAAGATTAAGTCTGTTGTGGTTTCCAATGCCCCCAAGGTCGTTCCTTCTTCTGGCGTTTATCGCATTGATTGCAATGACTGCAATAAATTTTACATAGGTGAATCCGGTCGTTCTTTGAACGTTCGGATTAAAGAGCACAAGTATGATATTCGCAATCATAACATGAACAATGCTTTATATGTGCATTCTGTAAATAATGACCACTCCTTTAATTTTGATAGCGCCCGCTTGATTTATCCCTGCAATGACCTCCATACCAGAAAAGTGTTAGAATCATCTGTAATAAGATCGCATCCCGACAATGTTGTAAATCTCAATTCCGGCCTCATTAATGTAAATACTCATGTTGCTAATCTCGTTGTTCGCGGTGTTGGAAATGTTTTATCTTAGATGTCTGAGCCTCCTTGCACATGTCATTCCGCCCCTCCTGTGTCGGCACGCTCTGTTCTTTTCTTACCTGTTAACTTCTTCATTTTTGAAACAATTGTGCCTGTTTGTAATTTTATAAATAAAAAGCGCACAGAATGCTTTCGAAGTCATAATAAAGTTTATTGAAATTAGGAAGAAAAATGTAAACCTGACATGTTTCGACTGGTCTTGTCAAAGGTAACCCAGCATGTGAAATTACATTGAAAGATAGACATTTTTTAAGAAGGAAGTTGAGATAGAGGTCAACACGCGATAGCAGCGGCAGACTGTGAGTCACCCGATTACCATGGCAAGCGAAGATTAATCACATGGTCCTTTTGCTTGCACAGGTTGGGATTATCACGTCTAATAAACAATGCCTCGAGGATACGTAAAATGCGGTCATTGTAAGCGTGGCATACAATCTCAAACTTGCTGATAGGGTCATTCGGAACACTACAGCAACTGAGCACATGTTCAGTAATAGCAGAGCGAGAAATTCCTAAATTACCATTTAAGAACCACCTGGGTATGTGCTCCCGCGCTCGAACTGTCAGGGGTCGCGACGTCCGTCCAATATAGGTTGATCCACAACCACAACGAAAAGAATAAATAACAGAAGACGTGGCGGCCACAGGCAGACGATCTTTAGGAGAAGCAACAGGAATACAGTTGGTCTTAAAAATAATTATGGGTTTTGCGGCAGGAGCAAACTTGGCCAGCAGTTCATTGATCGATTTGCGAATGAAAAGACTAGATTTGTCACCATAGAAAGGCAAGTTGACATAAATAGCCTTTCTTTCAGCGGTGGCAACAGAAACATTATTGATCTCAGTGACTTTATATTGATCGATGAAGTGCTCAGGATATGCATTAGACTTCAAAATAGCACGAATGGTATTGAATTCTTGGTCTAACATTTCATCATTTCTTCATTTTTATCTTTTGGTGTACGTGTAGGTGTAAATGTTTTCATTCATTTCATGATTATGACTGTCTGAAGGACGGTCGAAAGCTCGAATAACATTCTTCCGTACCAGTGTGGTTTTTACTTTATTCAAGATAAACTACGTGATTGATTGACCAATACCTCAGCAAGCATCACTGTGCTCTTTTGACTATGCCAGTTTGTCTATATATACAGATGGCAAATTAGCAGGGACGTTAATTGAGGAACGTTCGGGGCAAGAGCATTTGCAAGATTTAGCAAAATTTCTGGAAATTGTGCAAATAAACAGCGAGATATAATCCTGCTCGAGCATGTGTCAACGCAAGCTTAAAAATATCAACTGCTAAAACATATTAAGCTGTAAATATTCAAGAAACCGCATTAGCGCTAGGATATTTGTATATCATATTTTATAATTAATCGAATAGACATTGCAGCAACATGATGAAAACTGTAAAATACAAACAATCAGAATTTCTTTAATGAAACAGCAGCTTAGGACCGGAAAAGCAAGTATATCAGATAGAGCAATAACTCAGTAGGCCTATTACATCTCCAATGCGATATCAGTTTTAATTTAATTGACTGAACTGTGCACATTAGAGACTTGCATTTTTTGCAGTATTGGATAAACAGATTGACTATCGTTATAGCAATGCAGAAGAAAGAAAAATATTTTACAAGTCCTTCGAGTTACTGGTTTGGAGAAGCAAAGTTCTCTAACTAACTTCGGTGGAAGTGACATGGTTATTAGACCCAAATGTTCCATCCATAGTCTTTGATGCTACTCATGAAATCTTTATTGAAATTTTTGATTTCTTTGAAATTCATGAACTCTCTTTGGAAGTCGACTTAATTCTTATTTAAATTAAATGCTTTAAGATTTCAATCAGAAAATTTTCATTCTTTGTAGTATCCGTCCAATTAGTTTTACAGTTATACTGCCTGAAATATTAAAATCTCAAGTATCGAATACAGCAGGTCTAAATCTATTACAAAAGAAATTTCATCTCAGTAACATAATCTCCGCAGAAGACTGAATCTTGTGACATAAAAGTTTTACTGCAGGGCATATTTTAACATAAATACTACGGGCCAGTCCCCTTCAAGTGGCCCGTAGTAAGGGTAAAAAATGCTTGACTACGGGCCAAAGGCATCAATAGCTGCCTCTGGCGTCAGAAATGAGAAATGCGACATATCCTAGCGTCCCTACTAGACCATGCTTCTAGCCATCAGTCACCATCCCTCGAATACTTGGCACTGCAGAATTATAATAACATTTCGAAAATTATTTAGCAATTAGTTCTACTTGTTTTTGATTATACATATTTTGATGATGGTTACACAACACTTCAACATACGCGGCAGTGTTTTTATATAAAATTAAATTTGTTTAAATGGTTACAGTCGTAGCAACCATAACCCATAAATTTAATTATTTAGAATCACTACATCAGCTGAGAATCGACTCAAAGATTTTGAATTTGCAACCCAATTCAATCAATCAAAACCTGATTATTGTCAATTAAAATAGTTTATTAATTGGTTGGGAAGGTGAAAGGAGAAATCACGAACATAATATTAAATAGGACAAATAATAATACATGTATTGAACTTTGTTCCTGACCGTATGTTACATTTTGATGCGTCATGTTCATATTTGGATATATTATTGCACAAAAACATACTTTTCTTTTATTCTTATGCATGTAACTATTGAAGGATGGGATAGAGTTACCATTAAAATAAAAACATAACAGCAATATTGGGTTGCCTGCTATATACCGGTCTGGAAAATGTGTGAACTACGTTAAAGTCCTAGACTTATGCTGTTTTAGCCTCAACGCTAATAAAATCAGACCTTGCCACACAAAGCACGTACGGCAACAACTAGGTAGATATTGTAGCTAGCGAGTGGTAACGCTATGAGGTACTTCCCTTTTAACCCTAAAACGGGTGTTTATTTCACTCCATCCGGTTGCTTGTTAACATTTTGTAAACAGAGATATTCAGCTCGTTTGTTCAAACGGAATTAAAGTTAAGACGAATATATTAATATTTTTTATCATCTTTTCCTTAAAATATGGATGAAAAAGTGAATGATTGTGCAATTTATCGCTTCAATAAAATAGATATTGATTTAGTATGTTTGGTTTGCAGGTAAGCAGTACATATATCATGCAATTTTTTTAAAATTTTTGGGAGTTTTACTTTTCAAAATTGCTCGTTTATATGAAACACAGGTAATCATGATATCATATTTGCCATATAAATTTGATATGATGTAATAAAAATTGAAATAATAATGCTGTAGGCCTATATTGTAGAAAACATTAAAAAGGCGTGAACACAAAATAGAAGAGTCTACCAGCATTTACTGAATTATGTACAAAAAAAGAGTTGACTATTGGTCGATACAGTCGACGATACATTTGCACAATTTCAAAAGTTGTCGATGAGCTGGACATACTGCCCTGGAACATGTATCACAACGACTGCGGTAATGCCTGCTGCACATGAAGCATCGGCGTAGGGCGTTGACTGTACGAGAACTTGGGATTTCCTGTTCTTCTCTGAAGCCTAGCACTGTAGCAGCCCTTTTAGTGGCCATCGGCAGGTGATTGTTCATTCGATGCCTGTGAACCGCAAAAGGTTTAGCAAGGTGTAATGCAACCTCTTTCAAATAGTGCTTTCTTCTTTTCGCGTAGCCATCTTTTTTCAAAAGCAAATGCCCATTCAAATATGCAATGTCAATCATGTTGAATGCCAACAAAAGTGGCCACCTCACAGTCTTTCGACGACATGTGTCTTTCGACATCCTCTATCATTTCGCCCATTTAGTCGACGCCTTTCTTTCCAAAGTTGTAATCACGTATGAGAAGAGTCTTGTTATTCTCATCACATTGTTCTCCTGAATGCGATGAGCTCAATAAAATCATATTCTCATTCCTTTTAGGAATGTGTAAAACCATCACAATTTCGTTCTGATGATCATGTGCGAAGATCGGCGATGACACAGCTCGTTTACTTTTCAATGCACTGGGTATTTCCCGACGATGATTTCTCATTGTCACCAACAAAGTTTGAACGGTAAATGGAATCTCTATCTGTGATTTTCTGTTGATGACTAACCGACAATCATATGATATTGATAAGCGATACACAAAGATGAGTGAAACTGCACGACCTTGATTGCAGCTGTCAGCCAGATCGAGCGTAGCTTGCTGCATCCAAAGAAGTGTAGGAAATATACACTGCAGGCTCGTGGGAAATTTGGAAATTTGTAGAAATCTATGATTAGCACAAAAGCAGCTATGGTATCTCCAATCCTGTTCATGATTACCAATGAGTTCATGATTATACTTGTAAGGAATATAAATTGTCCGATATCTTCATTGACGACTAATGAGTTTACAAAAGTTCAACATGCATAAGGAAGTCTCACATACGAACTAAACTTGAGGACGAGATGATATGACGAACATTTATACTGATCTTATATTGACATACTTTTTGTTAACAGAATGTCAACAGCCATCCGGTTGAAGATCCCTAAGTACATAGCGGCAAGATAAGAGATTTTCAATGGGAAAACAATGCCAATTCTTATTGATTTGATGTTGCTATTCATGGACATAAAATATAAAAGCCACTGAATAATTATTGTAGCAGCTACATTGCCTATAAGTTGAAATGTTAACAGCATGTAGGGTAGGTGGGTGCAAGAGTCCGCACTTAACGCGTGGATGAATATTTTCCCCATGAAACCTCTTTCATTAATACTTTAATTGAACACTGTATCAGAACAGTGTCCAAAGATTAATATGTGCTGCTAAAGAAATCAGTTTTACCCATAATTGAGGAATACGACATCATTTATATACGTGAGTCATTTTCGGACTCTTACCCCCTATATGGGGCAAGTGTACGAATATCCAGGGGTAAAACTACACATGTATTCATATAACTTGTGTACGTTTTGCTGCCAATTTTAAATTATGAACTTTCATTATTGATAAGCTTATACATAATTTAGCAAAATTTGTACATATGATCAATTCATTTCATCAATCATGAGTATCAAGATGTTCTTCACATCCTAATAATAATAAAATTTCATTTTTATTTATGCATCATCGTCTATCGCTTATAGTAAAAGTATCTAGGTAATTTCAACATTTACTATGTATTCGCAAACACAGGATGTACACAATATAATTTCAAAACAGTTCAAGAGCATAGAAAGCACACACTACTGCCGAAGCACGTTTCACACGCCTAACAATAGCATCTGGTGCATTGAAACCAATCACATGTCGACTGATGATAGTTTGACTTACAAACACAGCAAATGTTATCAGCTGAAGATTGCTAGGAAAACTTAGACTAGTGTACATTCTTTAGAATTGGCTTTTTTCGGAGGACAGTTTTCATTCGACGTCAATATGGTCGCTTGTTTCCGCTTCAGTTTGGGCCTATTATTCGAAAGACTATTTTTGCTTTTGGGGTATGGACGGACATACTCAGGAGAAACCATGTTAGACGACTGAGATGTGGATGGTCCTTGAGAATATTCCGTAGATGGTTTTTTGGAAATCTCTTTTTCATCTGCATCGCTCACAGCGATGAAATTTTCATTTTGATCTACTTCCTCCTCTTCAACCGTCTCAACGACCGATGACGGCAAAAATTCAGAATCGTCAAAGATTTCAGAATTAAGGGGGAAAATTCCTGTACATTCAAAAGCTTTTCTGGATACTTCTACAGTGGCAGCTTTACCGTATGCAACAGAGATCAAAGTGCTGACCTGATATTGCGTTATCGCTCTCCCTGAATGACTGGTAATCCAATTATCACATGCTATACTGTAAAATTTCTTGAAGGGACCAAAGAAACAGCGGTCCAGTGGTTGGGTCCTATGACTCGAATGCGGTGGAACAGTCAACAAGTGAATATTATTTTTCTCACAAAATTTAATGCGTTCCATTGACAGATGTGAAATATGATTATCAAGAATAAGAAGAACTGGGTGCTCTGTCGATGGCCTAACATGAAGCTGAAAATGCTTAAGATACTCAGGGAAAATTGTTGAGTTCATATATCCTGAGTCGGTACATAATCCTAAAGCACCAGCAGGCGCATTGACAATCAATTCCGGTTTAAGACGTTTGCGCCGAAAAATCACTATACCGGTGGAATATACTGACCAGATGCGCTCATTGTGCAGACTATGGTGGTAGTTATGCCTCGTTCCCCAGAAACTATTTTACTGACGGATCGCTTCCCCTTTTTAGTTAGAACTTTTGGGAGCTTATTGGGTACAGTGGAGACTCCACTTTCATCCACATTGAATATCTGATCAGAACTGAAGTGATATCGATCGCATAACTCTTTCAGAAGACGGAAAAATATTTCACAGCTCTGTTTAGTAAACGAGGACGCACGGGACAAGCTTATATGTTCAGGTGTTCTTACTGACAGTCCGGTATTTCTGTTCAAAAAACCTTTCACCCAGTCGATACCTGCCATTCTGGTATCCTTATCGAAAGGGTTATCAATATCGTAAATTTCAGCCATATCATAAGCCAGTGAACGAAGGTTCTTTAGAGTCAAACCATGAAACAATTGGTTCATTTTTAAACAGTATTCGTGAAGTTTTTGCTCTGCATCTGGTGTAAACACTGACTGAAATCTTCCTAACGAGATTGGCGCTTGATCCTGAAATAAATAATAAAATTTAAGACATAACTGGGAAAGAATAGTTATCGATATGACTTACTCGTTTCAAACAATTTCTGATGGTTTTCTCGGATACTTGGAATTGTGTTGCCAATGACCGGCGAGATTCTCCATTTTGAATTCTGTTGCATATTTCAATGCGCTGTTCTTCACTTAGATTCTTTCTTTGAGTCTTCCGATTGTAGGTACGCATTTTACACTGAAATCAACAAGAATGTGGATGATTTTATCTGAAATTGCATGAAGAATAAATACCATAAGCATCATATTAGTCACTTAGGTTGGCTATGCCTTATAAATGAAATCTATTTTGTCTATGCTTCATTAGAAAAGGAGCTCTACATGTAGAATTGATGAATTTACAATAATCTACATGCGATCTAGAGTTTGTAGGCATACCGTAATATAGACTGATTTCAAAATATAATTATATCTGAGAGTATTAGATAATACATTATCATGATACTATATCATTATGACCTGATAATTCAACAATATCATTTCTAGGGGCAGGAGTACGCAGTGCGGATTGCTGCCCCAAAATTAGCGCGGACTTTTGCCCCTGCTGTTATGCCTATCTTTGATATGAATGTTCAAATGAATACCAAGAAAACACAGGAGCCAGCTGATTCAGCACAATTAATAAAGATATGAATACTGATGCTGCAATGTTCATTTTTCTACAAGCTTTAAATTACACAATAGGGCGCATCATTTGTGAAAGTTGAACATTTTAACGAACAAGATAATCGTTAAATACTTACCTTAGCGATGCACGTGACACGACTGGTGACGGATAGCGTGTGAAGCGGCTAACAATCTTTTACGATTGGATGATGATCTGATTGGACAACCAAACAGCAAGCATGAAATGTTTCCCTTTTTTGAGAAATCAGACGGTGCGGACTCTTACCTCTATGCGGACTCTTGCACCCATTTACCCTATACATCCACCCGCTTCAGGGTTAAAATACAGTTATGACAGTCAAAAACGACGTTTAAAAAATTGATGACCATTCTGAAATGCAAAATTCAATAATATTAGCTAGAAATTGACGTGGTTATATCCTAATGGGTCCAAAGTAATTAGTATGAGACATACAGCAAAATCCCACCCAGTTGTGATTGAGAAAGTTTTTTCGTTTTTCTCAAAATGTTAATTACCGGTATGTGTGATGTCGTTTTTGCACTCAGTGCTTACAAATCCTCTCAAAAGTCGTTGCTAAAACGTGCATAAAAATCGTTAAGTGGAGTCGGCCTGACCGGCGAAAATACGTCGCTCTTCCATACTTCGAATTTTTGAAAATCCGCGAATACTTCAATTTTTTAAACTTAATGATCTTTCTCAATTACGCTTTCACGTTAGCGAAAGGTTGTCCCGCGTCAGGAAATTCTTATTTCTTTTAGTATCAATTTCTTATCAATTTCATTAGATCAATTTAGAAATATGGATACATGATCTAACTTTGTTTGTTTTCCACTAGAATCATGCCAACTGAAGAAAGAAATAGGAAGCGCAAGGAAAAGCAACTGGAAAAAGAAGCCAAATAAATGAAACCACTTCACCAATGCTGGTAGGTCAACGTGTCATTTATATACTCGTATTTATTACCTAATGAGTGATTTTTACCTTTTTGTATCTTAGGTTTTCACTTTCTTCTTCTGGTACCAGTGGAGAGCCTTCAATACCTGACTCTGCCCCTGCATCATCCGAGGCGGCACCTCCCCCAGTAACCGTTGGTGAAGCTGTCCCTGCATCCGTGGACACTGAATCTGCATCTAAGGTCCCAGTAAACATTGTGACGTCATTGCGACGTCCCATTGATGTCATCATGCGTCTGAGACGTCTATGACCAGAACGGGATGTCACAGTGACCTCCCATCAAAGACGTCAGAATGACCGCCTGTATATGACGTCACTGTGACCTCCAAAGTGTGACCACAAACATGATCAATGAGCCACAACCACGATGAGTCATGAAATTATGACGTTTACGCTATGATGAATGATTTCCACTTAATTGTACTAAGTTTTGGGACTATCTTTTTTAATTTCCATTCTCGAACTCTCGCTCTCTCACTCACTTTATCTCTCTCCTCGCTTTTCTTGATACTTTTTCTTCTGATAATGATTCTCTGTCATAGCCTGATTTCTCTTCTTCTTTCCTCTTCTCTTTCTCCCTATTTCTATTCATCTCTCAACTCAATTCTTTTCTTCCTCCTCTTCTATTTCTCCCCACTTCTCTTCATTTTCTTCTCTTGTTCCAATTCATCATTTCTCTTCTTCTTCCATATCTCTTCTCACTTCTCTTTTTCCTCCTCTCCTTTCTCTTGATTTCTCATTCTTTCTCCTCTACTCTGTCTCCTCATTTCTCTCATTTATCTTCCTTTTATTCTTCTGTTTCCTTATCAGCTCTTCTTTTTCTTCTTCTATTTCTTATTTTCCCATCAATCTGTTTTCTGCTTTGTTTTTATCTAAAATCTATGTATCTTCGAAAATAACATAATGTAAAAATTCATCATTAATTTCTACCCATGCATTTCTTATTAATAGGATTCATGTTTATCGCAGGGCATTTGATGAATCCCAATTTTGCGATTGCAGTTGGAATAGAATACTTGTAATTGCAATAGTTCAATATCATAATTCAACGGATCTTTTTTTCGGATTCATTCGTGCCCGTACTCGTTGCATGGAATGAGTCTGTCTTTCGATGATTTACAAGCATCCCAGCGTTAGCGGTCACGTCATTAAGTGCAGCCCTCGTATTTCATTTCTGAATAGAGGAGAGCTGCGCACAGATTATTTCCCTACTGCCGCCTGGGCGAATGACCTTCAATCAACGCGTCACTATCGATAATCACATGACAGCGAGAGGAAACGTGCAAGCAGTCCTACATTTCATTCATGTTACTCGCGCTGCGCATCGAACGTGATTCATGTTTTGCGATACGGGTTTAGTGATAAATCTACGACTTAGACCAAACTTTCTTAAACGACGCCTCGAGCACCTTTCCTTTGGACATTTGGAGGAACTTAGATCCACCACCCATATTCGACCTCCACAATCAATTCACAGATCATTTATTTCTATTTTCAAGTTGCAGACCAGCAGTTGACGACTAAGCTTTTGCCTGTATCATCTTACAAAACATCTTGTGATTTGGTTCACCTCATATTTAGTGACTTGACTTTATCTCCTACATTAGTCGCTGAAAACCAGGGCTTCGAATGTCATCTCGTGATCTCTGACAAGAAAATAGTCTACTGCAGTACAACAAAATGTTTTTCGATGATTGATATCATCAATTGCCGGAGTTTACAGGTGAGATGTCTGCTCTTTTCATTTCTTATTAGGTTTAAGTGAATTAACTATATGCACTGGATTAGTTATAAGCTTATTTTCACGAAATTGTTATAAATGTTGAAGCTAATTCATGAAATCGCAAAAATAAAAGAAAAATCATCTTAATTGTCCATAAAACATGGCATCATCTGATATCAATTAATTTGCTTCAAATTTCGTGGCTCTCGAATTGGAATCAGATTAATTCCTCCCGCCGAAGATAATTTACCATAATTAGAGGCTTTACATACATTTTGCCATGCTTAAAAAGGAACGCTGCTATTCGATATTCGAACATTTTCATCTTCATGTTGTTGAACTGTTGTATGATCATCAATATAATACTTAAAGTTTTCTGCAAAATACTGAAGTTTGTACCATAGGATTATAAATGACAATGCATAGGCAACCATTTTGACGATCAAAATGTTATGATTGTGCATTGATTTTTTACGTAAGTGAATAATTTAAATGTACTGTAACAATGTAATAATGTAAGGTACAGGTATCTAAGCTTATTAAGCAAATCTAGATAATGATTATGATTCTACTGTATATTTGAATAATTGGACGATTGTACGTCACACATATCAGTTTGCAATATCGTAATGCATTCACATACATAAGTTTTGTTGAATAATATTCAAATAAGCTTATTTTGTTGAATGTTATCAATTATTGCGAAAATGAATGAATAAATAATTTACTTTTGCTCATGAATGTATCCGATGCAATGTATGTTTTGCTAGCCTGGATTTTTATGAAATGGTTGCAAACATGACAATATTATAATTTGCATATTTGCAAGGTTAGCAACACATTCTGCGCTACATAAAATAGGGCTATATTCGATTTAATTATAATAAAACGTTATGTTTCGTATTATGTTGTAAATAGAACAAAACGTTTATTATTTGATGATAATTATGATGTCTGAAAAATGATTCACCTTTACTCAGTTTATAAATAAAGCCACTAACTTCATTTTGATAAAATTAAAAACTAATTCTTGCACAGTGCATTTCGTCCATTCTTTTTCAAGTGCAAACATGCAGGATTAAATATAAAATACAAAATCTGAAATCATACTTCTACAGCAATGAATCTATGAACAAAAGGATTGTTCATAGATATATTACTGCAGAAGTAAGCTTATATGATTTTAGATTTTGTATTTTATATTCAGTCAACTTTTGCACTTGAATAAGAGAGGGCGAAAGACATTGTGCAAGAATTAGTTTTTAATTTTATCAAAATAAATCTACTGGCCTTTTTTTATTTATTGATAATTATGATGATTAATTTTATCATGATTGTGCAATTAATTATGTGTAAATAAATTATAGCCGGAAGATGATGGTCGCTTGTCCCGCATTTGCTTGAAAAACAGAGGAAATACTATTTAAACAAGGAATTCTCTCATCATATGAATGTCAAATTTTATTGGGTTGTACAGTATTAATGCAAAATCATGTTAAAATTCATGATCTAATTTTACAGGCGATAAATATCCGAAGATGGTCAAAAATCAAAAATATATCAAAAACTGTGTCCCTGTCCAGATGCAGAGCATTGCATGCATTCAAAATATAATGACAATGTGAATTTTAAAATGTATGATGTTTTTTTAAATTTTAGTCTAATTTCAGTTTCTAATTATGTCTTCAATTTACAATTTAGCTTCGATAGCCTCTAGATTTTAGGCAACAAGCATGAAGAAACTTTTATTTTGGATTAGTTGTGCCTCATGTCAATGAAAGAAATTTTATATTTTACGAACTATACAGAATTATATACTGTTCATATTCAATGTAGGCCCTATATGCCTACATGTCGAAGCATCTTCTCTACGGTGACTCAAATTCAATAGGCATGCATTTCGATACCTCTGATGAGCAATTTCATCATATTAGATATTGATATTCTAATATAGTGATTTCTCTTTTGAGCGTTGTATATGTATGCCTACGTGTATGTAATTTTTGTGATCTAATTAAAATTTTGCTGTTTCTTACTTCAGGTACGTCGTGCTTACAAAAGGTCAATGGAATATCGAAGAAGGATCCGTGATTTATCAGCGTCTGCTTTTGTCTCAAGTGGAACGTGTATGCAAACAGAAATACTTAGATAATTTGCGAAAATATAATTATCCACAGATGATTCCAATGTTTTCGTTATCTTCATAATTGGGTAAATGATTGAAACTAGTTTTAAGTATGGTAATGAGATGTCTGTCACGATGTCAAGTGACTCATTAGGACGTCTCGTAGGAGCACTTTGAAGACGTACGTTGGATGTCCCGGCGGGATGTCAGACTTACGTCCTGTGAGAGTTCCGCTGTGACGTACGTGGGATGTCCCGGCGGGATGTCATACTGACGTCCTGTGATGCTTCCGCTGTGACGTCTTTTTTACTGTCAAATAAGACGTACGTGGGCCATCCTGGAATGACGTCGTCATGACATCCCGCTGACGTCACATGTTTACTGGGGTGACTGGGGAATCTAGAGTTGCTGTCATTGTGCCCTCCGCGTGTGAGGAGGTTGCCCCTGTATCTACTTCGTCAGTAGTTGTTGTCAATAAGAGTGAAGTACAAAGTCAGTATCCATGGTTAAAGTTTACAACTTCCAATAATAGATCATTTTGTTTCTGCCAGATATGTAGTGAGAATCAGGAGGCTTCTCTAAGGGCTACCAAGAATAATAGGGTTCCTATGTCAGCTTCTCCAGGTGTGAAATATCAGCTAGAGAGGGTTAAGTCTCATGCAGTGAGTGCGAGCCACAGCGCAGCATGTCTTGCACAAAAAAGAAAATCTGAAGTGAAACAAGGTTTGGATCCTTATTCTAGACTCTGGAAACAATACAACACTGAAACACTCAAAAACTTAACTGATTTGGCGGTAGGTACGTACAATGATTCCATGTTAGTTACTCTTAGTGCCAATTCGTTTCCAGCAAGAACCCTTGCGTTTCTGCACGCACAATCTGTGAATTCAGATAATCCTGTCTTTTCTCCATTTCAACCTTCAGCATCTTCTGTCCAGTATCTGAATCCAGTGGTGTATCGCGAAATGCTCGAAGTAGTCGCTTCTCTAGAGAAAGAAAAGTTATTGTCGGACTTGCAGAAGTCCACTGTACTGTCTATCCAAATTGACGGATCCGCCGATAAGTGGCAAAATGTGCACAAATTCATTACGTTAAGAAGCGCTTCAGATGCTAACATCAAGAGTCATTTCTTAGGTGTTGTAGAACCTGAAGAGGATGGTGCTCAAGGATTGTTAGAGGCAATAAAGACAGGCTTTAGTGCGATCGGTTGGAGTCTAGATGATGCGAGTCACAAACTCTTTTCCATCACAACAGATGGTGCTTCAGAGAATTCCGGTCGTCACGAAGGTCTCTGGAAAGTCCTGCAAGAGGATATAGGAAAGAGCTTAATTAGCTACTGGTGTTCCGGCCATCGAAGTGATCTGGCTATGCAAGACATGGAAAAAATTGTTCCCGAGTTTCGACGGTTACGACAAGATTTATCAGGAATATCTGGGCATTTCCGCAGATCAGGAAAAAGAACTCAGGCCCTTCGTAACGTAGCAGCTGATATGGACAAAAAATTTCATCAATTTCCTGCTCAGTTTGATGTTCGATTTGCTCAACATTATCTGCAGCTAGTCACCGCTGTGCTTCATAATTTGCCTGCCATAGTGAAGTATTTTGAAAACTTCATTGCCAGTGCTGCTACCTCCAGTGCTGGTGGAAGGTCTTCTAAGGCCGAAGCACAGGGGTTTCTGTCCCTGAGGAACGATGATACACAAGTTCATCTAACATGCTTTGTTTGTGACGTAGTTGGCATTTTTTCGGAACTTCAGAAAAAGTTTCAGCGTGACGATTTAGTGTTGACCCAAGTTGGGGAAGCTCGGGAAGCTGCTTCATTGAAACTTTCCAAGTTAAAGTCCTCCACACTGCTAGGTGGAAAAGAAGCTGATTTTTTAGATGGGAAAGGCTGCACTATGCAGAATGCTCCATGGTTAGAGGTAGATGAAGGCCGAAGGAGGATCTCAAATAAGTATGTTTCGTTCAGCCGAAGTTTACTCGCGGTGCGCTCAGAAATCCTGGAGGCCTCCATAAATTGTCTTGAAGACCGTCTAGAGAGCACAAAGTTAGAGCACGAAGTACGCGACTTGTTGCAAGCTGATTCTGCTGACAGTATCTACAAGGCCGCTTGTAGACTTAGGTTGTATTCGTCCTCCGCACAAGAGCTCATCTCTGTGCAACAGTTAGGCCATGATTTCTACGTTGCAGAGGCAAGCCTTCTACCAGTTAACTTATGGCAACTGGCAAAGTGCTCTAGTGATGTCCCAGCTTTAAGTTTTCTGGCACAGACCTTGCTGAGCATCGCACCTGACAGTATGAGGGTAGAGCGAGCTGTGTCCTGTTTAAACAACTTCAAGACAAGTGACAGGGCGTCTACAAGTTTGTCCACATTGAATGATCGAATGCAGATATGTATGAATGGTATAGGGACTGCCCACTACGATCCCCGACCGGCCGTAGCGAAATTTCTGAAGGCGAAAGAGCGCAGAAATAAACTGCCAGACATTGAGACCTACCAAAACCAACCTTTTGTTTCAAAGTTTTTTAAGAAATAAACGTTTCAGGACAACGCGACTTCATTTTTATTTACATGCATGTATGGGTATTGCTAAAATTTCTGGGAAGTGCCCTTTTTTAAACGAAACGTACATTATTAGAGGCATAAAGTGCCCTTTTTCGCCGGTGGCCCGTAGCCCGAAATCCTTAAAATATGCCCTGTTTTACTGTGTGCTCATATCTTTTGTCGTGTTTCCACTCTACCCATTACCGGTACCTAGGTTTCTCTATGTTTGAACAACTGGATACTAGAACCATTGAAAATCAAAAGTCATTTTACTATCTTAAGTTCAGTTTGCAACCATTTCTCTGATATATATTGAATTTCTCCAACTTTCTTGTTGATCATTAATGCACATATTCAAGGAGGTTGATAGAAATTTTCATATTTGTATAAGTGAATTTCCTCAAACTTCGAGCGATACTCATGTTTCTTTGTGAAGCACAGCTCCTCTCCAACTGCTTAAAATACCGGTACTGATTTTAACTGTACGGGACTTACATAAATCATCTAGTTTTATGAAGTGCTGCAATTTCGACTGATTTAAACCAATGCTTTAAGTTTATTTTTATGAAGTGCAAGTTTCTACGCTGTTAAAAGTGCTGATCTAAAGCATTGAATAATTTTATGAAATATGGCCCCAAGGCCTGCCACATATGGAAATATCCAAAATCCTTAAACATGTGTAGAAATTGCGCGAAGAGCAGTGTTTGCCAATTAGAAGTATGCACCCAAAGCTCGCTCTGTGAAACGTATTTTGAATGCATCATAAAGGTTTCAGCGCAAGTCTTTTAAAAAATAATGCGTCAAATTTCATTCGATTCGATGTTTAATATTCTTGCATGATATGAGGTCGATGAGGTCACAGAGAAACTCCCGGTTATAGAGTGAGTTATAGGCGCTGACACCAGACACTTCTTAATAAAGCAACTTTTGTTTCGATTACACGCGTGACTTCAGTGATCTATCAAAACCTAGACTTCAAAATCGTGTACTTATTCATCAATCAGATGACAATTAAGGTCATATGAAATAATTTGAAGAAACATGTTGACTCAGTGCTCAGACCTACTCGGACTGAATGACCCACGATCATAATTTCGAAATCTATACAATGTATATTTAGGAATTGAATCACAAATTTAACGTGATGCACTTAGAGGACGTGACATATGATTCCCTGCAGTCAAAGAGCTGCAATAGTAAAATACAGTGATTTCACGTCACTGTAAATGATGCGATAAAACAATGAAAATGGTAAAAGTAGTTCCTCACAATCCCTATAAATAGGCCTAGCTTACTGGCCAGTCTGTAACATCAACCTCGAAAACGCTGGACGTCGAAACCCACTGAAATGAAACCTGCAAAGCTTGAACTTACATAAAAAGTGTATTTGTTGGACAAACAATTGTTTGATGACAGTCTGAATATGAAAGCTGTTACAATAGAAAATTATTATTATGTTCGACACTAGACAGACTGCTTTAACTTTATGCAGCGAAAAACCACTGATATTTTCATAAATTTTGCAATACTGAATTTTTCAGCATACAATTGTTACAGACTAAGTTGAAAATTCAATTTAATCAAAATTTTGAATCTTCTATGCGCTATTTTGCATAGCAAACAAGTTCAGACAGACTGTCTACCTTAGAATATAATTTTCGGTACTTCTATTATCTCCCCCTCCACATTTTCCAATTTTTCCAAATTCATCGAATTCCGTCAAACTTATTCACATTGGATTTAGAATAGACTTGATCTTTCACTGAGTGATAGTAGAGCACCGCTCAGGTCTTACTTGAACACTGGGATAGAGGAGTCCCTTGCTCAGTTAGAGGATAAGATTCGAAGGCAAATTCAGACACAGTAACAACGCTATCATCAACTTCTTGGAATTGCTGTCTGCAGCAAGCGACAAAACAATAAGTGATGGTGTCCATTTTCTCCAAACCAGAGGAATTTTACACACTCAACGTTTTCGCGACGATGGTCATGAGAACACTTAAGTGCAAGAGAAGATTGTTTAAGTACGTTGCAGCACTCGCGAGTGTCAACAACAAAGATGTGGGGGGAAGAATAGAAGAACCTAATTTTCCTTCATATCAGCTTTCAGTTTTCAAGCTAAAGCGTCAATAGAAATCTAAGCTTTGTTTATAACTTGTAAGTCATAAAAGTTAGATTGAGTATAATATAGCCGAAGTAATTGTTGCAGAAGTTATATAGGATTTGAGACCCAAATATGAACACATGTAAATTCAAATGCGACATTGCAAAAGCAAATGCGACATAGCCAGACTAACGTGAACACTTGTTGATCCAAATGCGACAATGCAAAAGCAAATACGACATAGCTAGACTAACGTGAACACTTGTTGATCCAAATGCGACAATTCAAAAGTACATGTCGTAGTGCATGTTGAACTTACACATCATTGCCCTTCCTGACTAATGAATTTTCAGATTGAAATATACGTATTAAATGTGACGGTGATCAAATGCGAAAAGCATTTGTTTTTCAAGAAGTTTCAATTTAACTAAATTCAATATATCTTCACATCAATCTGCCAAAAATAGCTCCTTCGCGCCAAAACACTGTCACTTTCCGAAAAATACTTATTTATTTACATCAAAATGTCTGACTTTGTCAGACACAAAGGAATTCGACCCTGTAAAAGTCTGAAGTAGTTCTGGGCCTTCTGTGCACCATCCTGAGTCACATCACCGATAGCGACTTCCGCAACTGTCGCCAAGTCCGCCATCCTTTCTTGGTGAGATCGAAGGATGCGTTCCGCATGCATCTCGGCCAGTCGTCTCTTTACACTCGCTTTCCACTCGGAAAATGTGTTCTCAACAATGTTGAGGAACGGCGAGTAGGGCGGCAATTTCCTTATGGACAACCACTCATGGGATACCGTGATGTGTCCGTGGCAGCTGGCGTTGTCAAAAATGAATGTTGTCACTCTTTGAATATGAGGGATGACATTACTGAGGAAAGTGTTGAAGCTGCAATGCAAAAGAGAAATTAAATTGATTGAAATATCAAATATTAAATAATATCAAATATCAAATAATATCAGTATTTATTACTTACTTCATCTGGGACACTCACATCTCATTTGTTGTTCCGCCTATGAATATGTCATGGGCTAGCAGACCGCGCTCATTGCTGACAGCAAACATGGTTGTCAAGCTCTGGCCACGACGACCAGCGACCACCCGAACTGCTGGTTCCCCAATTCTCGCACGACCACGAGTACGAGCTGTCCAAAGATTAAATCCAGTCTCGTCTATGAAAATGAGCTCCTCATGAATGCCAGTCGCCATAAGCCAATTCGCAAACTCCTGTAAGAGGCAAGAAGAGATGCAATTTTTTGCTGTTCCAGCTTTTTATTTAATAGCGTCAATGAAATATCCTCAAGTATAAATCAATAGCTTACCAGTCGTTCATTTTTCACAGAATCTGAGTTTCTTTCAGCTGGAACGGTCTCCAGTTTCTTCATCCGATACAATGATCCCTGCAGGAGAAAGTCAATGATTGAAAAACAGTCACACAGTTCTAATTGTTATCATACAGTGTATAATATAATGCTAACTTACCCTCAAAGCACTGCATATGGTCGTTATTGTCACTTGGGGGGCACTTGGTAGTCGGTGACGCAGCTCCGCGTTGATTTGCAGAAGAGTCAGAGCATTGTTCTCCTCAACAATCGAGCATGCTGTGTCAATCATTTCTTCGGTCATTTTTCTTCCCCGGAATCCTCCACGGGGCCTTGTGACTTCTCCGGAATCGAGGAACCGCCGTACGATAGAATACGCAGTTGTTCTGCCAATACCCATGGCTCGCGCTAGCTCTTGGTAGTCATTGCTATTTTGATATGCAACTATGAGGTGCTCTTTATCGGCAGTAGATATACGTGAGTACGACATCTTTTCATCTGACACTTCAATCATGCAACATTTGCTTCTTAAATGTCATGTTTGATCTATAATCATTGACTTATTTTCTATCGCTATGATCCAGAGTTCCAGTTAGATCACATGTCAGATGTCAGATTTGGATTGAAATTGTCGCATTTGGTTTGGAATAATAGGTGTCAGATTTGGTTTGGAATGGTCGTATTTGGGTTAGAATTATTAGTGTCAGATCTGGTTTGGAATAGTCACGTTTGGTTTGGAATAGTTACATTGTGTTTGGAATAAAGATATTTGCTTTTGCTATGTCGTATTTGGATTTGCAAGTTTCACATTTGGGTCGCAAAACCTATATAACTTTAATCGCTTCACTGGGAGGCTTTCCACTCACCGTCCAGCCACCAGCATGATCTCTACATGGAAAGATTGAGGCTGAAATGTTGTGAACTCTATGACTACTACGAATCTGAACGTCTGCTGAGCTCTACCCGGTTCCCATTCCTGTCAAACAGGATTAAAAATAGATAAGTGCTATGGTAATCAGATTGAAGTTTTCAGTAAAATATCAGTTTCTGTGTTTTCCCTTTTTAAATAAAAAGTAGCACTGAGTATAGACGACATACACCACTAACATACTGCAAACGGAAAGCGCAAGATCGTGGATGATGGCGATCTCGTGAGCAGGAAAGCGACAACTTGCTTCGGTAACTAATCAGTCGTAAAGGAGGGGGAGGAAACTTATGTGTAGAGCTATAGCCATTGGAATGGAATGGTTGACATAAAAGGGAACCGGGTAAAACTCTGCAGACACGCAGATGCGTAGTTGTACATCATTCTGTGAAAGTTTCATTTTCGCCCTTATCTCGTGAATATGCTGGAGCTGGCGGCCGAGTCAGATATGGAAATCGGTCGCCGGTCTTGCCGGCCGATGCCCGCGCACATACCGGCATTTATCATTATTAGCAATGAGCAAATTTATCACCAAGCAAGACATTTCTGTTATTAAAAAAACGTCTTTTATCACTCAATCAGCTAAGAGATAAGTTATATACATATTTATTAAGAATTAATATTTTCGATTATCGGAAATGATCGATTATAGTTGGCAATGACATTTATGTTGATTTTGATAATACTCGCGGCCACATAAACGAGGACACCAGAAAAAGTCATCTTTATTAACGAATCAACCGTTTAATGTGTGGCCACCACACTTCGGCATGCACTGTTGTAGACGGCTCGGGACACTGCTCAGAAGGTTCTAGATGACGATTTCAGGTATCACGTGTTCCACTCGTCCACTAGTCGCTGCGCAAGTGTTCTGAAATCTGTTTTGGAGGGTTTGGTTGATAGTCACCTCTTTATCTTCACCACCGACTTTCGAGCTTGTACTTGTCGAATAAATAGCAGAAAGTTACATCGAAACTTAGTAGTTTATAGTCGAAGTATGATCGGTATTGCATATTGCAATGCATATCGTCATGATATGAGCAAAACTCAGTCTATTGTCATTATGTTTTTAATCTCCACGCGAGTTTATCTGCTTGAATGAGTGAGATTGACCAAAAGAAAGGAAATCAATGCGATTCGAATGCACCTTTCCCAACCTCGATCGTGCGATGATTATAACGCCCGCAAATTGCATTTGAAACTTTTTTAACCTTGATTTTGAAAATGATTAAAGAATGAAATGGTCAATTAGGATCTCGCATTCGAGGCTATATATGTATAGTTAAAGAACTTTGCGGTAATTCTATCTGCGACGATTGTCTTGCTTTGCAAGAACAATCATTATGTCTTATTCAACGAATGCGTGAATTATCAAGCACTGCGCGATTTAAAAATAAGCCAGAACCAGAGGGTCGAGAAGGACATTTCACTGCCATCAGTTGTGACCAAAAGTAGGCGAATCACTACATGGTGTATTGGAAAATTGTCTTTTTGTCTTGAAACCTTTCTAACTTTTGAACCAGACATTCAATTGACTCAACCTTCGAAATGCTGTTGATTATAAGGACATCATTTCATCTAAGTCAACGAAAGGAAAAAAGTGAATCATGCCTCAAAATTTAGTTCAAGAGTTAATTATCGAGGATACTTGACAATGTTTATTGATCAGCAATTTTTCGTTACTCTGATGATCTTTGAGATTAGACGGATGGAAACCAGTCACTGGATACCGGCCGAGGCCGGACAGACCCGAAAACTATAAAAACGATCAATATTACGAATAGCTATATTTCTGACATTTTGCGTTGTGGATTTCTGTAACTGATGATGAATGCTTGAATTATGCAAGAGTAATCGATACAAAAGAAAAGTTTCTGGACATGGTTGATCATTCTATTTGATATATTGTTTTCAACCATTATTCAGGTTTAAATCACGCAATTTTCCAGCTGTTTTCAAACAGGACATAATTAGATACGTTCTTAGATTTGGGGCGCGTCAAATATAAGTGGAATACTTGACACTATGAAGCATGTCATTCAATCTCGCACAGTATTGAGACAGCCTGTTGAAATCAGAGACATTATTGGCCAATTTACTTTGCTTACTTTCAGCGTTGTCAATCACAATTTCAATGTCAAACGTGCTTGTTGCGATTACATAATCTACATTAAAAAAATGTACACACAGGCATAGGCCCTAATTGTTAATAAGAAGCCCTACCGGTAATTGGTTTTCAGAATCAGAATTTGAAGGTCCATTTCCAAGCGAGTAATTCTCAAGCACATATATACTAATTACCCTACGTACTACGTACGTAGGCCTACGTACTAATTGTATATCCCAATATTTGAGGTGACTAGTAATATAGGATAGAATGAACCAATAATACGGTGCTCGAAATAATGCATTAATCCACGCCTGCGAGCCAGTACACCGCGCATATAATATGAATGCATCTTAATGAAGAACACTAAATTTCCTTGAATTTCATGGTTTCTGGGTTTACATCGTCACTGAGGTCAGCAAGTCATGACAATTCTATTTGTCACACTGACTTGGTATAACTATAACATTGATACTACATGATCTGTACGTCGACTGTCATTCTTTGAATCATCCTGGCAATGTTTTCAATGATTACATTTTCCTTAGAACAATGGAATTTGAGCATACCTTTTGCAATTTCATAAATCCTAACAATAGTCCATGGAATTTAATAGGACTTACTCTACGAGTCCGAATAAGACCACAATTTGCAAAATTTAGAGGAAATAATCGAAAACAAGAAATTACAAACTTGAAATGATATATTCATTCTCTCTACAATCTCAACAGTCAAATACTTGACGAATGAAATAGACGGTTTGTCCACCAACTATTGAATTTCTTAATCAAAGATTCAATCGCACTCAACGTTTGAAGATTCACAACGGTAATCACGCGCTGAAATGCATTTCCTTATTTACAAAACAGATTAGCAATATTTCAGATTTATTTACAAATTTGCTGATTTAGTTCTCCAAAATAAGGTTTATTGCTATCCCCATCAGCGATTGCGGTAACAGAGACAACAAATTCATTGGACGAATATTTAATATCTGAAGGTAAGAAGGTAAAACTGACAAATAAATAAACGAGAAGTACGTCTCTGTCCAGGTAAAAACCAAATAGAACATCCAAGCGAATTTCACGAGACAGCACAAGACAATCATTGAATCACCATTCACCAAAACAAGGACAGCGTAACAACTCTCAAGTTCTGTCCTAGTTCCAGATCTGCCGAGAATACATCTTCCAACCCATATTCCATCTTAAGAATACCTCTGTGATGCAAATGTCATTCCTAATCGCGATGATATGATACCAAAGTTCCCAAGCTTCCATAAATACCTTACAATTTGTCTCACAAGAAAAACCAGGAGAACAATTTGAAGAAAATGGACACAGAAGAGAAGATGAAACGAGATGAAGGAATACAAGAGACAGGGGAGACAGATAAATGCAATTAAAACTTGAGAGTATAAAAATGACAATTGACAAAAACAAGCTCATCACTGTGGTTTGGACTGACTCATCAATCAAGTATCTCGCGAACGAAATTGTGAGTCTGAGGTGAGTTTCCGTAAATCAAACAATATACAATCATTTTCGCATAAATGCTCTTAGACGGCGAGGATTTGAAACACCTCTTCACAGCCTAATCTCAAACAGCTAAGATCGCAGCATCGAGGTCAGTTTCGACAAAAATACTGTTCTCAGATCGATTGGCGTTTCCTCTCGTGGACAGTTCTTGCGTTGACGCCTCCAACACGGTTTCCAGTCCATTAGCGATGACTTGTGGGGCACCGTGTTTCGAGCTCTGGTCCGCCGAGGCGGACGAATTTGCTGTCTCTGCCTCACTAGAGATCACCGGCGATTTCGGTCCTTGAGGTTGAATAGGAGGTGGCCAACCATGTTTACGTAGCAGTGCACGATCCAGAGATCCATAATGACCATCTGAAACGACAGGGAGCAGGACCGTAGGTGAGAGCGGACGCTCTTGCTGCTGATGGTGCTGGTGTTGATGGTATCTGGCCTTCAGCATGGAGCATTTGGACTCCGAGACATCACCCTCCGTGGTATTTCGGGAGGAATGGAAGCCACTGTCGTCGTATGGTCCTCCTGTGCCACCTTCACCTCCTCCACCAGGACTACATTCCTGTACTGGTGTGGTACCAACAGAGGACGGCCCGGACGTGGAAGAAGGCTGTTGTTGAAGCTGCTGCTGTTGCTGCTGGTGATGCAAGCGCTCGTGCATGGACTTGCTCTGTCTCATCTTCGACTTTCGCCCTCTCCCCTCACCTGACTTGCCACCATTCAACATCGGTCCCGCATTTTCGAGTAGATCATCAGAAGCGGTCCTCCCTAACATCTCGACGCCACCTGTGCTCTGATGACGCGAGCTGCGATGTCTGTGACCTCGGCTTTGATGTTTGTGATGATGATGATGGTGATGGTGATGATGGTGACTTTTACGACGATCGCCTCCGGATCTATGCTGCCGGCTGGGAACCTTCACTTGGAGTGCTTGCAGTGGTTGCATGGGTGACGGCAGACTTGGCAAGTCTTCATCACTCACAGACCGTCCATTTGCTCCCCAAGCGGGTATAGGGTATTGTGCTCCGCTACTAAGTCTATGAGTTGCAGGCACTGCCTCTTCTTTATTGCATTGATGACTGAGATACCAAAGCCATTCTGGTGGCGGGAACTGACCAGAGAAGACGGCGAGCTCGTTCCTCTGTCGTCCTCTGTCCCCATCCTCACAAGCAGTTCCAGCTGTTTTATTACTCTTCTCCTGCCGCCGTTTGGCCTTCCCAAACGATAGAAGCTTCCGAAAAATACTTGGTGACTTTCCTCTCGGTTCTCGATGCTCCTGATTGGCAGGAACATTATTGTTGTCAATCGGTAGCTCCTGTGGAGGTGAAATATGGGCGGGGGTAGGTTCGGGAGACCATGCCAGGTGTTCCTGGACAGGAAGTGGAGGCGGACTGAAACGACGCAGTCTTTGACGCCGAAGAGGCTCACGAACACTCCATCGACGAGAACGGTAAGGTCCTTGACCAGCCAGAGAAGAGATATCGGAAGTAGAGCCGGAGCGTTTCAATGGCGAGCCAGGATCTAGAGGGAAATGAGACGGTGAGGTGGGGAGACGTACGAGCCAGTCTGCTACCGCTGCTTTATCCGTTGTGAGAATACTATAACCATAACCTGCAAAATAATGGAGGATAAGTCAGTCAATTGGCGTGTCAGCAAGTCGATAACATTTAACAATCTAGCTTAGTCATCAGATTTGAACATCAATAGAACTACTAATCCGACTTATGACGCGAATTCAATGCAGTATTTGAAAAAGTCACTCTTTAAAATCACGATTTTAATAGTGTCTGTTATACTGTCTATTAAATGCAGGAACTAGTTTTCGCATTTTTCCCATGATGACGTTTACATAACGATCAGATTTGAAATAATCGGGTGCAGCTAATGTAAACTACAATGCTTCATTAGTGAACTTTGAACTTTTTTTTTTAGTTTCATTTGTTGCTCATTAATACCGTAGTTATATTAAGTTCTAATTAAATTTAATCATAGACAATACATTAATCATGCATTTCATATTAACTGGCTGAGGGACATGGCATAATGACTAACTGACAATGAACAGGTAATTGTATCACTGGAGAAATCATGGCGCCCTCCTGCTTGGCATTTCAAAAAAATATTGCAGTGAAAACTATCAAATTGCAATGGTTAATCATGCAGATACACAATCACGTTAAAAAAGTCAGAGAATGAAAGGTATAGTTTGTGTGATGCGTGACTTGCAGAATGAACAAGAATACAGTAGGGTATCCACGAATCTAGACAAGCTTGTGTAACATTTCCTAAATGAATTTAACTGCCACCGTATGTGAATTCAGTACGCACTACAATAAGCTGATTAGGGTGTTCAACACTGCCTGAAAAGCGGACTAATTTCCTGTGAGTATGATATCTCAGCTTGTCGAAGCTTATTCGATCAATGATGACATTTTCCTTTATTTCGAATATAATATACTACGATTATATGACGATGTTCATTTAAAAATGAACAAAGATGAAGTCTTCATATTCGATTCCGATTACGGGCATATTCAGAATCGTAGTTAATTTGATAAATTGCTGCTCATTGCAACCATCAATTGCAAACCATCATCAGACGCCTGAGTTGGAAATGTTGTGTCTCTCTAAAACAACCGGTCGGCGTGTTCAGGAACAGACTGGTCTATGGCCAGCATCTTCCTAAAAAGGCGATCGGTGCCGGGTTTGAGGTCGGCATCGCTGCATGCGGTCGGCCGTCGTGGTAATAGAATTCGGATGTCGGTGGACCGACAACGGTGGGTTTATTTCCCAGTAGGTCATCGATATCAGTAAGCAATTATTACACTTAACATTACAGAGTACCTACACTTATATAGTACCTTATACTCCGAATAAGAGTGACAGCTTTGTATCATGAGTTATAGAGTACCCATAAAATTGTGGCGATTGATTTCGACCCAATATCAGCATTAATTGAACAATATTGATGGTCTCCGTGGCCCAGCGATCTTCCGGTCCAGAGGTTGAGCCCCGAAAGTGCTATTGGAAGTCGTCAGGAAGGGCATCCGGACTGAAAGATCACAACCCTCCAGATAAAAGTCTTATCTGTGTCAGCATCGTCCAAGCCCGTATGGGTAGTAGCAACGCTCAACCATCATCGCAAGTCACTTTCTTCGGTTTGTATTCTTGCACGAATAGACAAAAACACATTAAGACTTATGCATGCAATTAATTCCATCTGCATCACATTATTCTACCATCAAAATTGACGACATTGCAGCTTTTTACCAAAAATATTATACAAAATAATGCGGATTATATCGCACACAATGAAAATAGTAGATTATTGTAACTAAGGTACTTAAGACCGAATTTTTCCAATGCGTTGATTAATTGGCGCTTAATAATGCTGCCGGAATTTTCCTGCGAATCATTCTGGTTAAATTGTAATATCGCTACACCTAAATTGTGATAAAATTCATTCAAAATACGGTACAATCGGCATTCATGGAGAAGACAAAATCACGCGAAAATAACTGATAAACATTTTCATTGATCCTTATGACTGAAGGAGACAGTAAACTTGAGATTGTAAAAAACAAAACAGCAAAGAAAAACTAAGATCGAGTGTGCGTTTGCGTGCCTCTAGTTCTGAGATAAGATTGACTCCCATATTTTCAAGTGTTCTGCAGATTACCTTTGAAGTTGATAATGAATTCTATATCTTTCACAAGTAGAATGAAGGGAGACAAGCGCCGTAAGGATTAGGAAGATTGTGAAAGGTTAAGCAATCAAGGCAGAGAGAATAGAAACGAAGTTTTCACGCGCATGAACCATTGACGAAAGTGAGATAAGAAGACAATCCTTCCAAAGCCAAATTAGACAAGCTGCAGAAATGTAGATTAAAGTTCCGACATATCCGCCGAAGCAACAGCTTTCTGAAGACCGTGTGGCCAGACATTCGAGATCACATCTATTAGACTCAAACTAGGAACACGGAGAAGGTGCATTCCGAGGCATAATCAAGTCGGCAGCCAGTGATGATAATAAAAGTAACTCGTTGACGACAATTATTCGTCCATATCTTCATTGCGGAATTCGCACTCTTCAAAGTTTACCCCTCATTCCCAATCGCCCTCTTTCTCCCTCTTCTTCCCGCTATCTCCCAAAGGCTTACTCCGACGGGCGCAACTCCTATCGTTGATCCATAGCTATCTTTGTCTTCTAACGCCGCGACTCTCAACGCCTGAGTACATGTGAAGCGACTACAGACGCGAAAGCCGAACAGCACAAACGTACAGTGTTTGATTTTCACCGACTTCTGTGGTACAAAGTCGGCATCGAGCAGGAAAAAACTCAATTTCTCGCGCGCTCACAGATGCACACACAGGGGAGACAGCTTTACACAGAAACTACGTACTTTCTCGTTAGCGAAGTATCCCAAAAAGTTATTCTTGCACGAACAGGGCCAGCCAGCTATAGAAGTCTTTTCATCTCTCGTGTCAAGGAGGCGTCATCCTCAAGAAAAGATATATCTCCTGATTCAAACGACGATTAGAAAAGCAATTTAAGTAAACTCAATCATTTCACGTGTCTCCTTCGCGACCCCATATCGGCATCCATTGAAATTCTGATGGAAAACTTCAATATCTAATTGAGCTTGCCGTCGCACATGGTGTAGCAATTGAATTTCTGCCAACACCATCATCAAGAAACTCAGGCAATTTATAGTCACCGGGAACAATATGCCCAACGACGCTTTGAAAGCTCCAACAAGAAGGTGCACTTTTTTATTACTTTTTTAGACAGGTATGCTCATCAGTCGCTGATCAATTTCAACTGAGGCCATTAGTCAAACAGTGGCCCACTGCCCTTGGAATGTGAGACAGAGCAGTGAAACATTGTTACTGCTGACGGTGAAACAATGGCACCTAAATGCCAGCAATCAACCTAAGTTTGAAGCGCCCACCCCTCGCGACGTCAAGCAGGCGTCTTGAAGCACGCCAATACGCGCACACAATGCGACACGGTCAGTCTCCTCTGAAGACACCGCCGCTGGTGACGCCCTTTATAACGTCGTAGAGAAGAGTGAGCATTAGCTAGCGTAAACACTACTCTGATATCAAGATCGCAAAGGATGTACCATCTTCCAAATTCCAGGTCAAAAATGCTCGTATCACTGTCTGACAATCTAATGGCGTCTCATGAAGTCCCTTTATAGACACACGCCACACTTTTGAAGACTGTGATACTCACTAGGTGTACTACACGCTTAGATGCGCAATGCGGCGGATCATGAGCCTGCAGTTCTCAAGAGATAACTGCAGAGTTGTGAACCTTGGAGGACAGAGTGATCATCAAAAATTGAAACTAAATTGAGAAAAAAGTAAAAAATAATAATAAGATGAATTTTTAAGATTGCAATAAATTATGATCAATGAATAATATCAACTTTTAAAAGGACTTTGAATGTGACACAGGAGTTAATAATTTTTTCTCATATACAAATCACTGGTCCAGTCAGGGGAACTGACCAAATCAGCTCATGACGTCTGTTCAATTGCGGCCTTTTCATCGCAATTAAACGTGATTCAGCCATCCTAGTAGTAATCGCCGTGTTCAGTTTGTCAAAAATCTTGTAACTAAAATCATCAATGACCATCACTTCACCGCAATGGTCATAACTGGACCAGTGATTTGTATGCAAGACCAACTTTTTGACACTTGCTTCACATTCAAAGATCTTGATACTGTCGGAAGGACGAAACGCGTCGGGCGAGTTTTGACAATTTTAAATTAAAAATTACGTCGAACAAAGGGAGAATTCTACTTCATCATTTTCAACGAATATGAATTGAATAGTTCGCAGGATAGGTTGCACCCAAAAGATTGCCAACAAAACTCAAACCAAATGTAAATTGCTCCGGAGCCATCTGTATTACACATGGTGGATTGACCACAAACTGGGAGTCCGGAAACATGGTGGGAACAAAATATCTAAGTTGCCTCATTCTGACACATCGGCAACACAAAACAACAATTTCATCCCTGTGCGTGCTATTCTCTTCATTCAAACTTCCGCGACTCAACACTAAGTAGAGAACGTTGACAGAGCCGGCAATTTACGTATCCGGACGTCAACCCCCCGATTAAGAAAGATGACTGCACAACACACTAATGGCCGCCTTCTGTTGTCTTCCCACAGTCCATCAATGACGCTATTTCCCTCCGTCCATCGATGAGATCTCCACACCGTCCGGCGTTATGTGAGTGCGAGGAGGATCCACCTCCGACGTGTTCCTTTCTGAGTCATCATTACCGACTCAACTTTCCTCCTTTTCAAATATTCCTGTAGTTCTATCGAGTAGGAATCGAAGTGATTGAACGAAAATCATCCTGATGAGTGTCACGAACGGAAATCTCCACAGCGAATGGAATAACGCAAACACACCTGCCGCGAAGCATCACATTTCAACTCCTCCCAAACCATGCTTGAGAAGAGACGTGAAGTGTCGTTGATTTATAAAACCGGTCTGCTTCGACTATGTGGAGGGCGAGAAAGTTCAAGCAGACCTCACCATTCCCTTGCAAAATACACTGAGAAGTTTCAAGTTGAGTAGAGAAGCGATTCCAGAACAGGCAACGCCGCACAAGTCGAGCTAGATTTGTTTATCGACTTATGGGATAGCGAGAGCGATAGAAACAAAATATTTAGAGTCGGAAATTGAATTCGCAAAGGAACGTAATTGTGCAGAGAAAAATAAAAGTCAGAAGAATGTAAGTGATGAAGGCAATACCCGTACTTATAACAATTGCTGAAGGAAACCAACTATCTCAGATGCAACGAATGAACTGTTGAAACAGGATACCAAATGACATGAGGCAAAATGTTAGTTGCAACGCAGACTGAGAACTGAATCAAAGCCTCTGTCAATAAGAGCTGTTCAAATAAACCATACACACAATCCTTGCACTTTTCCTATCAGAAATTAGATTACAAACATTCAGATGTCCCGTTCTGTAAATCTCTTCTTAATAAGTTCCAATCGATTGTCACAGCGAGAGCAAGGAGAACACAAAGTGCAAAGTGGAATAACAAACAGGTACAGAATTCACCCATCGCCTCAACCTGTTGCTTCCATTCGTGGATAACGTGGGAAAGCAAACACCCGCAGTTGCAAATGCGAGTTCCATATTGAAGAAACAAAACATCTCAACCAGCAATTGAAGACAAGAAAAAAATCAAACAGATTCATTCTCTTGAACTACCTCAGCAGGTGATTATAGACGGCTACAAGTCAAAATGGTCTTGATATTAAACCTGTCTCGGGGAAAGTCTTAAAATTAAATTGTGACAATAGTAACGTTCTTAGCAACTTCGCTACAATTTTAGCCAGGAAATAGGCAGTTTGAATGCAGGCTTACTTAGACCGACTTTCACAAACAGAAAGGCAATTAATTTTACGGCTAAATTTTTTAACAGAAACCTTTGTTTTAGATGTTGCAAAGAATGCTCCTGATATTTCATGATATTTTGAAGTTTTCCCAGCAACAAATTAATAAAAACGAGTTTCAGCGCCATTTTTGATCCAGCAACCTTGTATCGATATAACTTCTGGAGTATCATCATCGTCATCATAAACAGTGCTTAGCTCACCACATTCAATTAACTGACATACTGCATGTAGGATCAGCTGAATTAAATCAATGGGATTTGTATCCATCAGCTCGCTATGGCGGCATGTGGGCAGACTTTAAAATAGGCAGGTAAACATAATGAATGCTTTTAAAAACCGTAGCAGAATTCAACTCCGCTTCAAACAGAAGTCAGACTTCATATTGTGAGGAAGCAATGGAAGGCAATCGCAGAAACCGGAAGTCTTAAGGGGATGAATCTTTATGTTTGAAAGAAAATTAGAAATTGAAAAAACATGACTTTGTACCGAGAAAGAAATTGCGATGTCACATAACAAAACTGGCAACTAAAAAGGAGTTGCTGATCCGGAATATTGAATATGCAGGAAAATAGCGTTAACTGGGTTCACAACAAAGTTCTCCAGATAACCGCCACATGTATTTTTTTAATTTCGTCAGTCAAAAATTATCCCCGATTTTTTTGAAATTACAAACTCATGATTACTTATGAAGCAATTACTTAGGGCAATTGGCTTCTAACTTTAATAAAAGACCAGCACCCGCATCCTTACGGAGCATGTGACGTTCCCGCTCGGGCAGAGTTGAAAAATTCAAGCCCATTTGCAAGTCTGATCACGCACGACTAGCAGACCTTTCCTGATATTTCTACATCATGAATTCATGGACACTGGTTGCATGCTGCGGATACCGTTGTTTGCCCTAACAAAAATCAGTTGGTCCCTCTGCCTCCTGGCTAACATGCGACTTTCCGCTGGACTGCAAAATAGGACCGAAAAAGGGAAATATCACAACAATAGTTTTTCGGAACAGCCAGGGACAAATAGAATTTACGTCGTTATATTACAAATTACAATTTTGCTGATTACACCGCAAATCAACTATCAACCACGTAACCAAAAACACTAAAAACAACAAGACCGTGGTCTTGTCAGAACGTCATCCGATTTATTGTTCCTGACAAAGGCAATTTCAGGACCCTCTGCGATGTATACAAGACGTTCTATGCTCCAATAGAATGCATAGAAAATGCATGAATAAAAAGCCGGTCTGACTACTGACCGTCACTGTAAAGCAAGCAGCTTGCTGACGAGATTGGCCACAATCCCGAGTTGGTTTCCACTTATCATCTGATGTTTTATTTTGCCTGTTTTGTTCGATTGTAATGTTGTTATACTAGTTCGTTATTGCTGATATATTTTAGGTTCAAAACACTCCCAACTGCTCTCAAAAGCCAATCAAAACCCACGCCGTCATGCAAAAGTCGTCTCAAAGTACAGTTATGTCAGTTTTGGCGCCATAAATTCCTTGTCCCTCAGGGGCAAATGATACATTTAATTAATTTCTATATCGTCCAGAGGATTCGACATTTCATTTTTCACACAATGAACAAAAGCAACTTTTCCTCTCTCCATGTAAGTCACCTTAGGTCTTCTACAGCTCGTAATTCATGATATTAAGACGTCGTAAAACAATGCGCTTGCCAGAGAAGCATAAAACTGACGCCACCTTTCCTTATTTCCGCCAAAAACGATTAAAGCGGATACAAATAGATATTCTTGAGCGAAGTCTATCAAGAAAGATAGACAGGAACGCCTTCTTGTATTTTTCAATGTGATTGACTGAAATGTGTGACGAAGTCAAGCAGAGTCTCCGTGAGGAACAAACAGCAATGTTCAAACAAGACTCTGCATGTAGGGTGTGGTCTTATTCCATACAACGCATCTCCTCAACAGCTGTACATTACTGCCGGTCATCGCTACAGCAACAACGGAACGTGGAGATCGTGGTCGTCTGTGTGGGAAATTAAATGAGACAGTAAACACATTGAATGGTGGCCAAGGAAAGGGAAGTGATAATGTTTCATCTTTCTCTTCAATCAAATGCCAAAATAAACGTTGCGAGCAAGAGAATCTGAAAACGAGTGACATTCACATGCTATATTTTGAGAATTATAATTTGATTTAGTCTGGGAAAATAGCAATACTCAGCAGTAAAATTATAAAACAAATTTCTTAAACTTCTCACACTTAAGAAAAGTGAAAGAGCAAACTTTCCCTCGCTTCAGCTTACACAGAGGAAAAAGTTGAAGCCGACATTGGCTTTGATCTTTCACTTCTTTTGTTCAGCATCAAAGATATTACTTTCAGATAACTTGTGCATTCAAGTCCGTTGCATTAATGCGGCGACTATTACTTTCAGCATGAGGAACGCAGCTGGGTGGTCTTTGACTTTGCTGCTTTCCGGATAACGACATGATAGACCTCGTGTCTCCCACCTGCTGGAGTCAGACATGGCTTTAAGTGGTGACATGGAGAAACTGACATATCACTTGCTGTATTTCAATACTAGAACTGTCAGTTATAGAATAACTTTTACTGCATACAAGACAACATTTTCAGAAGGATCCATCAACAAACATTATGTGTGAAACTTTGTGAATAGGGTTTGAAAGCTTCTTCAGACTCTACCAGTAAAATTATACTTTACAAATATGAAGGCATAGAGGCAAGTTTTGTTTTATTAGCTTTGCAGATTGTTTTAGGAGCTATTTGTTTTTAAAAAATGACCGACACCCATCGCATACTTAGAAGCTACGATCGGGAATACCTATCCGGATACGATTCATACGGCTGACTCCCCACTTTATGAACCTTTTCAATGGTGAATGTCATTAACAATTAACTATTCGATTGAGTCCAAATAAATGAAGCTGAATTCTCATTATCATTTTCTAAACATAATGCTCAAGTTAACATTTATATTTAATCTGATTTTGTTTCTAAAACAGACGCTCGAGGAAGAAACAAACGTAGTGTAAGGATTCTTGCTCAGCGAATTTTCTGTAATAATATGTATATCCAACAGTCGTGTTTTTTCACAATAGTAGATGATGCCTAGTCACCACACTACATCAGGAAATTTTGCGCAAAAATATACAGCATCATGGAGCACAAAGTTCAATAATATCTTGATGTAAGATTCGTCGATGCAAGATGCCGTGCTATGAAATTTAGTGATGTGAGATACCGCAGAGTTCGTACTGGCCGATTTCGCATTTTTCGCGCCCCGCCCTGCGATTCGCGCCCCCAACTAATTGGTCTAAGATACATGTATGCACGAGCGTAAGGTCAATACATACATTTTTCAAACATACAGTGTATATGGAATTCATATAGGCATATTTACGGGTCAATTTCATAGGTCTATGACGATTTACAGCATTTATTAGATACCTTTGATGGAGTAGATGAAAACATAATTGATTAATGGATGGCCCTGCATGGAGCAGACAACCACATGATATTAATGAGATCATATACGAACATATAAGTACGTTATAATGTATTCATTCTAATTCGGTACTATAATATTTCCGCAACGTTGAATCAAATGAGCCTAAGGAACCCCGAAAATGAAAGTACACATGTAAGCAGTTTCATTCAATCAGGTACATGATGATCGAGCTGTGTTGAATCAAAATGCTGTCTAAAAGCGCTAGGCACTGATAAAGAAAATATCACTTCAATTTATTGGGAGAAATAACTTTCAGTTCTTCATGTGCTTTTCGCTTCAAAGTACTAGTCATGAGCTTCTCAGCTACTGCTCGTTCCTTTTCTTCCATCTTCTCCTTCTCATCAAGCAGAGCTTTAAGGTGGTCCTCCTCTTCCTTTAATGACCGTAATGCCTCCTCCTGCATTTTCACGAGGCTTTCTTTCCGTTTCATGATATCGCTGATTCGCTTTTCGTTGTTTTTGAGACCGGACTCTAACTCATTCAGCTTTGAATCATTTTTCTTCTGATTTTCGAAAGTTTTTAATATATCCTTCTCTGCTGCCTTCTTCTTCCTTGCTGCCTCTTTCTCCATCTCGCTCTTCAAACGCAGCTCATATGCTTGTTTGGCTTTGGCAACTTTCTCCAAAAGTGCCTGTGTCACTTCGAAGTTTCGCAATGAGATATTATTCGATGCCATGGCGCTCTTAATAACGACGATCGCATTTATTGTAGTCGCGGACAGGTTACTCCGTTTCTTTGTCACTAGATCAGGCAGCAAACTGAACACCCTCTCCACTTCTGCGTTTCCGTGGGGTAATGTCATCGTGACTCGAGCCAGACGACTCAGAGTTGGCATCTTTGAGGACATTTTCTGCCAGTATTCTCCAATGTCCATTGGCTTCTCTGTTGTACCTTGGAGGAGTCGAGCTTCAACTTCAAGAGTAGAAATCTCGTTTTGAGGAACAATTTGGGGAAAGCACTTCGCAAGAGTCTTCGCCCAGTTCTCCAGGTCAGCATCGTTCGAATGATGTGGGGAAAGAAATTGGCACGATTGAAGCACATCATTTTCAAACGGTAAGTACTTGAGGAGCTTTTCAGTTCCCCTCCTGAAGAATCGCTTCACCTTTTCAAAAATGTAATACGCAGTGATAATAAATAGTCCCTCAATAAAATGTAGAATACGCAGTGATGATTACGGTATGTCGTAGTAGGTTTACACACTATTCCTATTTGTTATTGTCATGTCAGTAAGGCATTTTCTGGAATAAGAAGGAAAATATTCAATTCTATTACTGTCATCAATCTGATACATAGTCGTAGACACATCTAACAGTTCCCAGTGATATATTATAGTCAAATATTTTTTGGGGAGCGAAAATATATGGGACAATATTGGGGCGCGAAAATATTTTCGGAATTTTCGCGCCCGCCTTCAATTTTCGCGCATTCGCGCCCGATTTTACGGAATTCGCGCCCCAGTACGAACACTGATACCGTGATGTGAGATTCAGTGACGTGGGATACCGTGATGTGAGATTCAATGATGTGGGATATTGCGATGTGAGATTCAGTGATGTGGGATGTTTCGATGTGGGATGCCGTGATGTGAGATTTGGTGACATGGGAATGGGATGTTTTGATGTGAGATTCGATGATGTGGGATACCGTGATGTGAGATTCGGTGACATGGAATGTTGTGATATGAGATTCCGTGATGTGGGACGCTGTTACTTGAGATTCAGCGATCGAGGTATTGACATCGCAAAATACTTCTTAACTGCAGTGTTCCTCTCGGCCTTAGATTTCAATTCAAGTGGAAAATTAGCACAAATTGAAATGATGGATCAAAGCTCAAATAGAGTCGACGGAGCTGGTGGAAACAACACAGACTCACGAATTCTCCTTTCAAAAACAACAAATATCTCGTGATTCAAGCATCCGAATACACGTCTGTTTACATTTACACACTTTTTAGAGAGAAAAAGTCAGTACTATCAGTACTACCAGTACTATCAATCTCCTGATTATCAAGTTTGACAGCTCAATACTTGATTCCTACTTCCTGCACACAAATCCACGATCAATCACGACTAAGTGAGTCAGTCTGACACATGAACGATTCGACTGGTACCGGATTCCCCGAGCGAGACTGCTGCCCCCTGCATGTCATCCATAGCGAGACCTTTATTCCCTCTCTACCTAGTTCAACAATAACGTCTCATCATTCGTCTTTGCAATTGAAATCGCACCATCCCTCCTCTTGTCATTCCTACCATCCACATCAATCATTCCCACTGCAAACACTGACTTATAGGAAGTTCTTCGGGTTAGTAAACAAAATGAAAATTATTCTCTCAGCCAACCAATCCTATCCGGTAATAAAACTCAATGTGTTTCACAAAACTATCCCGTGGACGGACACAAGAACGCAAGAGAAAACTTTCAATGAGCTCGTCCATCGAGCTGGGTATCTAACATTGAATCTAAAACAGACACCTAACGACCGTCATTTCTGCATTTGCAATTTCTCTCTTCACGCTGAATCATAACTGCCATCTATGACGACATTCCACTGTCCTCATCCAACCTCCTCCACATGTTCTTTGTTCCGTGTTTCTCTTGCTCACATTGTCTTCCCCAATACCAAAAATGCGCCTAAATCCCACTGAAGTTGATCTGAAATGCACTTGCATTGTCTAATGACTAAATACTTATCTCGAAGCTTTGTTCATCCTTCACCTTTGTTACTGTGATGAAAACATCCAATGAGACGAGGTTATAAGTTGTTGTGAACAGGAGCGAAGCTTTTAAATGTGGTTATTTTTGTCGATTTAACGCGATTTAATACTCACTCATGTAAAGTGGTGCAGAGAAATTCTCTGTCTTCTGTAATGCATAAACAGAAAGAACTAGCTTCATATTCCCATGGATAGAAATATTGGCATTTTAATTCCAAGTCAGTCGCAGAATATTATAGTTGACTGTTCTATACATCACCGATCTTCAAATTAATAATTTTATTCATGTTCATTAATCCAGTAGGGGCACAGTGATCTCTGACACTACGTGCAACTTGGAAAAGCATGGTATCATATTTTCTTTTACAGAGAAATCCGATGTAGACAATTTGATGATGAAATATCTTCCGAAGTGGTCTCCATGACAAGCATACCACAACATAGCCAAATTGATCTCTCCGACACTACGTGCATCATGAAAAAGCATGATATCATATTTTATTTACATTAATAAATGTTCAAGATCTCCAATTGCGTTTATACAATTTATGACTTGTGCTTTGATTAAATTCATACAAATACCACTTCATGTTGAAATTCAAATGTACTCTCCTTCCAGTGCCTCACTTTTCATTTCTTTACATTTCATACATTTTTCTTTCTTTCATTTCACGTGCATACTTTTCATCGCTTCATGTAAATGTTGAGTATCATCTTTACCATCATTCTGTATTTGTAAAAGTCATCATGTATCATCTCATGCTCGTGTTCTCTCTTTTGAGAAATGAACGATTTGATATTTTGATATCGTATTTTCTTCTACAGAGAACACGATGTAAACAATTTGATGACGTACAATATATTACATATATAGATAAAAACATCTTACGAAGTGGTCTCCATGACCCAAACACGCCAAACAGACTACTACATAGCCAAATTGATAGAAAAAAGGCCAGAAACTTTTACCGTACTCAAGCAAAGAATGGAAGGAAATCATTCAATTTTGACGTATTTGATAAATCATGGAAAAGGGCGTTTGCTACTGATGATTTGAATATTTTGCGTGATATTACAGCAAAAAATTCTTGTGTGTGTTTACTCTGTTCCTTTCTTTGGAAGGGCACAGTCAGAAGAATGTAGGAGGTTCCAACTAATCAATAGTAGACAAAATGGAGTGGATTACATCTGTCAATGTATAAAGATACCATGATGTTTCAAATCCCATCTACGCAACCACGCCAATGGTACCTACATGCTTCAATGTAAATGTTTCGCTAGCAGTCCAAATATGGTTAACTGCACGGTTGAATGGTTATACAGTTGGCGGTAAAATGGATTGATTTTTTTAAACGTGCTCACACTAAGTAAATAACAACAATTAACAACGAACAAATAACAAGGACGTCGAACTAGTGATCAAAATCCGAAGTTGATATTAGGATCTTAGTGAATGCGATTCACTTGCTCGCTCAATGACAAAGTGAATAGCCTATAATATCACTTTGTTCCGCTGACAAACAAACACTAGACTGAGTGCGCACTTAAGAACATATCAATTATAATTAAAATGAATCATTAATCATCAATTATTTGTACGCCATTCTATAAGTTTAATTTTAAATGGATATTTTATTAGATCAAACTCGGATTTTAAATAGACCAACCCAAGAGAAAACGTCATCTGTGGGAATATACGTTTATTTGGAGACATGATGCTCAAAATTGAATAACGGATGAACAGAAGCAAAAATTTAATTCAATACATTAAAATGATGAATGATTTTTTCAAATAAACTATGTCACTGCATTTCAAAACGAATGCAACTTCTGTCCTCATCGATGATGGGCATGACTGAGCCGTCTAACCCGTTGCATTTATCACAAATCCATCTCGGCAATATTTGAATATTGATGGCATGATTGTGTATATCATTAAAGTACAACAATAATTGGTTCTTGAGAGCCGTATAACAAATCAATCGAAACATTCGGAATGTCATTTGGTCCTATTCTGATGACCTCATTGACTGAGAATGATTATTCACTTACGCTGGCATCTACAGTATCCTATTGCAATTAAGACATCTTTGTGATATGATTTCTACGCCTGAGATGTACAAAACGCCAATGTTCTTTCCGTAGTGCACTCTAAACTTTGAGGGACAATCGAGATCGGTACTTGACACAGCATTCCACACGAATCATGACTGCGCTTTGGTTGAGGTGCATTTTCTATCGAATGAAGTAGAAAATATTTTTTTAATAAAAGATGAAATGTCATCATGTGATGTAACACATGTATACTTCACATCACTTCACATAACAGTATGACAAATCAAAGATCTAGAGGAGTAGATCTTGTAGAAGTTGTAGCATATAAAGATACTAATCAATTTTAAGCATGTGCGGGTTGCATGTGTAAAACGGCAGCACAAATACATACCGAAATATAAGGAAAAAGAAGGAAAATATAATTAGGATCGAAATCCTTCTAGGGTTTCATCTCTGTTTTTCGATCTACATTCGCATTGCTCAATAACCTTCATAAAATGTGCTTTATCATCCCTAGTTGCATTATTGATTGCTTCAACTGTTGTCTTGATAATGCCCAACTTTTTTGTCTCATTAGTTTGCCTCACTTTCTTCTTTCGATGTATTTTTAGCTAATTTCGTCATGTTTCAATGAGAACAAAAACATTTAAGTACAGAATGTCTATTCACTGTAGATAGACTAATTTCAAATTATGTTCATCATCTATCTGTTAGATCTATCTATTATGTCAGTGCAATATTCTCATACAATGATGAAAATCATCCCAGCAGCCATTTATAATATAATATAATGCTTACTAATTTAAATTATTAATTGAAGTAGTCCTAATGAGGAATGATGGCGTTCTCCAATCCGCAAGTATACAGTTGCAATGCTACTGCAACCACTGGATTAATCAGTTCTTAAAAGAACTCATTAGGAATAAATGCAATGCAAATAGATACATTGCAGGGAGAAATATGCAAGAATAAACTGCACCACAAGCCCACAAGGTCAATAGAAATGCAGCTGGCAATAAAGCCCTAAGGAACAGATGTTCATTCGGGTTATAACGAGAATGATCAGTCAGCTGCATCTGGCTTTCATGATTAAATCTTTGGGCACGAACAATGGGCATTACTTCTACATCATATGTACTCCTCCCCGGCCGTTAATGTTTCATGTACCTTTTCTTCCTTGATACAATCATGCATTCAAATTTCTGTGTATTCTCATGCCGACGTTTTGTATGTGCTGCGAATTTTTGCGTGTGCTTCAGGGATAATTCTCAATATCGAGTGAATCAATTGGATTTTAAATTTACCAGTAAGTTTACATGTCCATCATCGTTTTCACGCCAGTTGTCTGGAGTTAAGTAAGTACATTGTATAATATGCGTAACTAAGTGAGTCCTCACATGTTAAGACTGAGTCAAACTGAACTTAGCCTTCTCACTTGACTCTTACCAACACTTTCTATCTCCCTCCTTCTTCATCGCAAGTCTGCTAATCGAGATTTTCATTTTCCTCCTCAAAATCTAGCTATTCACTTTCCTTGACTGCGACTAAACCTCATCACAGCTTTTTCCTCATGACCACAGCACTTGTGCGTCATCAAACACAGATTGTTCTCACTCCATTCCCGCTAGGAAGGGCAATTCTACCTCTCTCAACGCCTCAAGACACTGAAACAGTCACACACAAGAAGACAGCAATCAACAACAATTAAGAAATAGCACTAAATGTTGAGAAATCCCATAAGCAAGTGGCGCGCAGTGTGAATGTGGCGTGTAATTCTCACTTTTGTCATTACCATGAGAAGGCAAGTGAAAAATTCGATTAGATAATTACAGTGGTGGACAATGACAGATTCTCATTTCGACAGCGCCGTCAATCGTGAAAAGCGACTTCTTCAACACGCACATCCAATGATCCATCCTATTTTTTCCTTGTCATTTTGATTCATCCGTGAACTAATTAGAAATTCTATCAAATGACTACAGAAAAAAGTGCTTCTAAAAAAGGAAAGTCAGTTGAAAGAGCTGTAAGTTACCAAGGTGAAATCGAACGATTTTTTCGATGTCAGAGACAAATAAGACACTGCCTATTGACTATACTCATCTCTTTATCACAACTGCTTTTTGTCAGGAGGTTGCTGTCACATACATCATTACGGAGCATCGGAAGCGTAGCATTGCAATATCTGAAGAATCCTTTCATTTTCAGTTTATTATAAAATTAATTCATGAAGAAATGATTCATACTTACATGATTGCATGCATATTAAAATGCATTTCACAGTCTCCAAGCTGCATAAGTGCGAATTCAAATAAGAGAAATGCTCAAATATAAATTTTTTGTATTACAATACTTCGATCGATTTTGATCAATGATTTCTCCAGAAATTTTGAAAGGTCAAATTTTGAGTCAGGCATCACACCCAGTCAGGCATCAACTGCTGCTAAACGAGCTAAAAACGCCAACTCTTGAAAGATTTTACTTTAGCGGAAGGAACAAATTATTTCGAATCACTGACATTCGAAACAAGTGGCTGCTTTGGTCCTTGAACATTGAGGACGGTGCTCAAGTTTGGTCATCCAATTTCGTCGTAAAAAAAGAACCCCGGCAGTACAACTGACTTTTTATCGTGTCACTCTGGCTATTGTCAGATGGAACATTAAGTCAACATTGACAGCCGCATAACCTTCATCCGTCCAGCAAATCCATCTACCTATTCCGCCCACCAGACTACATATGTAGTTTTTGTATATTTTCATTGGTTCTTAATTACTTAAGGGTATTAATGCATATACATTGATATCTTTGATATATTATTTCAGATTCTTATCAGATAATGTTCACTTGGGCATTGGTACGTGCCGCTAGCTAGTTTTTTAATATAGGCCTACTGGTGTAACGATTGCTCCATTATACGAAATTTATCTAAAGTTGCAAAGTCAAATGTAAGCGCTCATCGAGTTGTGCGAGAGAAACATACATAATCTGAGATACTGCAGTTAAAACAAAAAATGTATTTGAGAATGAAGTTTGATTAAGTTGGTTAATTTGATTAACATTACTCCTATATGTAGCATTCATACAATCAAAGACAACAAATAATATGGCTAACAAATGAGCTACGGAATTGTGCTAAGCAATGTTTCAATTGGATACACACCGTGATTTGCACATACAACATCTACTTTGCAATTGAAGTCTTTATCTCAATGTTTTGCACCTAGAAGATGATACTTGGTATAGGCCTATTCAAACCATTTTGAAATAACTTATTTCAGACGGCATTGGTGAAAAGTAGATTGCGCATAAATGTACTAAGTATTTTTGCAGACAACTTCAACCAACAGCTGTGTTGATGAAACACTCTCATTTCTATCATGACAGTGAAAAGCCAAGAATGAAAACATTACAGAAAGTTTTACATGATTGCAACGGGTCTTGCGCATGCAAATGAAGTCTTAATTTTTTGCTGTCCATCAGATTTGACAGTCCTTTGTATATATTATAATCAAGGATCATAACTGGTCCGATCGAAAGTGTACTTCAGGATTTGTTGAGATGGAAAGACATAGGAATGAAGTCTTTATTCATTTCGGGACGTATGATATCATCATTATTCGTGCTCGCTGGCCAATATATATATATATTTATTGTCACTTACCTCTAGCTATTAGGTAATCTGAACTCGTGCGAGACATCTTGCCGCTAGCAGGAAAAGTTCCTGTTTCCTATCAGACTTTCGTATAGCCGATTGGTGGACAGAGAATGATAGGTGAAATATCTATCCAGGAACATCTATAAGTTCCTATTGGATCCGTGATAACTGATAAGGGGCAATCAACTAAAGAATAGTTTCAACCTTTGAAGTGAATAACATTTGTTTTGGCACGCATTCGTCAATTCACTAGTTGCAAGTTAAATGGAAGCACCGCATTAGTGCCCAAAAATTAAAATGTAGAATCCCTATCAACCGGCCAACCGGGAAAATTCAACAAGTTGAAGGCGTCGATTCACTAGAAACACAACACATTAATTTCACCGAATATTAATCTGAAACATCAAAATTGATACATAGAGGTATAAAATATTATGTCTGAGTCGCGTAATGATGGTTGATACTAATTTTCTTGGTCAAATTCTGCTACCATGCCAATTTCTCCTCAATGCATAATACTTCAGGTGATAAGCTACATATGTAGTCTGGTGGGCGGTATCATATTTAATTGCATTCAAATTTGTCTAAATTGACAAAATCAGTTGGGAATGCTCATGGCAAATGCAAGTAACCTGATAGTCAATTGGACCTGAAATTTTATTGAAATTGGAGTTGAACTTCCAGATTTATATTGAAATGAAATTCACAAAACTGCACATGTAGTCTGGTAGACTGATGAAGTTTTTTTCTTTGAATACCTAGTTTTGTATTTCTTGTATTTTCGCAGCTCGTTATTTTCTCAGTGTTATTTTGTTTTGAATTATAAACAGGATACTAGTTCAACCAGGTATTAGGCATTCAATCGCAAGGGCTTCTACTTTGAAAATGTCTGGCGACAGCACTGGATGGATATTTCCTCTGACCTAAAGTCAAGTGCGAAACATGCTCACCTGCTCTCAAACGCACATGTTTGCTATATCAGATATAGGAAGCTCGAAGCAAACGCGCAGTTATTTTGCTCATGAAGCATAATTTATTGGATTTCATACGGATGCAATGAAGACAAATATTTAAGAATTTTGATGTTCAATCTAGCGGCATTGGTGGATCACCTGTAATGACCCAAAGAGCGACTTCAGTTCCCCCTTCTGGTTTACTTTCATTTTGAAGGCAACAGACGAGCGAGGGAATCAACGCGTCACACACAGACAGTAAATTGACGGTGAACCCCACTATAAAGACGAATGTGACAAACAAGATTCAAGAGAACTATAAACTTTAGTTTATGTCTCACACAGAACATCTGGACAAAGACTAATAGACTATTGCGCTCTAACATCGAGTTGATCGACATATCGAGCTGTCACTCATTTTCCGACAAACAGCACTCGCGTGCGCTCCGACGCGCGTTTGAGATCAGGCCGATTATCTGGCCTTTGAAGCGACAGAGAGAAGAAACACTGACGACATGCACAGCGAAATGCGTGGGGAGGGGTAAGGCAACGCTCGTCAATAATGCAGCATTTGTTTTCGGTTATTAGCCGCACTCCCTTCATTTGTCTTGGGTCGAGGTGTCGACAACGCCGATTCTGCAACATAACACACACACACACACGAATCCTGAGATGTGATAGAAAATTGAAGTCGTTATTTCTCTTTCATTCGCTGTCTCAGTTATTGATAAACAGAGAGCAAGTCAAAAAGCGTGAAATGTTCATCCTCGAGATTAACAAAAGAATAAATAAAGAAATCAGAAGTTACCGCTTCGGATGATATTTGAATGTTATCAGATGTCATGATAAGTGTGTTTCTTATTATGTGAATACAATGCAGAATTGATTGGTCATAATGATCTAGCTCATTATGTATTTTACACAAATGATTCACGAGTTTGTTACCAACCATCCATGACAACCACTACCAGCAACGTAGCTTTTTTCTGATAACTTCATAGTATCGGCCACAGACGCAGCCAGCATCTATTCATGGGGGGGGAAACATCTGCCGTCCTCAAATACATGCCTACTTCAAATTAAAAAAAAAGAGAAAGCCAGCGACTTGAGCGACCATTTTTACATTTAAACTGAGAGACGGCACACCACTTTCGTTATTTCTTTTCTGATGAAAGGCCTTCAACATTATCCGATGATCGCCTGAAATTCTCTCATTCGATAGCATTGGTGCCTCATCCGGGTCGTCGTGTAGAGCCGTGAGATTCATTCAGTCATGAAGTAAGTTTACTTTGATCTCACGGATTATTCTAACAAATAAGCTTGACCAGCCAAATACATCAAAGCAGTGTCATAATGACTGAGACAAAATTACCCAAAAGATTTTTAGACATTCGAAAACTCGGGATCAGATAGTTCGACTGTGAAATATGCAGCCCCGGGTAATCCATATTTTGGAATGTGGCACGTAGTGAAAATATGCAAAAGATGCAAAGTTGCTTTAAAATATTGGCATCCTGTACACGAGATAGCTCTGACCTGTTGACAGTAGGCTCCTACGAGTCGTACGAAATATTCCTCGGTCACATATTTTGGCAGCATCACCATTCTCGATTTCTTTGTAGAAATATTTCCTCAACTATCACTCAGTATGGAATGACGGAGTGGAAAATGCGTCGGAGGGACGAGCTCAGTCATACAAAATGCTAGCGGGTTAGGTGTCTCAAGACGAGCACTCATTTTCTCACACTGGATGTCGCACACAGCGCCTGGGGTGGTAGGCTATTGAAATCATGAGGATACGTAGCTCATTAAGGGTCAAAGTATCAATTTCCCATCAGTGACAGATGCATGGACAAGAAATTCGATACCTATCATAAACTGCGATGAAAATGAGTCGAATTATGAGTAGAATTTTTTTCAAATGTTGATAATCATCAATACAATTTGGATATGTTGATTGAATTACAGTAGCACCCAAACTCAATTCATACTCAAATCACTCCCTTGTATAAAAGTTGCCCTAGAATGAGACGCTCATCAAAAATTAACTTAAAACATAAGGCTTCTGAAAACATGATTGCTTCAAAATCAACGACGTTTTTGCTTGAAAAGATAAGTGATTCTTTAGTGTTTTCTAGAAAATTTCAAATAATGACATTCGATATAAGATTTTCTTATAGGCTACAACCAATAAATATTTGCATCAATAACGTAGTAGCAGCTATCCTCAGGATAGCTATTGGATACATGGATTTGATATGACTCATTGTATATTCATACAATAATGCTAGGCACCTAGTATGCGGTGAGCATATGCGCAAGTCATGATGGTTGCATTTTGCTGCATAATATATGACTTTTAATATCAATTGCACTGCAATTAATATCAATCTGTCAGAGGGGCAAAATGGTGAGAATACTTCAAGAAATTGAGAAGCTGTCAACAAGTACAAGTAGTATGATAAGCATACGAGTACAACTTAGTAGACTTATGAATTAACATGTTATTGACATCACAGGTGCATTATTTCACACAACAAGCAGCTGTTGAGGTTGCTGTTTAACTGCCAAAGCAACACAAACAAGAATTTGATGACCCAAGCCTAACCATGTGTAAAATTCTACTACCATAAAATTGCATCCTAGGTCTCCTACAGGGCTTGGACTCCACACCCAAGCTTAACATGGTGCAAAATTCTTACTACCATAGACTCCATACCATTATTATAGGCCTGCACCATACATAGATTACACTATATAGGCCTATGCTGTAACCTGGCTGCATAGTAGCCGGGTCATACACTGTCACTGCGTTTAGGCCTGTCTGGGCTACAGGTAGCCGGGTAGCCTATGAATTGGCCAGCTAGTCAGTCTTAGGTTTTGTATCACCCCATCAAGCCAAGCGAAATGGATTTTTGGTCCATATAGTCGGCCCTAACGAATGTAATCTAGTTAGCCTGTAGGACAAATCGTAGGCTATAACATAAGGCGACCGTCATGATAGCTATGTCATGTCAGCCAGATAGCTATTATTTAACAACAACAATTGACAAAACAACCAGCACAGCATTAGTTACATCTCCAATGTGATAGCAGCTTCGATTTCATTAAATAAACTCTTTTTGATGAGTAGTACCACATGTGAGACATGCATTTCTTGATGTTTTTGGAGAAATTTACTGTCATGATGGCAGTACAAAAGAACATTATCTACAAATCTTTTTCGAATCACTGATGACGTTATAGTCCGGGAGCCAGCGTGAAGTTGTGCAGGGAACGAGGTAGTACATAAAACTTTCACATAGCATAGTACACCTCTAACCTACTGCAAAACTTCGCGTCTGCCGGATCAGATCATTTGCTTTTCAGAAATAGAGATGATAACAAAATCCTATGTATTTCCAGTGGTAAAATTGTGACATTTGAGGTGTTGACTCTATTTTTTCGAATTTTTGCTCATAAAAGTTGCACAAATTGGTATTTTGTTGAACTGGTTATTATAGAAATCATCTACAGATCATGATCTTTCAAATGAGCTATCATTCAGTGACAAAGGATGAAGTAAAGTGTACAAACAGACACTTTTCGCTAAAGTATATCAACAATTTTCCTGAAATTTCTATGTTAAAATTTGCAGTTACACCAACGAAAAGTGTCTGTTTGTACACTTTACTTCATCCTCTGTCACTGAATGATAACTCATTTGAAAGATCATGATCTATAGATGATTTCTATAATAACCAGTTCAACAAAATAACAATTTGTGTAACTTTTATGAGCAAAAATTCGAAAAAATGGAGTCAACACCTTAAATGTCTCAATTTTACCACTGGAAATACATAGGATTGTGTCATCCTCTCTATTTCTGAAAAGCAAATGATCTGATCCGGCAGACGCGAAGTTTTGCAGTAGGTTAGAGGTGTACTGTGCTATGTGAAAGTTTTATGTACTACCTCGTTCCCTGCACAACTTCACGCTGGCTCCCGGACTACTAGTTTGGAGAGGTAATGACTTTAATTAACTTTAATGGAAGAAACAAGTTGCAACCGCTCTCCGTCAGACTCAGTTTCTTCTACGAATACTATTTCGGTAGAACCAGCTATGCAGTACATGAGTGTATACCCAAACCTAGGATCTTCTACAGAAGCACACGCAGAGCTAATGCACTCACATGCCATCATCTGAGTTTGAAACGCTCACGTACTGTGAGTCGCTCGAGAAGCTTTTTTGTTCGCACGGCACAGCTTCCCCATACCACTTTCCTTGACCAATACACTCTTGATACTTTCAAGAGGCGTGCGAACAGGTTTCTGATGGAGACAGCTTAATCCGATTAGGAGATATGTTTTCTTTATATCATTTACTTAAAATCATGCAATTTATTACTTTTTCATTGAGTAACCCCTAGCCTCGTTCAAAGACCATAGCTGTGCTAGGGGTGAAAATTTTGTAAAAAAACTTGCTTCAAGGCTAGCCTTGTCAGTAAGAGTATTTCCTATTTTCACGCTTCATGTCACAAATATTGTCTCATGAAGAAAGAGCATTACAGTCAAATACAATGATCATGCCTTTGAGGCATGAATAGGTCCACAATTCAAATAATATATAACTTGCTATGTTGAGATAACATCGCAAAATCATGCCGAAGAAAATTATTTCCACAAATATCAATAAGCTGAATTATAACCATTTACAACTAAATTCAATACAATGATTTTTATTGACCTAGCATGCATCATTTTAGTTAGTAATTTAGACAAGATCCAGCCTGATGGATAAATAAGTTGTTGACTTGTAAATAAGTGGTCTCCGTGGCACAGTGGTTAAGTGCTTGGCCTAGCAATCTTTCGGTCCAGAGGTCGAGCCCCGAAAGTATCATTGGAAGTCGGCAGGAAGGGCATCCGGACAAAAAGTACTACAACGCTCCAAAAAAGTCTGACTATGTCAGCACCGTTCAAGCCCCCAGTATGGGGAGTAGTGACGTAAAAGCTTTATTTCAGTGACACAATTTATAAGGTAGCAAACTAGAGAATTGAGACATGAATCCGAATATAATTTTCAGTTTTCTGCTGAAGGACTTCAATCATCATGCTGTTTATGAAACTTCCTTGGTAATCAACTAAATTTCATTTAAGGCTGAAGATTCCTATCAGAAAAGTTCCATGTCGCATAGACAGCAAAGGAAAAATTTGTAAAAATTTACATTTTTAAGTGAAAAATCATCTTTAACTTTTTAGACTTCAGACACATAATCTCACTGCAAATTTTTTGAGTTGACACTCTCCCTACTCTATGGGCATTGCTTTCTCTACGCCAATTACACGCGTTGAACCGTAAACCATGTATCAAATCGATGAGAAAATTGATCTTCAGAACTTTAAGAGAAGTTATGATATGATAGAACGTGTGATGCTAATGCATCACATGAAAAAACGATAATAGGACTTGGCATTACTTATTGCTAAAATGAAGTGTTTGTTTACACTCACTGACCTCATCTTCATCTACCTATCCTTAGTCACACAAAATAGAAGAGATTAACAGAAGCATCAGAACAAGTCTATAATAGTATTTCAATGTAAGTCTATTTTAGAAACAGCATAATTCAATGTATAACATCGAATGGGATCTTTCTGTATTGATGAACTGCAGAATGAGAAATCTGCAGCATCCATTTGGACATCGAAAATTTCCATCGATGTATGAAGCATGCAAGCCTACCACACAAAAACAACAGCCAAGTAAACATTTTGATATAGAAGAATACTCACACATCCAACAGATGGACAGAATGGTGTGTTTTATAAAGTAAATAAATTCACGGGAGATTGAATATTTTCGTCCATCACGTGAACTCTTTCTATCTGATTATCTCAAGGGAGTATATGTTCGATGGTCATCCATTCTCTATATAGCACTTCCGTGTAGCAACGCAGTTGAATAGACAATACCTGCAAGCCTTGGCGGTCTATTTTTCAATACGTTGACATTCAATCTTTTTGATATTATCTAGCAAAATGTCTTACTAAATACGAGTACCTGTACATCTGAGCATTTCTTGCTCCAGTAAATCATATATGCTTATATCGGTGGGCCTAAACTTTCTTAATTAAGATAATGCTAACTGAATATTTGGAAAAATAACGGTATTTGATAACTGCGTTTGATCTTTGACACCTACCATCTTTGCCTGACTATACATGCAAAATTAAGGCACAAAACGTCACTAAATGTCAAACTGGATCTATATACTGTATCGATCATGGGTGAAAACGACGCTACAGTGTTGCTTGTCGTCAGGTCAATTTATAATTGTACAATCGAAAGGCGAAGAAGGCAGAAATATCGGAAAACAGAATCCACTAAACGTCGCATCATGCATGAAGAAGGAAGGCACACGTAGGAATATGCGAAGGATTTCAGCCCGATACAGTCAAATTTCAAGGTAGGCTACGTGCTATTTAAACTGCCATAAAATAAATGCACAAGGTGGTACTCTATTAGAAGATTTATGGTGTCATTTAAATAAACTAATAATGGATTTCAATCCCAAATAAAATGAACAATTGTAATACGATTCATGACGAGCAAAAAGCAAGAAAAATGTCCACATCGACGTTTTATCAGATGTCAAATTGCATGGGATATTGATTTCCGCATTTCCAATGAAAGGAACAAAATTAACCAAACATTTGTGAGTAATTGTTATCTAAATCAACGATGACTTTACGAGTGAGGGCAATGACAAGCGCTTGATGTTGACTTTCAGATTCTTCTGTATTAAGAGTCCTCAGTGAGAACATAGATTGAAGGGACACCAATTTATTCCAATTTACAACATGCTTGCATTTTATTTTTGCTGATTTCAACCATGAAGCTGTTTTCTGTACTGCATGGTAACTACTCTCTTCAACATAGTTACATACAAGAAATTATGTTCTGAACATTTTGCAAATTCATTGGAGGACTCTATTTTTTCAGTTGTTTAAGTATATATTGCTTTTTTAGATATAAGATGCTGTGTTTCTTGGAGCAGATGCGACATGATCACAAAAGTTACATCTGATAGCATGTTAACGCATTTACAGGGAACAAAAACAAAAGTATGCATTTTTCATTGGCAAATTAAATAATTACTGGGAAATCTTATCATCTACTAGCATGAATGTATACAATCATTATTTTTAAAGGATTTTCAAGGCTGAGGAAACCCTAAATATGACAAGTAAACGAATTCTCACAAAACCGATTAACAACCACCGAGTCGAATTTTCGTTCTGATTCATGCATTTATTGTGAGAAAGCCATGTCAGTTGCATTATGTATTTCCGAAAACACGTAGACCTACAAACAGTGTTAAAAGACATTCGCAGCCACTATCGCAACATTTTATACAACATTCATTCAGGAATCAGAAGCGGTTTGATTCCCAAAGGAATTGTTATCTCACAGCCACAAAATATGTGATAGAAGACAGGCATATTGTGTGTGTTCCTCAAACAACATATTAGCTAACATAAGATAGCTGCAACAACTGAAGCACTGAGTTTAACAATGACATCAGAGTTTCGACACATGCTGTTGACCATAGAAAATATTCATTTGCACTAACTTGTAACTTACAATGCACTACATATCCATCACACATTCAAAAAAGGGACTAATCACTCATTGAAGCCTGCAAGCTATAACCTGGTGGGAGTCACCAGTGTATGATACTGTCCTACATGTATAACTGGTAAATGCAAATCACGTCCTTCATTTACATCAGAAAAAATCTTGAAAAACACGATAATATGATAATTCGATCTGTAAACAAAAGAAGTGAAGCATATTCTCTCCGAAAGTGTTGTGCTAAATTTCATTACAACCGACAGAAGCAGATTCAAATAGATATTCTCGTTGCTTCCATTAGCACCTCTTCTAAAATAAACAGCAAAGAGGAAAGGATATTGAAACAAAAATCTTTAAAAAAGCAGAAAGAAGTCAATTTTGCTTGAGAACTTTTTCGCAGCACCATAGAATTCATTTTACACTTGCATTATCTCATTACGTCTACGTACAAGGCAAAATAGACTTTATAGGATTCTCTATTCAATGGCCTTTTATCGATAAATTTGCTTTAAACAATTGCTATCAAATTGTTCAAGACAAACGACTTAAATACTTACATGTACCCGCAGTATGTAGCTCAATAGAGTTTAGATATAATATCAGCTACAACATAAAACAAGAATGTGGACTAATCGGTTCCTTTGATGTTGAGCGCTTATCTGCATGTTCCACATTAAACTGATTTCATTACATCATGAGCTCGTTATACGCAAGTTTCATTCCAATTCCTTGCTGCTTGCTGTAGCATGTTAATCCCAATATCATAAATAGTTAATTGTAATTTGATGCATTCAGAAATAATTCCGATAAATAATTTCATTCTGCGCAGTATTCTTATACTTTGTCACTTGTAAAGCTAATTACGCAACGCAGAATTTCATCAACTCCTTCCAACTCCTCCCCGCGATATCGCTCACGCGCAGATATCTTATCTTGGCCTCCTGGCTTATGAGAATTAAAATATTTTCATCCGAGCGGAATAGACGAATCTTGCAAGATATTCAACTCGACTAATCGACGTGGCCAAAGCTACGGAACTGTCACAAAATTAAATTGTAAAAGCAAACACAAAAGGAGAGCCAAAAATTAATTAGTTTCCCTCCTCGCTAGTCCACTTCCTTCACAATGTCTCCTAAACTGCCGATCTTGGCCGTCAATCAGCCCACAGCTAGTCGATATCCGAAACTTAAAGGAACCAAGACGAAAGACAAATGAACATCGACCTTTGATTTCCGGAAAACTGCGAAGATTGCTATCTGGGCGAGGGCTTGTGCCCTGACCTTGGCCTACTCACCGCCAGCTAGGTTATCCCGTGAGACTCAATAAAGTATCAAGCGAAAACCATCACAGCTATAATCCTTAAGACTATCAATTTGAGCTTGGGTAAGAGAGCGAGCTGCCTTTCCATTACTTAAGACGCGCAGCTGCATGTGTGGCGAAATCCAAGAAAATAAGAAAATGGGAAAATTCATCAAGAGCGAGTATTAGGTGGTTCTTTATCATTATCACATCTACAATTGGATAGCAGTGTCTCTAAAAAGAAATGTGGAATGTCGAGGAGTTGCTAGCTGTCACGAATTCCACCCAACATTCATCCGTTGACGGCAGGACATTTGAATTATGCACTCCTCATGGCTTTTGGAGTGCTCGAATGCTATAGTTAATGAATCCGAACTTGGCTATTTCAATTGATGCATCATTAGATAAAATTACAACTGATAACATTCTTGCTTCCTGCATGACTGTATTATACTCGTATCATCATTTATAAAAGCTGCCCTGATATATCAAACTACATTTTCAAAATGCCTACACTTCAGGTCCGCCCTCCATTAGGAATGTGACGAATGATGGGCATGAAATAATTAATTAGGAAAGTATGATAAACCAAGCGTTGAGGTGGTAAGTAGTGTATGTTGAATATTATCTTTCTTCCTTCATTGAGACATCTAATGAACCAGCAACGTTTCTTTACATCCTATAAATGCGGCAACCTCATCTGATTTGCGTGTTATTTTTCATGATAATTCATAATTGTGAGTGCATTAAAAAAAGTCCTATGATGCTTAATTCTATTTTCTGTTCCTGTAAAAAGAGCGCTTTGGAGTATAGACTATTTGCTATCGAAAACTAATTCAAAACGAATATTTCGTGTCGCAAAAGTATGTCGATAGATAGCAATGAATAAATTGCTTTTGAGGGTCAGATTATGTTCTGGATATCTTTGACAACGAGCGGCATTTAATTGACTCCCACTTGCCATCAGAAGGAGTGCAACAAGCATAATTTTTGAATGAGATTGAAAAGTGAAATTTAATATCCGTTCATTGATCATCTCATCGCATAATTATGAAAACAATTCTATTCATACCAAACAACCGAATATTGCACAATTGAAAAAGAACCTTTACATAACTCACAAACTGAGTTTTAAGGTTTGGTTTTCGGTTTTCGTTTCATTATATTCATAAAACCTTCAATTCATAAATTAATGTTAATATATGCACTTCGAGAGTGACTGTCTCTTGACCTAACTTCTACAGCATTTCCAAATTTCGTCGTATCCATTAATTTCTGAATCCGGTTCACAACTGTATCAGACACAACTGTGTCATTTCGCTTCACTTGCCACATTCTCTCCTAATTCAATCAAACTATCACTTTTTATAGACGAAACTCTCTTGTCTATAGAAATATGCATGTGTAGATTTGCAAAACAGAAGTCCTGTGTGTGAGACTGTTTAACATATAGCTGAAGCAAAACAGTAATTGAACCATTCACTGAGTGGACGCCTGCCCACTGAGATATCATTTTATACTTTTTTTACGCACCAGTGCACGAGAAAGAAAATTAAATGCCCTCCTGCTAATTTGAACATCACCCGGAAAGTGAAAATGAAAGACAATTAACGACTAAACACGCATACTTTCGTTCGACTTTTTCTCGAAGCAAGATGGCCCAAAAGTAGTCGTCCAAACAGAGATGAACCAATTTAAGTAGTTGCTATCACTGGCTCTATAAACATCAAGTGTCGGACAGTACTAAATCAGCAATGATGTTCGTTCCGCCACTTGAGCCTCCTACACTTGTAACGTGGGAAAAACACCTGTCATCAGAAGAGAAAAAACATTGTGCAACCTCATTTGTCAAGTGCTAGTATTCGATTTAAGTCACAATGGCCACACAAGCAGCTCCTGGTGGATGTGTAATCTATGTGAAGACAGTAATTAAGACTGAGTAAGAAGTTCCTACTTGATGTATCTGTCAAACCTTCGTTGGAGAGATGTAATACAGCATGACCTACAGGTATTTCCATCTTTGAATATGTCTCCTTGTCACCGACGATTCGGAAGTTAGAAATAAACGGTCTAAAACAGCATGACATTCGGCCGCTAGGATTATCAACGTTCTTTGATATCATCAATGACAATCCTAATGACATTCTGTATCTCAATCAACGAAGCCTCAGGATGTTTGGATGATAGGAAGACCGATAACCAGTGATCATCCGCCGAAGCAGGTGGAAGACATCTAAGACAGCCATCAATGACTTATTCCTTCCACTTTTACTACTGAAAGACAAGATTTATTATATAATTACAGACCATAATGTTTGGCTCAGATATTTTTATCGTATTAGGAGACGAGCTTTCATTTTGAAAATGATGATTAGTAATTGTTTAGCAAATAGCAGTCTTTGAAGGCAAGATATTCGATAGCCGTTCATTTATACGCAGGAAAACAGAAATATATCCATGATATTTGAAAATTATCAACAAATATCTGAGGATATTATTTTATAATGCTTTATTGCAACAACAGAACATTGAAATAGTTACATCATTTCAAAAATAGGGACTTTTCGAAAAAATCTTCTGAAAATGTAAGTTACTAAGCGAGCTCGACTTCTGTGCTGTGCTTGATGCACTAAATGTACAATTCTGCAGTTAGTTCTCGATGCTCATAGTTAATAATTGATTTTGAGCAACATTCTTAATATATTTGATAACATACTAGATAGGCCAATCTTCTGAAAGTTATTTGATATTTAGTTCTTTATACTTAACATTGGTGGTCTCCGTGGTACAGTAGTTCAGTGCCTGGCGTGCTGATCTTTCGGTCCAATGGTCGAGCCCCGAAGGTGTCATTGGAAGTTTGACTATGTCAGCACCGTCCAAAACCCAGCAAGAGGGAGTAGTGACGTTAAACCATCATTTCTTTTTACTGTTCGCAAATTTTCAGCGTAGGACGGTCTCATCAAACGATATGCCGCAAAAAAGGATCTTCAGCAGATGTACATCAAAAATGTGAATTATAAACAGTTATGAGATGAATTGTCAGATGTTACAAGATTAGCGGTTGACGTTGAGTGCACTCTTCAGTTTCTGATATATGTGGCCGTTGTTGACGGATAATGATAACTCCTCTAAGCCTTAGATTGGTATTATCTTAATATCTACCTAAAATAGTTGCATCAACATTACTTTTACAATATTCTAAATGCTTCTATAGTGTCGATTTATAAAAAGTAATAACTTTTAGTATTTTTTTCTTTCACGGAATATTGATGCAACAATTTTTGGTAGAGATCAAGATGAAATCAGTTTTAAGATCAGCTATGATTATTCATCAACAACAGCCGCCTATCAACAACCACGATGAGTGCACTCACTGTCAACTATCAACCGTTAATCTGATGTCAAACAATTGATTTCACACAATCTGGTGATACCTGATACTTCATGTCATCAAAGTTCATTAGTTTATAATGCAATCTTTAATTCAATTCAATTCTACGTTTCTTCTGTTTATGTAACATGCCGCTTGAAAGGACCTTCTTCACATAGTCATTAGTTATTCTTTCAAAGTACATAAAAGAAAAATTGTCTTGCATTCATCGTTTTATTATGAAAGTGTGAAAATAACAGATTGCAGTGAAAACAACTGAAATATTCATTTGTACGAAAGTTATTTTGAATATTTGAAGTTAGTATCACTTCTTTTATGAAACATTGTTGTGCAACGTTTATATTACTATAGAGCGATACTCCATCCGGGTTCATTGAACAGCATTCTCTTCCATAGTCTTCTATTTTAAGACACTGGTATCCAGCTTGTCAGACATGAATAGAAAATCGTCCAGTTAAGTCACTTGATCTGCTGCCATACGCAAATGTTTTGATCATCTTTGATGACGCATTACAGAGCTGATCATAAAAAACGGACCACACATTTTACGCAAAATTCAATCGACTCTCATGCCTTCCAATCGTGTCTCACAACAACGTGTCATACATCATTCGAGAGCTTGTATTCTCAGCTTTACAATGAGCTATGATAGGCTTGTATCCACTATTGTATTTGCTGAGCAGTGTGCTCAAAATGTGAAAATCATTCAATTTACGAGTACAAATCGCAATTTTTCAAAATGAAAACATGTGAGTATGATAATGAATCAGGCACGGGGAGAACGAGCATTTTCTGAGGTCTCTTATGACACACTGGTCATCATAATAGGTAAACTAGGAAAAATTCGGTGAGAATGTGAAGTTCTCACTTTTTCATCAAAAATGTTCATATTTGGTATCTTCAGAATCCTTGCGATGTGATGAGTGCGAATATTCAAGTTTCATTCAAAAAAGTTCAATAGTTCCTTTTCAAACTTCTTCTACATTTTTTCTAATTTCCGCTTACATACACAAGCAACAAAAGTAAACAATCTGCAGTGGCTGTGAGAGAACAAAGACATGCCTTTGCTAATTGTTTTGTTTTGAACTTTCGTTCACCCTACATTGTGTTTTTGCACTTTGATTCAGAAAACAGAAATCGCCGCATGGATAGCAAGAATTAGTATATTAATAACGTATTATCGGGTGATTGTCATTGTTTAGCATGAAATTGGAAAATGTCATTTTTGAGACACAGAACTGATAAATACAATACAAAATGTCCTTTGAAGTGTATCTTGTGTCTTTTGAAGCACAGGCTGCATGTTGAGAATTTAGATAAACGGATAGAAATCAATCATTTGCTTAGAGAACAACAAAGTCATTATTAAATTTACTTTGATATTCCATAACAGGCGACCATAGCGCATTGGACAATAATCATACATCTACTCCATCCGTCCTGCGTTCAAAGATACACACCATTGTGCTTCGCCTCATGATTTATTTTGGGATGTCGTAACTGTACAGCTACAATATAGAGGACTAAGTGCATGGTTGAAATCAAACGCATCATTTTTCTACTGCTAATTTTTCAAGGAAGTGGAACTAAATGACTTTAATTAGTTTTTGGCTGCCGCACTATAGGATAAAATCAAATTCACAGAACAATTGAATTCAAAGATATCACAGTACTGTAAAAATAACGCAATTTTAGTAGTTAAAAGTGCATCTGATTTTCAGTACAAGAACACAAATGTATTTTATTATAATAATATAACTTGTGAAGATGAATCATATTCCAATATATGTCTTTGATGACTGTGATAGACAGACATGATAAAACCAAACAGTATTTGATAGATATAACGTGTAGGCGGAATGCTTTTGCTAATCATAGTGAACAATAATTGTTAACTGCGAATTCTAAGTGTAGCAAGAAAGGTTGATAGAGGTCGGTCACATCGCCACTCAATCAAATAAGTAAACTGACATTGGAAGTAGAAATCTTCAATTCTATGAACCTGGATCGGAGAAGCAATAAGGCACCGTCCAACTGAAACCGAAAATAAGTAGCAAGAACGAGAGTAATCTTTAACTCCCAAGTACCTGGCGTGACGCCCATTCACGTACAATTCCTCTTCAAACCAAACCCGCGGACGTTGAGTATGGAAAAGGTCGTTCGTCCACTTCAAGTCAACTTCAAAAACTCCATCATCGCTGATGAACAACAAGTGGATGTTCAAAGTGTCTGTTGGGAGTTTGCATTCCTCTCCCAAGCAAATTTGAAATTTTAGGACCCGTTGTGCGACTTTATGATGAAGATTAATGCGAGTGAATGTATATCTGTCTACATCCATGTTCAGAGATAACTGTGAACAGAACTGTACCGGGAAGACTTTCATATTAATTCTATCTTTCACCAATCTCTCGAAGCATCAGGTTATCGACTTTAAGTGTTCTACTATCAAATATGAGATGTCAGTTTTTCTATCCGTGATCAAGAAACCATACGTGGATGTTAACTAAGGTCAGTTCAAAATCCGCGGGTCATACGGATATCATTTCTGCCAACATTTTTCTAAGTAATTTTCACTCATTAGGTGGTAAATTATCGCTTTACTGATAATCAAACCCATCGTTCACTGTACGTATCTTCGGGCATCGGAACTAGTTCCTCAACACAAACTATCCGTGACACTTAATTCATCAGTTATTTTGATAAGCAACTAGTTTAACCACGTAACTACAAGTAATACAATCATAGTCACAAACTTATTTGTTCAAAAAGGTGATGCTCCACTGAAAATGAATATTAAGCGATGTGTTTTCATATTCAAAATATCTAGCACATCACTATAAATTGAAATGTTAGGAAAAAGGACAACCTCTCTAAAGTCATCTAATAGACCACGTTAATTTCTAAGCTGACTGTGAAATCAATACCATGATGAGAATTTCCAGGAGTTCCTATAGTCATTAAGTGTGGTTATTAATTTGTGCGAAAAACACTATTGAAATAATAGTAGGATTCGATTGAACAACATGCGATGCAGCAGAAAAAAAGCAGAAAACAAGATCGATTCTCAGGACTATTAAGATTAGCGAGTGTATGCATTTACAGCGTCTTCTTTGACATACCTCGCAGGATAAACGGTTTTTTAGGAATTATAGGGCCGCTTGTACATAAGTGCTGTTTTACGGAAAAATAAGAAATTTAATCAATCGATAAGCTAGCGATGATTTTATTACAGACATCATAAGTGTGAAACGCTAGTATGATAATGAGTGAATGATGCGTCTTAATTTAGTAGTACGGAGTCGATAGAGCTGTCAGCGCGCCATTCTTATAAATTTTGTTTCTCTAAATCCCCGCGACATCATGATTACGATGATTCAACTACATGAGCTCAAATGAAGCGAATAGGAATCATCAGCTTTCCAAGCATGACACGAGTTTGGCATTGCTTCATAGGTTGTTTGCTTTTCACAAATTTTACTTGTTTTGGGCAAAGAGTTCAGAAAAATACGATAGAAGATAATCAAATTTCTTTAACAAGCAAAGATGGTAACACGACAATTCATGATCCAGATCCAGACAGTGGTTATGCTAGATACGGTACTATACAGGTGAATGCTGATGATGATTAGAGTACTGAAATATTAATACTGAATTACATCTTGATGTAATGTTGATGCAATTTAATACACAATACATGTACTATGTACATATATATGGAGTGAAGCATTACAGATATAAACGATGCTAGGTATTATAGCAAGCATCTGAAGAAAGTATGAGTGCAGGATGCACTGATGCATAATGCACATGTATATAAATATTTGACTATGCTACAAAGTATGAAGTGCGTTTTGTGTAAAGGGCCATTATTATATTGCCCTTTTATTGTTTAAGATTTTCATAATGAAATGAGCTCCTCTTTTACTGCGTCGTACTATTTTAAGGTCACGTCAATTAGAAGATCAACAGGTGCGGAAAAGGTCGTATTAAAATTCGACCTTAGTGTGAGATCTCTTTCCCTGTGAAACATTACGTGATCCTTGTCTCTATTCGCTTCTATGTCTCACCACTCCGCACATCAAAGCAAACTAGTGGACACAGCACTCCATTATCTTCACTCGGAGCAGCACGCAGAAACATATTTCCTCGTAAACAAGTCGAGGGAAGAGACAGCCGGTGTTTTCGAATTACCAGTCAATGTCGGAGTCCGTCGTCTACAGCACTCTGTGTCAGTGTTACAAATTGAATGCGCAAAATCTAAACGACGAAAAAGGAATAATGCTGCTATAAAATCTACTCTTCAAACAATATCGGTATTTTGGTAGGAGCAGGGATGAAATAAACACCAAAATGACAGCCTCCTGCTCAACATTAGATCACTGTCCTACTAAACCGTTAATCTAACCGTCCAGCACATCAGTTTCACCAACCTCTTCATGTTCTCGAGTCTCGACGACGCGTAAATTGTCATCAAGTCGACGATATAGACGCCGTGGCGCAGTCGGCAACATCAAACAAAGTGCGTCACCACCGTAAGAGGATAATAGTAAGGTAGCACTTCCCAATCTGCAAACCTCATAGAAGCACAAGTGTAGAAGAGGTTGCAGGACCAGGCAAAGCAATAGTCGTGTCCCATAGCTTCCCGTTCACTCAAGTGGAAGAGGCTGAAGCAAATGAAAATAAATCTACGTCGTTTATCCCCCTGACTTGTGGTCACAACGGCGGCTCACCAGCAAACAAAACAGGCGATCATTTCCACTCAAGCGCGGTCTGATCGCAACCTTAACTCTCGCGTGTCAGCCAAGGACATGGCGTTCAAAGGCGGCCGCTTCCTTCGCATTTCAAGGAATGAGATGCAATGCCGAAGAAGAGTCATTGGCTCGTGAACCTAAATATTGTTGCAAGTCAAGTGTCGAGATTTAACAGAATACAAATACAGGCATGAAGGAGATGCTTCAGACGATGATTTGAAGTACGTCGAATGGAGAACAAATGCCGATTTATGACATGAAAAACTCATTCCAATGCCAAAATTAACGGAATTTGCAACATGAGATGGCGAATATTTACGTGTAGTAAGTGTTGTTCAACATATCTCTTCCACATCTTCGTAGATTTATGATTCACAGGAGGATTCAAACTTCTGGATAGTACTTTCAAAGCAGATAAGATCTAAATGCGCTTGGTGACTAACACAATAGTCGAATTCATTCAACGATGAAATAAAAGTCATGATTTGCGAAACATTGCATTACGAAAAATAGAGGTTCATGGTGTAAGTGTAAACCATTATTGGCAAGTTGCATCGCTACCGTCGACCGTTTGAAGCAGCTGGATACCGGAAAGTCTGCTTTTTCTTCCTTTATTCTTCGCCGATGACTGGTCAATTAAATAACCCCTCTGCCGCCGAAATTTATCACCACAAGGTGAAAGCGGACGTTCAACCGATATTTTCGTCTCCGCCAATGATCAACTATGTTGATGGCCCGCTACGGCCGCTACAACCTTGCTGCTTTTGAGAAGTTTGGTTCTCCAAATCATCCAATCAGCACTTTGCGGATACTCGAATCATACAAACCTAAGAATTGTAGTATCAGAACACACAACACAGCTAAGCGAAATCGACAGCAAATACAACAACAATGCATCCAATACACTATGCCGAATATAACACAGTACCAGCATAGAAAAGAAAAAAAACGACATCAAACTATGACATTTATTTCAAGAAAAATGACAGGTAACTCTCATAAAATAATTTATGACAGTAATCTCTCTAATTCTCCACATGTCCATGTGCAAATCAATGTGCATTTTTCGTTTTTAAAATGTCTTGTCTTCAGGCCTCTTCTACAGCAAGTGCAATATATTAGCTATTACATTCATTTCACACCTTATCTACAAACATTTCTTCCAGAGTCAAACACATGCATGAAGGCTGTCTAAATTCAAGTGTAGCAAATAGCAACCACTCTCTTTCAGACTGAAAGATTAACACTGAACTGTGCTGCATAATTATGTTGAGTTTTCGACAAGAGAATATGACTGGATGTGGAAGCAGTAATGATCTGAAAGGATAGTGGTCAACAGCTCAGATATAGAAGTAGCTCATTTAGTGTCAGCAAAATTCCTTGTTTCATGATGCGGACTATAGTTTCTACAAAAGTATATAGTCAAAGCACGGACTTTCCCTTCTTGCTGGAAAATCGCTTTAATTTCACCGGTCCCAAAGTGTTCAAGGTCTACCTTAACTGATTACCGTCCCATTTCAGTTCTTCCCGTATTGTGCAAAATATTTGAGCGTCTTTTTCTTCAAGCTACGAAACAGGATCTGTTAGCCTTGTACGGAAATCACCAACACGCTTTTCGCCCTAACGGTTCAACTACAAGTGCATTGATAGAAATCCATGATACTGTGACGAAGTTTATGGACGAAAATCCAGTGAAAGCTGCGGGACTTACTTGTCTTGATTTGACTAAGGCATTCGATTTGATTCAACATAATAGACTTCTCAATAACTTCATTTTCAGAGGAATCAATCACGGCTTCATTTTATGGTTGAAATCATATTTTGAAAATAGAGTTCAACGGGTGAAGATGGATGGTATGGTTGGCCCTTTAGTTGCAGTAAAATCCGGTGTGCCTCAAGGTAGTATGCTTGCAGCTTATTTATTCGCCGCTTTCTTTGGTTCTCTGCAAATTTCTTTTGACGATTCTAAGTTGATAAAATACGCGGATTACGCTATTTTGGTCGAAGCAATACGCTCACATCATTCTGCCGTTAATTCTGACTGTTTGCTCATGTTTTAAGTCTTGGATCGATGAAAACTGTATGCGTGTGAATTATGTGAAAAGTAAGCAGATTCTGTTTACTTGCTCTTTCGATGCACCAATACCACTGTATCCGGACATTCAGTTGGTCTCCAATTTAAAGTTGCTTGGAGTGATATGGAGTGATGACTTATCCTGGGATGCCCACTTTTCCTCTGTATGTGCTACCGCCGCAAAAAGATTGTATATCATTCGCTGTTTAAGAATTCTGCTACCTCCTAACAAACTGCTTGAAATCTATAAGTCTCTGGTTCTGTCTGTTCTGACCTATGCTTCACCGCTCTTCTGCAATAGGTCCCATAACGTAAAATCTATGCTTAGATAGATTCAGAAAAGAGCTCATCACATTATATGTTCATTTGGTTGTAAATGTAGTGTCATGCCTAATCTTGATGACATCCTAATGCAAAGAACACTTTCCTTTTTATCAAAATGTCAGCATGAGTCTCATCCTTTATGTTATTGTGTTCCTGAGCGTTTACCGCATACTAAACATTACAGACTTCCAGAAGCGCGTACTTACCATAGAGCAAACTCATTTTTCTTTTATGCGGCTCGTATGTCTAATGCAGTCTGTTGATCACTTATGATTCTACAATTATGTAATCAACATTTGGTTGTAATGATCAAATCTACATTTTCTTTGTGATTTCTGACTTTGTATAATCTGATTTTCATTTTTTCGCAAAATATAAACGCTTTCTACTAATATATAGGGGCAATGCCATTTGTTTATCAATAGTATTTATTTGATAAATACAAATATTATTAAATCCGAAAGTGATCATTGGGCTTATTTCAATTCTCATTTTAATCTCTTAACAAGACGGAATTGGACCGGTAGAGCTTCGTAAAGCCAGCCGTTGTCGGCCTGGGTTGTATAGTCAGACTGGGGCTTCAGGGGCCACGAGTCAGCCTCCACCTCAAACTTAGCCATCGAAATAAAAAATCAATCAATGCCACCCATCCTTAACCGATGCCAGAATGAAATTTTTCTCTTGCACACAACTGCAGTCAGTAGGTCTTCATAAATCGGGTGGCTTCGACAATCACTTGTCGCGGTTTCTTACTATTCTGCATCCCAATTGTAGATTCGACTTGAGGTAACCTTTCAGATGCCCGAACACGCATTTTAAACGATGCTGTCACAGAACACATACCTGAACTGATATCGTCAAAGAAAACACGCTTTAACCGACATCGTCATCGAACACACACTTTAGCCGACATCGTCACCGAACACTGACTTTAACCGACATCGTCACCGAACACACACTTTAGCCTACATCGTCACCGAACACACACTTTAGCCTACATCGTCACCGAACACACACTTTAGCCTACATCGTCACCGAACACAGACTTTAACCGACATCGTCAACGAACAGACATCTTAGCCAAGGTTGTCACCAAACATGCATTTCAATCGAGACGTCAGCCATTGACATGGAAGTGACTGTTTCCATCCGCATGGCGAGCGAAATCTAGGTGGACGGATGAATCACACACATGAAGAAAAAAGATATAAATTATACAAGTCACTATCCAGATTGAGATCAATTCACCATTCATTTGACAATTATCGAATCAACTGATGGTATATAGCCAGATTATGAATGTTCGATATCTCGAAAAATTCGAGTTGCAGCGCATCCAAACAGCAATCAAAGGAACGACCGCTTGAAATTCGCGTTTATTAAGTGGGAACAGGATGGATATTGAATATACAATAACACATCATAGAAGAAAATTTGTTCACAAAAGACAGACATTATTGAACTATCATCTGCAGATATATTTAATAGTTCCTCGCAGCTTTCGCGAACCAAGTGGATAATTAGAAGTCCCGAATATTAAAACTTTAGCAGACCGCATTTTATAGACGCTCATGAATTGTACTTGTTGGTGAAAGAGTCTGGAAAGCACGGAATGCTTGCAATACAAACATGTAGCGGTGCTACATAGTTTACAAGACTTTCGCTGAGCAGTTAATTTTCGGCAATTTTTTTGTAATAAAGATGCTGAAACGATTTACAGAAACATTCATGGATATTGTAGTATGACAATTGGGAAGAAGAAACGTTAAAGAAAATCACAATGTTGCCACTTTCCCTCTTCTTGTATCTTTTATTTCTTTCATTTTCATCCAAGTGATGAAAATCTCTGCCGCCATTCTCAATCTTATGAGGAGGCCTCTCTCTCATCACACGCTACTCTCGCGCCAACACAAGCGCATCTGACGGCATTCGTATCAAAGCAATCGCCGGGAAGCGCTGCTCAGAGACATCAAAGCTCCGCACCTGCTCCATTTCTCCGGCCTCTGGCCTGCCTCCTCCTTCAATCGCTCTCCTCACTCCCCTCGTCACGTCTCATTCATTCTTCAAAACTCTGGCCGCCTCTCCTCATCTCCTCCCATCTTCATTCTTCCTCTGTCGAATCGCCGACAAAACACCAGTCAGATCGCTTGGTCGGTTGCCATGACAACAAAGATAAGGATGAATGGGGACAAACCTTGTCGGCAAGGTTGGAAAGACAATAGGACCAAGAAATGTCCTGTCGGAACGGAACCAAACCCAACTGAAAGAAGGTCCCTGGGGAACCAACCGACTTCTCTTGTCCAACGTCGTGCTATCAAAGAAACGCCGACAAGTCTGTCGCATTCTTTGTTCTACCGCTACTCGTATGCCAACACGAAGCGTTCGGGGACAAAAAGCACATGGAGAATCGCTAACAATGACGTCGCAGATAAATAAGAAAACAGGCGACTGATTAGCAGCCAACAACGCAAACACGTCTCCCAACAACTTTGTAAGTCTTTGTCAATTCGGAGACACATGACTGATGTCGTAGAAAGTGTTCATCCCTTTCTTTCACCAAACTAATTTCAGCTTGGGCATTAATAGGATTTGGTCGACGAGACGGTACACGAAACAAATCAAGGAAATCTATCCTGGCTCATGCTGAAATGACCCTGCAAGAGGCACCTCGTCTCCTTTCTTCTCTTCGCCTCATTTCCTCATGCTTCTATCCATCTGATTACCTTCACACCTTCCCGCCTTGCGTGCAACTTCCTTAAAAACTTCACTCATTCGTTTTCAAATTCTATGCGCGTTTCTTCCAAACTTGAATTCGTCTTTTATCTCTTACAACTCCATTTGACGCGTCCTTTCAGAAACTTTAGAACGTACAGTCTCAGTCCAGAGCCGTTGCGGATCAATGACACCAAACTCAACTTTATGTTCATTAAGTTCGCGAAATTCCGAACAAACGGAAATGCCTTTGGAATTCGGCCGGACGAAATTCGCGCCTTAAACTACTCCAATATTTCATCTCACTTGTCGAGCTTGATCATTCCATGCAAATTAAAATGAAGAAACAAGGTAAAAAACAGAGCAATCTTTACAACTACTGTCGGTTCATACGATCACCTCGGTGCCTCTTGTTTCCGTGTTTCTTGTCTTCAATGCAATGACAATGCTGCCCGCCATCCTTGTTTATGGAACGCATAAATCAAACGAGGTCGCAGTTACTCCTGCAATATTAATCCTACAACAACTACAAGCGCACAAATTGTCTAAGAAACTGCTTCTTAGCAATCATTATGTGTAGTCATAAAAACAACGAGATGTATAAACTACACATTTCATGATTTATGGCTAACGAGTGGAGAAAGTAACCCAATTTCATGGGATAATTGTGATATCAACATGCTCCTGCATACAGGATCACCTGTATTACAGGTTGCATCAAAGGAGAGACGATTCTAAATGTATGATACTCCAAGAAGCTGTCAATGAATTTCGTCAAAACTACTGCAAGCTATCATTGACAACCACATTCATTATTTATTATTTCATTTTGTAGAGAAAGTATCTGTAGCTACAGTAAATAGAAGAACTTTTTTTCGATAATCAGTGTTCAAATAAAGCAAGAAATATCAGGTAACATTCGATCATGATATTGCTACACCTCAACACGATGGGTGCTTCCTCGGGAAATTTTGTTCCGCGGTTGATGCATGGTATGTGATGAAAAGGTTCTATTAGAAGCGAAGCTCAATGAGAAATTCAGTGAATTAATTCTATGATGATGCACTCAAAATGAACAGTGAGAAACTGGCCTAAACCGGGTCCGACTCCAATACCGGTTAACACCTGCTTCCATTAGCGTGTAAATGATCTAATGAGATATCGCAATCGCTCGCTATTATTGAGAAATAAGATATTCTATTTTCAACTGTTGAACGCATTGTCGAAACATGAGAATATTATTTCTTAGAATGATTATGATGATTTGAAGACTCGCTAATTGAGAATAACTTCACTCCTTTAAAACTTAGAATTGGCGATCATAAATTTCATGTTGTTATGACTATTGTCGGCTTATTCTGAAGAATATGAACGCATGAATTTGAAGAGAAAATAATATTTTTCTATTTTTGTAACGAGGTACTTCACCACAGCCACAAATCAAGAGGCAATGTCCTATCGTCCCGCTAACCCCGGAAGCATCGATGAGTAGGTTCGCATGAGGCGGCAACATCAAAGATCTCATTGGGACGCAAAGTAAAACGCAACATGAAAAATCGCGCAACGCCGGAGCTCACCAATACCTGTCTGGGTTTGCCCCATGCAAACTCTAGCCCTTCACATCCACAGTACCAACGTCCGTCTCAAACCTCAAGTGACTTTGTTAAAAGCTTCCTCATGTTCCTCATGCTCTTATGCTGATAAATTCTCGCCGTGACCGTTCACAGTCACAACGAGCATTCGTCTCAAGAAGGAATTCTCATGGGATGTATGCCCGAAATTTCGATACATTCCCATGAGCAGGAACTGAGCATTTTTTACGCTAGAAAACCATAAACTGACTGAGTATGGGAGGATCCTGCAGTGTCTTCAACTCTCTATTTTCAACACCCTTGTTAAGCTGAGGCATCATGAAGATGAATCACATTCTCGACTCATTCAATGTAAACAGTTTGGAATTTCCGAGAATGAAAGTCTTCAACATTCCTGGCGATCGTTCTTTCCTGCTCACCTGTGCTCTCCAGGCAAAGTTAAAACATCCGTCATCAGTGAAAGGAGGTGGCGCTTTCACTCAACGGAAATGATGCAATGGAGTTTCAATACTCTCCCAGCAGGGATTGATTTAGTCAGATAGTTGTTTTTACAAGCAATTCAACTTTTGCAATTTCCTATCATTGCATCTGACAGTACGAGGATAAATATGCTAATGTGCGAATTTAATGTGAAACTTGATAACATTGTTTTAGACAAATGTAGATAGCCTAAAACATTAACGAATATGCTTCTGTAATTGAAGCATGACCAAGGAAACACGAATGCTGAAAGTCAATTGGCACTTTAATAAATGCAGGTACTTTAATAAATGCAGCAAGCTTTTATCGTTTGAATGATAACAAAGCTGAAACTGACTTGGGTAGGACAGGATCTTTATCAGGGTATAGAAATCCAAAAGCTTTCATGATTGACTGTACTTATGAAATATACCTGTCATCGGTTGGCTTTGTTGGTTTTAATCGCAAGCAATTAAAATGGCAATTTTAATTGATTTACTAATTATGTGCTATCCGTTAATTCAAATTATTTCAGCTATATTTCCAGAAAAAAGCTAAGCTAGGATTTTAAAAAATGAAAAATGACGCAAGCGCCTGCGTCGGTTAGCAGAATAAAGGATTATATCTCAGAAAATAATAAATTATAATATTAATAAATTATCAGATTTCTTGGCTATGGGCTGCGGTACCGTTAAATTTCTTGCGCATTCCAAGATAAAAGGGACGTTCAGGAAAAACAGAAATTGCGTGTGTGTTCTTGGCATTTTTTAATATCCCCCGCCATTTCACGATTTAAAATTTGATGCATTTCGAGTAATTAGACCCGGTGCCTGAACTGCTGCTTTCTTAATGTGACTTATTCATTAGTTGACCAGGGATTTTTCGGTCTATCTTTCGGTCCATCTCACTTCGACATACTCTTTTACTACAGATGGAGGAGAAAATGTTGACAGCATCTGCCAATGCTTCCCCATAAATCAGAACTAAAATGATGAATGCAGCAAAAGGCATAGCCGAACCGTTTCTGTCTGAACTCCAAAAAATACATGTTTGCAGTCATATAACTTTACTTATACTGTTAACTTTTCATAGCTAACGATTTAAATAAAAGTAGATGAAGATATAGTTTCATAGTTTGAGAGGCACTCAAAGAGACTTAAATGATTAAATTATCTTATATTCAAAAGGTCTACCCAAGAGAGCATTCGCAAATATGCACATGATTGTGGTTCGCTTCATCGACACGTAGATATCATGGATTTGAGTAAATTTATCGAGAGATCCTTTCGTCGACAGGGTCACTTCATCAATGTCTATGTCCAGAGTCAGAAGACATTATGTGTCCTGGTAAGTTGATGTCTATGAATTAGTGAGTTAATTTTTGTCTTTAGCTATCTATGGATGCATGATTCTTTTGAGCCAGCATCATACATCTGTCGATGAAATGAACCAATAGTGCCGATGAAGTGAACCACCACAATGCACATATAAGGAAAGTGAGGAAGCATGGGTCATCGCTCTCTGCGGAGACCGAAACAAGATGAGTGAAGTCGTTGTATATCATTTATATGTTATCCTTGTGCTTATTAAAATATATGATTATCAGTTCCTCAATTGCTTTGGTTTTGGAGATATATAGGTGAATACATTTCAGACATGGCTTTCAACTTTCTCGAAAAATCGGAGATTTCTATTTTTTCCCGAAAACTTGTTTAATTTAATAATTTCTCTTTAGCATTTTAACTTAAACGCTTTTTTGCAGCTTGACTTCAGCAGGAGAAAATAGTATATCTGTGCACTTTTGTCATGCTTATTTTTGGGTGCCATATGGTGGAAGAATGGGCCACCTAATCGTGGGTGGCATAGGCCGGTCCAAAACCACTCCATGATGCACTTCTATAAGAAACAAGCCAAATGATGTCCTTACGAAATGAACTAGCATGGCATTATACACAAGAACTGTTAGATTTGGACTGACGTAGTGAGCGATCAGCAAAGTTCCATTTTTAATGTGTACATTTTTTGACCCCAAGATTTCCTACGCTTTTCCCAGAAAACACTAAATCACATCTTATTTGGGAAGACAAAGACAGTGGAAGAATGTGCTGATTCGTCATTATGAGCTCGAAATCTCACTCACAAGAAGAACCATCGGGCACAAAATCGATGGCCAGGAAGATGTCAACAAACTTTGACGCCTTGTAAGTGAGCAACATTTGTGAAACGCAATGCGAGTATCCCTGACTAGACAAGCTTGTATTTCTATTCACATAGTCTGATAGGATCTATGCAAAGTGGACTGTTCTTTCTTTGCAGTCTATTTTTTCACTCAAAAAACCATTACATCTCTATTAACTGTAAGTGTAACAGACAAAATATATCAAGTCGTTAGGTTCAGAAATGCAACAGACCTAAAAAAACAGGCCTGCAATTCAAATCAAGATAACATGTGATTATTTGTTTAGAAGCATACTAAATACCACACAGTGAGTTGGCCCAAACCTCCTTACCATGTGTCCCACACCTCCCACCCAAAATCGAAAAGTCAGAATTTTTCATTTTTGGCTTTTTATAATTAATTTCTATTGAAGAATTTTGATGGATACCTGACGTGATAGTTGTTGTTCCCTGGTCTATTTGAGAACTTTCTAAGGTGTACAAGTACTCCTCAATGGGAAAAAATGCTTAGTTTTGATTCAGGGTGGCCCATGCCTCCTCACTTTCCTCTGTCGTGTTTCTATCATCCAGCAACCATCTGAAGTGTACAAATAACAATTGAAAAATTCATGTTCTTCATGTGTCATAAACAGTGTCGTACAAACTTGACAGCGATGAAAAAACGCTTAACAATCTCTGAGGAAACAATGGCAGGTAATTTATTGATACACAACAAATTTGCAACCTGAACAGTTTATCGGACGGCCTAAACTGCCTTGTCTTTGCGATGCCATCAATTTTGCGGATAAGATCCATCACTACACTCGATCCACACGATCGATTCTAGTTAAACGCCCTGCTGTGAATGTATAGGTTCGCTCTGACAGATGACTATTGGTCTTCATTGCCCCTCTCATCGTTCCTAGTGTTGCGGTTCTGCATCATTGAACAGAGCTATATGACAGAACAGTGCCCCTCACGCGCATCGTCGACTGACCCTCAGCTATCGGGTACGGACCGGCAGTCCCTCTCATTGACGTTGACAGCAGACAGCAATGAAACCATGATGCGACCAGGACATTGACACCATGGGTAGTCTCGCTCCACGGAGATCCACAACTAGTTGCGACTTCTTATTATATTGTGACTTTATATGATTTAGTAACGGTAGAAGATGAAACTCAACAACAAGATTCAAGCTTGAATAATTTATAACGGATTGAAGAAAAACAATTCACCTGAGAATACGGTTTAGAGTCCCATGACAGAAAAGCTGCTCAAAACAACAACCTTCACATTTCACCACAGAACTAACAGCCACCTTCAGTTTCTACATTAGACAGCGGATTAAGAGGAACGAGTTTCAGTTACTTCTTTATAGTTCTGCTATTATGATTGTCACACGCTATCAATGCCTCACTGAATCAATCACAAATATTTAGTAGCTACACGTTAATCTCTCATAAGTTGATCTATATTCGTGATTTTAAAAAGTAGAATAAAAACATGTTCAAAAGTCCGTCATTCTATTTTTAAGTGACAAGTAGTATTGTAGGCAAATGAATATATGCTGATATTAATTATTTCAATTGCTTGTAAGCATGGCATGAGCTTAAGATCTTTAGGTCATGAAGTCAAGTATCTTCGAAAACAGACAATACAGGACGACAAAAGTCATTCGTGTTAATGGTCATTACAAAACTCAGGTCAGGACAAATCAGTGCCCCAAGCACCAGGATGCAGTTTCATAAGTGTTGGTGAAAAGTGAATAAGAAATTGAAATGAAGCTCTATGGCCACTAATCCCCCCTTTCTTCTTTTTGGACGGTGCTGACATAGACTTTTCTGGAGCGTTGTGGTACTGTTGGTCCGGATGCCCTTCCAGCCGACTTCCAGACACTTTCAGGGCTCGACCCCTGGACCGAAAGGTGGCTAGGTCAAGCACTTAATCACTGCGCCAGGAAGACCCCAAAGATTGATGAATATTGAAAAATCTTGTCAACGCATTGATTGGCGCTTAAATTGATATCCCTTAAAAACTGAATGAAAATGATAATTTTATAACACTTCGAGCCAATTAGAAATTGGTAGTTGGATGAGCATTGATTTATTTTCAATCAGAAGATGGAAGTGTATTCAGTTTATGTATTTTACGGTCAAGCCCGGGAGCGACAATCTCAACTTATTCATGCAAGCCTGGTGACTACACACAAAAGCAGTCTCCTTATAGTAGCACAGTGTCTTTTCAATACATTTCGACGAGAGACTAATTTTGAGACAAATTACCAGTGACTAAGGCAGACAACGATCTCCTTCGCATGACAATATCATCCACTTGATTTAACACGCGAATATTATTGAAACTATCATCGGATTAATCTGAATGACTTTCAATTATTTACGCATTTACTATTTGCGAATATGTCTTTTGATTATGAAATGACACAATAAGATTATGGGTCATGAAGTCATATTCTGTGTCAGAAACCTACCCAGAAGCAATTCATTGCAGCACATTTGTCTATCGTCGTTTAAGTCATCAAACGTACTTGTGTCCTTTTTATCACCAAAAACAATAAAGTTTCAGCACATCAGGGGCCTTCAATGTTTACTCTTTACGACAGAATCAGTCAACCGATTTAAGTCATAAAACTATTATTACATCAACTTTTCACTTGCAAATTTGACTCATAAGTACAAATATTTGAAATATCAATAAATTACAATTATCAATCTTTAGTAAACATAACTGTAATTGCAAATAGAAAACACTATCACTTATACCGACGATGAACATCAAATAAGCCGCCTTTTAACATCAGCACCTGCCATGAACACTTATCATCGTTACACATTCGACTGCCCATAAAATATCGACATCAAGCTATCAATTCTGCTGTTACGGCCATGCCCTCAACTATCATGTCAACGACGTGAATTCGACGCCATATCAAACACTCGGTATGAGTCCCTCATCAGTCGAACTCGAATCATCCTCTACCCGAAACTCTGTTCGATTGACAGCTCCTATCCTGAGTTCAAGACCGCCTAATCACAGCAGGGAACAGTATCCGTCATTATTCGGCGGTGGCAAGGATTGACGAAAGGAGATGAGCTGTGTCTCTGTCAGACAAGAATTGCACTCTGGTGCTCCCAAAAACAAGTAAAACCAGACACTTGGGATTAGTTTCAAATTTTCAAACACTAGCGCATTGGTAGACAAAGCGAACGCGCACAGGCCTGACATGAGAAGCAGTAATGAATCGCAGGGTGAATTAATCCCGAGATAATGGTCCGACCCCACCCGTTTTCCGACCTCTCCGTACATCCTGCTCGAATATCTGTGATGACTAAAACAGTCATTATCTTTCTCTTTTACCCCACAAACCTCTTTTCTCATTCTTTCTCTTTCATCTACTCCTTTTATTTTTTCCACTGTCGGTGTCAAAGAACATAAGACTCGCACGATTGAGTTTTCAGTGGAGGAGGAGATCAAACCGATACGATTATACAGATAGTCGGCAAATAAAGGGGAGCGCTCTCACTCTTTTGCTTGGAATCCATTTCTCTTATAAAAATCCATCCGAGGGCACAAGTCCTTCTGGTAGTGCTGCTGCTGAATCACACAGTATCTCGCCACGCGCTGCTGTCGACATTGTTAATGGGTGAGAAGAAGATTCGCCAAAACGTCGTGATTATACGACCTCGCCGCACTGCACCTGAACACATCATCATTCTTACATAATCCTCAACACAATGAATGCTCCCAATCTCCGTAACGGTGCAACTTCGTCTTCAAATGCTGCCGCCTCTACCGGACAATTCAAGGAAGAAAGACGAGAAAAGAGCTTATTGCCGTGAAAAGTGAACGGGAAACCAAAGGCGTGACAGACGCAGATGAATGAATCAGCCGACTTCCTTCCTGCCATCACTGATAGAGAACAAAGAATAAAAATACAGATCATAACCTATTTTCTACTTGTCCTTAGCCTGGTGATTGGTCTGACTGACAAGCGTTGCAATTCGAAGCCCCGGCGGAGTGACTTGTCAAACATCAGGCGGTTATCCCCGAGAGACTGTCATGTGCACCACACAGAGCTGTCATGAGTACCTCACAATACACTGAGTATGAAAACAGTGTCAAGAAATTTGGTTTCATCTCTACCGCACTCCAATGGAAATAAATTCAGATGCAACGTTCGTCAACAAAAATTCGAGCAAGATGAAATGTTTGTGGAAGACGAAGGAAGTTTTAAGAAGTGCGTTTTCCCTAAAATAGCGCGAATAGTTCATCAACGCGCTCAGTACATCAGAAAACATCGACACGAAGCCGCTTACCGGTATGATAAACTTGTCGCTTCTCCATCAGTTGGCGCAAAGTATTGAGAATTAATTCGGACGGAGGTAGTTGCATTCCTCGGTACCATTCGGCTAGCTTTGAGACCACTGTATCGAACGAGGATTCGCGATTGTTGCAGTTAAGGTCGTAGATTATATAGCACAAAGCTTCGTCTAATGGAATGAAGTGTACTTGTTGAATACGCCGCATCTCTATACCAGAATATTCACCTGAAAAACAAGGTGGGTGTAAATTTACACAATGCAAATTGTAGCAGATCCTGATATTGTCCTGAAATTCAAATGCCATTCTAGGTGATGGCTGGAGTCACTAGCGGAAACATCAAACGTGACTCATTGTCACTGTGCGCATGGATCGTTGTTTTCATCTGTGGCATGTCACACCCTGACACACAACTGAAGATAATATACGCTTTTATGTTTAAGATTGATCTAAATGTGTACATTACCATAACAACTTTTGAAGTGCCTCTTGTCGACATGTAGTAAGAGCACACTGACAATCATGTGTTGTGCAAATATATTCTAAATCCAATTCAATCGAATTATCTGCTTCCATAAAATTGAGAATTGAGAAATTTCAAAATTATTCTGTCTGCATCGTTGTGTCCAAGCAGAATACTAATGTTTCCTTTCACTTCACGTACAGTGCAGTGCACAGATCACTATACATAATTTTTTTAAGTATTGAATTTATCAAAAGTCAATAAATTGCCGATTGCATGATGTGACGATCAACCTAAGATTGACTAGACATCAGACACTACTACAGACTACCTGAATCAAGATATCATTGGTAACATAATCGCATGCATGCATGCACTTAGCCATATACCCATATATATTTCAATAAAAATAGTAAATGTTTGAGTCAGACTGGCGGTTAATTCACAACAACAATGGCTATCCAAACTAGACAGCAAGCATCTCATCCTAATTACGCTTTCATCTATGTGAGTAACGCATATCATCTTATATCATGTCTATAATCACTCCTTTTTAGACGCTAATGTCATAAGTAAGTTGTTAGATTTATAATTTTGTTTAAAACGCAGTAGTAAGTTATATTTTTTTCTCTCAGTTTTTAGTTAGGCCTGTAGTATTATTATTTTTCTTTATGATCTACCGGAGGTTAGCCTCAACCAATTTAATCACGTCACTCATCAAAATATTAAATGCACGGCGTTCTCAATCAAGACTGTATGTTAAGAAAACGAAATATGAAAGCTGACATGCACCACAAAATTAGCTACGAAGGTCAGATATCCAAAGAAAACCAGCATCTGTTGAGCTGGTAGCTTACTCAGTAAAAACTTGTGCATGTGCATCATGTAAATCGGTATAATAAGCACCAATCCAACATGTTTATTGTCTTCTCAAGTTCTAAAATTGATCACATATGGCTCACATTATTGCGCACACAATGCCTACTGATCAAATTCATTAAGTATATGATTCGATGATATGATAACATACATTGTACAAAGCATGTTGTAATTTATTTCATTAAAAGACTCATTATCTAATTTATTTATACAGGTCTAGACATTTTTCCGCATCATAATGAACAAGTCGATAACATAATCAGACAGGAGGCAATGCATATTGTAAATATAAGAAAGACAAGTCCGTCGTCAACATTGTGATTGACAGTCAATGCGTTCGATCATAATCATCGAAGGCGAGGCACAGCGTGTCTCCACTACACTCATATAAATGAAAGCAATTAACGACAACTAGGACCTGAGAGTAGATCAAATATTGTCGAGTGCGTGCTTCTTTTATCGTCAATATCATCACTGCCGAACATTTACATATTGTTGACCTGGAGATGTCCTAAACATGACAAGTACGTGACATTTTACATGTCATTGACATGCACAGGATGATCATAATTCTTAGTCAATGCATACCGAATGCTTCGTGAAAGGTATGGTAAAATCGAGACAACTATGCAGAACAAATAATAATTAGGGAATCTCATTGATTTCGTGATTCCTAGAACAATGGAATATAATCACTCGCCAAACACAATCCGCAGTAATTGAAATCACAGCAGTCCGCTTTAACAATATACTTTATGACCCGAAGTTATTTGAAATCAGTTTCTCTATCCAATCGGATACATCCTACTTTGCGCATTCATGTAACAAATCAAGTATTAATCGTAATCGAATGTCGGTCAATTTCAGAAGAATTTAATGCAAATTTACGTTCGCGTATACTAACATTATGTAAGCTGATCTGTGATCTGTTCATTAAATTCAAACGAACCTTCTCTCCGCCAAATGTATTTTCAAACATGCTGTGAATAGAAGTCGTTTATTAAAGATTTGAAACTCAGCACGGTTCAAATCCATTCTGAGTTTCACGACGAAAATATTCGAATGAACTTCAAGAAATATCGATAAATAAGTCAAACATCGCACAATATATCGGATCACACAGAAACGATGTCACCGAAGACAACAGATAAATAGAAAGTAAATGATGAATCAAGCACCTAGTAATCCTAGCAGAAGCTCATCAGTTATAAGGGAACATAAAATACGTAGATACATATACCGGTATGTGTAGAAAAAAATACAAATCTCACACTATGACGGCTTTCATGAAATCTATTTATAAACTAAAATCTTAGATATACACAACCATAATCAGTTACACAATAATAATCGGATACGTTCAAAATTCAATAATGGTATACTTGATTTAGGAAGTCGTTACAGGAATTAGCAATGAAATCAAACTTTTTGCTTTTGTTTGAGTTGATAGCTGAAATGGCTGAAATGGCTACCAGCTGTTTGTTGATGATCACGCAGAAGCACCGATCTCAACTCTTCTCAATATTTCGCACTTAAGAATAAAAGTCAAGACATGAACATGCTCAAGTAATGAAACACATTTCTTGAGCATTCAAGTTTTGGTCAAGTTCAGTGACGCCTCTATCATAATTCTGTGATCAATTATGTATGTCAACTGACTCTGTTCATGCCTCTTTCATTTACTCACACAGGTAATGCGAATGAATGTACTTTAAAATCGCCGTTCACTCTATACAAGACAACCAGTTGCACATTGCACCTTCTTAAATCGAGAAGTCGTTCCTTGTAGGCTTGTGCAAAGTGCAAACATCAACAAGTTGTTCCACACATGGAAGTAACACTCTTGTCTTCTTTAATGGAAAATCATGTTAGCGATAAGTAAACGGATCAGATCTGAAGATGGTTGAAATTTGAAGTTGACGCAACTTCTAGCCCTCCTTACTTGTCCATCATAATTGTCGCTAGCGAAAAACAGAAGTCTCTTCATGACACTTCGCTAGTTCACAGTTAACTATATCACTTGCAACTTGACATTTAATCATTTGACAGTCGTCCACGATAAGTAGTAACCTGCCATATCACACACCTGTAGAGACGCCGGTTGTAACCAATGCGTCTATCAAAATCAGAACCCCTCCGCCTGATAGGATTGTGACACAGTAACGAGTGGGATTGTCAGTCTAAATCAAAGATGTGTGATTATAATATAGAATACTCATAATTTCGAGTTGTTTTTGTTAAATGACGAACCCATCCGTAAGTAGAAAGCAGTCCCATTGATAAGTGAAGAAAATGTTCCTTCAAGTAAGTGTCCTGGCGATTACTGCTGACTTTTATTAATGATGTTCCAAATGAAATGTTTGATTAAAACTAAACAGCCTATGGGTCTAATCTTAAAGATCTAGCCTAGCCGAATGCCAAATGGCCTTTGATAACATTTTTACCCCCTAAACCTTCGCTTCGCACTTCATACATCATTGCAGAATGAGTGATGAGCGCTGTAGGTGCATGCTAGTAGATCAAAAGGCTTCGAGAAGAAAAAACTGATACTGAGTGACTATTGGAAATCACACAAACAGCTATCAGTTGTCATTCTCACAAATCATGCGTATATAACAAATAAGTGTCCAGTATGTTACATTTACTTAGAAAAAGCAACTTCAGACAATATGCACCAATAACGTGAAATGTGATGAAGCGGCCCAGTGGGAGATCTTTATTAGAGGAGGATAGAAATGGAGAAAGAATGAATCTATCCACTGTCCATCCAGAGACGCAACAAGGATTTCTACTTCAACATGAGAAAACACGTCCTTGATTCTTGCTCTGAGAAATAATGCGACAAAAATAACTTGTTCATGTTAAACTATGATTACTTAACACTAGATGAGACTAAGTCAAAAAAAGTAAGCTAAGAAACTGTTGCAACTTGTGATGTGACCTTATGTCTTTGTTATCAACAGTTTGTCGAATCATAGTGCATTACATAATCTCAAGTACACGTTTGTATGATATTAATAATAAGTAAAAAACTCAGCACGCACAGAGAAAAGTGCAGATTCTTTGTTTTATTAGGATAGGGGAAGATATGACAGGATATCCGATGTGAAAGATACAGAAAACGTGATCCTGTGTCAAATACGCAAATTGTTGAGTATTACAAACCTTAATATAGAGGTTAGTTCTATACGTCACGCACGAGTACTTTTGTCAACTAACAGCAGAAGAAAAAATGTAGGTTTTCACGGGCACTAAATGTGCTAGCAAGTCGCATGTAAAATGCAAGTGGTTATCTATATGAATACAGAAATTCGTCATAATTGAGTAGCATTTTCAAGTGACCTTTCGAATGGTCTACGTTTCAGGTTGAAAGATTTCACGCGTTGATAAACGTTGCCAATGAAAAGTTCGTCATTGATTGTGGGTAGTTTCCAAAACTGATTGACAACACTTCGTTCTTTTTTGTTAGTTTAAGGTAGACTTTTTGTTGTATGTAAATAAGCCTGATATGCTGAATTAATCATATTTCCCATTTACAATTTGAGTTCATATCGAGCTTCAATACAAAACATGCTTGATTCAGCAGCCAGGGCTAATTCTTACTTTTCTTTAATAAATAATGTGTTTGGATGCGGAGTATGTATTTTGCGGAGTACGCTTTTTTTAACTGAGTTTGCGGCTTGTTCAATATTGTTTTGTTACCAAAAAATCCTCTCTTTTCATTAATACCTCAAGCATTGAATCTGCTCTAGAAATAAGCGATATCCTGATATCGAAGCGTTGTCACTCTCTAAGTGAGATGAAGTTTTGTTGTTTCAGCTCGAACATCAGAACCTTGAGAATTACCATGTCGTCTTAACTTCCGGGAACGAAATTTCATTTGAATGTTGAGAAGCGTTGTATTGATTAATAATGTCCTCAGAGATGACATCAATCTATGGAAGGACACATTTCCGGTCACTAACATACGATAAGAATCATTTCGTCGCAAATATGATTCCGGATGACTGATTACAGAACACAAAATCTACTTGTTGATGAAATAGAATGATATAAAAATCATTTGCAACTCTGTGAATATGACAAAATCAGATTTTCTGCACGCAGAAAGGTTATAAAGCAGAATTGAATTATACATCTGCAAAGCATTACTTTCATCAGAAATTTCAGTTGAGAAGTAGAGAAAAATGTTTCGTTTAATTTCAAAATTAAATCGTTACATTTTCGTCGAGTAGTATTATATCAAGATATCTAAAAAATCATTAAATGAAAATACATAAGCAATAAAAGTGAATGAGTCATTTGTGTCTAGCAAGCCAAACTTTGACTGATTTCAGTGTCTTACGTCATGAAAATGAAGACAATATTAATTGCAGCGAAATGTGTTGGATAATGGCAAGCAGTTCCGTTAACGAAGGATAACGACTGCAAAATAAAAGCCATAAAGTCAGTCAAGTGACGGTGTTTTCAGTTCGCTCTCCTACGATCACTAAATGAAATTTTTCGAAAGATGAAAAGCAGCATTGGCAGTGGCATTTTAAACTTACAAAGAAAGTAACGCAAGGCTACATTTTGCAAGATTCTTAAAAAATATGCGAAAAAAATTGCGACTTAGTTTTCATATTTTTTAAAAAAAATATGATGTGATGATCAACTTCTACTACTTCAAAGACCTGACACTTCTATCATTATTCACTATGTCATCATATGAAATGGGGGCAGAAAAACAGAACAGCGTATGATGCATGAATTGAGCAGCCCGACAATATCAGATCACACATCAAGCAATTTCACGACTGAATTTGACGAAATTGACCAGTTCAAATCAATCCTCACACGACGTGGTGGGGGAAAATCATCCATTTAAGCAATTAACATAAAAAAGTCAACCGCCTTTTGAATTAGAGCAAATCTTTGCATTGGAATCAATCTCGACTTTTCAACAAATTTCTTTACTTCTGAAGTTGTCAAATACAGTAATTTCAGCTGAAGCAGAAAATTATTAACAAACTTTGGAAATAGGGTATTTCATCAAAAGTTAGGTTACAGTTTGTGCATCATGTTTCAAATGGTTAGTTCCATTTTTCTGTGTTAACTGTTACTTCTGGTTGTTTGTCTTTGTGAAGTGTTGTTAGAAAATTCATTCACTTCATTGAATAAGAACATTTTTTGCCTATTCGTGACTTCTGGATGATGATGACGACCGGTCTTCAAGTTGAAAATGTAACACATGCATGCATCAATGCATAATGACTTGCAAGCTATATGGGAGAGAACATGTACATGTATAAGATAATATCCATGGCTTCAATCAAGTGTTGAGGATACCAACACACTAGGCTTATTTGTAGAAAGTACTTTCGATCCTTTCTAATACACAAAACCCCATTCTACACCTTTCGGAGCCCAAAATCCACCCTAAAATATATCTGCTCTTCGTCCGTGGTGTCAATCTACAATAAGTTGATGTCTCATACAGTAGCAGACCACAGTTGCTGCTGACACTGTGATTTAACGTGTAAAGCTTGTTTCCATTCCCTAGATAAGTTTGGATTTGGAATACGGCACTGATGATAACTGAATTTCGTTGGTTAGTTTCTCGACTTAACTCAGTTTCATCATTTCAATGTCTAAAACTGACTCAATGACGCATTTCTATTTGATAACACTGATAATTGAACAAGAAGTAATTGCTTTCATGAGTTTACTGATGATGCCGATGGAGAGGAGTTTATTACTTCTGTACCATGCTTTGCCGGTACATCAAAGGAAACATTCATTTAAACTAAATTTTGTTAATGATGCATATTACAACCGAAGAAAGGAGTGTACAAACTATTATTGTCTCATATTGGTACTTCCGACGTCAACATAATCATCATAAAAACAACGAACAATACATTTAATTTCAAGCATTACTTTTGACAGAAGATGAAACGCTCACAATTAAATTGTAAGAAGAAATTATAAGTTTATTTCAGAGCTTCCCCATACAGGTGCTTCCGCATTTCCGATCATCCAGAGACATGCTTGTCATTTCATTTGCCATGTTATCCTATCACTAGGTTTATAGTCATAATTAGCATCTTATGTACTTAGGAGAAGGTCATCATATAAACAATAAAATAAGACTGGATTTATTAATGAATTTCCACTTGAAGAATCAACCACGTCTCAAATCTTTCATAAGTGACTTTACATTTAATACAGCGCATCAAATTGGACGTCACACATTGCGATCTTCAATGAAGTTCCTCATTCATCTTCATGAAACAGCTAGTTGGATGTCAGCAGTAGGTAGGATGAGGGACCAGCTGTAATGCAGTACATGCTGCATAGTATGAATCGACCGGGTACCTGGGCACGGTCATTACCCTACTTTTTTTTCAGGCACGGGCACGGTCACGAGCACGGTTGCGGAGCAAGCACGTACACGGCATTCGAAACCAATTTAACAAATTGGTTGCCGTGTCTCACAAACGTGTGGCTTAACTACAGTTATTATTCAATACATAGTAGATTGTAGCAGTTTACCTGTTCCTCTGTTCAATTTCATGATAAAATTGCTTGCTAGACTATCGTCCATGCCACTGAGTAGTTAGAATGTCAGCTCAATTAAATCGACAAAGAGGAAGGGCAAATCTAAACTGCTGCCAAAATTAAGTTATTTTTATTAATGATTTTACTGGTTTTATGAAGAGTTCCATTCGAGACACCGGCTGCGTGAACGCTTCGAAAATCACCAGAGAAATCACATGATTAGATAATTAGTCAAAAACTGATAACGAACAGCCAAGCACTGGGTTTATGGTCTTGGGCTATTCACTTACATGGTTAACAGGAAGTGGATACGGATCGGATCTAGTGATAAAACAAGTACCCGGGCACGGGCAGTGCCTAGTTTTCATACGGGTAGCCGGTCACGGGCACGGTCCGGCCAGAAATTCAAACAACTACGTGTGCACGGGCAAGGGTATCGCTACAAAATCAAGCACAGTCGATCCACACTGCGCAGCGCAAAATCAACCAACAGTACTCTTACAACTTGTTATTCTGGAGACACATGCTACATATAATAGTCGCTTGAGATTTGAATTTTTTTATTATAAACTCTGCGGTCTTTATAAAGCGATGTTGCTTTTTCTTCACAATCACGAGGGTCTACTTTGCAACCTCGGCTACTGTATGAAAGGTTAGGTCGCATTATATCCATGGAATTGATAGCAATATGTAAAAATATACACTAATGTAGATAACTTTCAGCAACGTATAATGTGTACATAGCGTCCCGATCTGAACACCTATGTTACTGTAATTGCGTACATCGATTTGTGTACAATGCATTACTATGTATTTCGAAGACAGATGATACATGCATCAATACCGTTGCTAAAATAAATTTTGAAATATTAGATAGCCCTACTTTTTGCACATCCATGTGTACGATATTTGAGAGCTGTTTGAAGTGAAACCTAATGAATGAAAATTAACCGAAAAGGAGATCCTCCATGGTACACTATGCATTCTCTCTAGACACTCAGAAAAAAGAATCAGAGTGGGATAGATGACAACATAAGCCACATGGAAGAAAGGTTCCGTGTCTAGTGTGCTTCCGAGCATAAACATGGCTTATTTATTCATTTATTTACTTAGCTTCCGTACATGACTATCATGATAATAAGAAACATCAATTTTAATTACTCACCAACCAATTCCAGACTGTAGCCCTTCGGTGCCTTTAAAAGACGCTTGCTCCAAGCTAATTTGATTGTTTCTAAGAATATATCCGGTCCTGAGAGCATGAGAGTACTTGGAAGAATGTATCCAGTCAATTGACAATTATGTACAGCTTCATATAAGTTGGAATTCCAATAGAGCACCTCATTAGCTGTTTGAAAATGATAAAACAATTGCTTTCCAGGAGATACATAATCGCGGGCATGGGACTTCAAAACAATTATCAATCCGCGACTTGTTAATAAATGCTTTGACATCTGAAAGAGAAACTTCATGCAAGGAATGTCAACATATAAATTAATACATGAAAGTCATACAAATTAAAAACAATCGAAGTCCTGTTAGTGTATGTAAATCTTGTACATCTAACTTAATGGCAGATAGACATTTAGAAGCACACCTGACTGCGATGCAACGAAATTTCCTAAAAATTTTTTGATTGAAAATCTATTTTTTATGAATGCAGAAATTTGGAAGTCTAGCGCATGTGCGTGATTATATCTAATCATTACGTACTGCTTGTTATGCAGATAACTATGCAATGATTGCTTGACGATTTTAATTGCTGATGATTTTGATGATAAATTGTTATTTTTTTTTGCTTTTCAGCTACATAGAAATTGATGCAGTTTGATTATCTAGTTCTGACATTCAAGTGGTCTGCTTTACAAAATACGCATCAAAGTGCAGTTAAAATTGTATACCTTCAATTCAAGGTGAAAAGTACATCAGCAAAAGTTAGTATGAATTTGAGGTGAATAAGGTCTTGCTATGTTCACTTCTGAAACGAGACGAAAGCAGTTGGTCATCTTGCTGATGAGCCCTTGTATATGTTCTTGTACATATTTGTTTTAGTATTATTTTGTCCGGTTATATCTTCATATTTTCGGTCTTGTCTTTGTGAACTTTTGAGAATATGTTTGTCCAGCCTAGTGAACGCTTAATGAGTCCTTTTCAAGACTATCTTACATTTTTATATACAAATAATTTTCATATTTTATTATTTGTGTTATCCCCACGTTAGCAGACTTCAGCTACAATTACTCATGCGGAATGTTGCATGCAAGCTGAATATCTTAAGGAAATCTACATATAATCCAATTAAAGTAATGAGATACAGTTAACGATAGATTAAATTGCCATTCGAAAGATGTGCGGGTAGTAGGAATCAAACCAAGGCCCGCACCAAATAAACTAATTCTGTTGCTCTGTCCATGGAGCTGCGACCGCCTACATGCGCCCGGTGTCAATTGACATGACCACCACACATCAGTTGTCACAGCAATAATAATCAGATCACAATTGTGACTGCCAGCATTATAGTAGAGTTGTGATATTAGAAATCACATCAACTGCGTAATGGGACAGTCGTGAGTACAAGTAAACGCTTTTAAGAAAAGATAAATTTGTAGATGAAAACATTACTTTACTGAATGCTTATTGCATCAGAAAACTAATTTCAAACAATCTTAACGAAATATCTATCAGATTCAACATCACAAATTCATAACACGATCATTTCAAACTTAAGGATTATCTACAGGACTCAACCGTTCCCTGCCTCTAACATCTAAGAGCATTTTCTAAGGAATGTCAAGATCCTATGAAACTATCTCAAACCTCCGGAAAATTGTCAGGCGTGTCTACAAGTATTGAAGCATGGTTCTCAAGAGCTTATCAAGACAGATTATAATGTCGCTCCAGTCAGACTTTAGTAACATGAATTGTTCATCATCGAAGAAGTTATCCCGTCACAAGGTTGTGCTTTCAAATGTTTCTGGAACTAAATGCAACTGAATAGGGCCTGTGCAATGCTTCGCATGATTGATAAATTGTTGCCCACATAGAAAAGCGAAGCATGAATTACACAAGGTGTAAAATTTCATCGATCGAAAGAAGGCTAAGCTGCACACCGTCAAAAAAATAAATAATTTGCAAAGACAATAAAAGACGATTATATTTTCAGAAAGTAAATGAAAATAAATTTCATGCTTGAAGACAAGATTGGTCGAATATTCTTTGTATCAAACATTTTTCCTTGCGTAAGAGTCAATTCTCAATCCAAAATGGAATCAATTTTCCAAAGCTTCTAGAAACTTAAAGTCAGCATTTAACTTACAGTCATGTGCCAAACGAATCAGTCCAGTTGTGACAGCGAGCAACGTGTTACACTGTCTACGAATTATGATTTAGGAGTTTCCTTATGAGTATGAGCATTTCGATTGCATTTCAACACGAAATATGGTATACAGCGCTCAAACCCAGTTATAAAAAACGCATTTTCTGCGACTAAGTGGGCATCTGTGGTGAGATAGTGAGATAACAGCGGGGTTTAGACAAATAGTTTTGCACATCCCTGGAAGCATGAGATTGCATGTAGCCTAACCTAAATTTGATCTGCTCAATTATTAACATTTAAATGTATCACTCATTAATTGATGTGGCGATTGCATTGCCAACATAACATGATTTAATGACTTCTTTCTAATAAATGCTTTCTTTCTAAGCTCGGAAGTGACAGTGCGGACATTTGATTGAGGAAAAGTGAAGTTTTTATTGGGTTATGAATTCATTCGATGACGATAGAGCGTTGAGGAATTGGAACTCATATTACAGCACAATCAACCATTTTGATGGAATATGTTAGAATATTTAATAATAGTCTTTCGTTTATTGAGTATTTCCTCCGTTGTGATGTTCATCTGTGGCAGCACCAATTCAAGAGATGCCTTTCTATATGCGGATTGCGGATATTTTTCATTGTCTAGTGCAGCGGCTCTCAAGCCGGGACAACCAAACAGGGAGCCAAGGGAAGCGCAAGCACATAGGTATATAGTAGTGTGCTATTACGCGTGTACTAAGCTGATCGATGGATAATTGCCATATTGACGTAGTTGACCAAGCGGCGAGAGAGGCTAGCCATTTTCCAAAGAGTTCAAGACAGAACAAAAATATCAGGAAAACGTTTATTGGTCTTTCTCACTTTAAGTTATAATTAAAAGAATCACAGGGCCTTCGGCGTCCAGCGCCTTCCATCGGTCGATGTAAGTGTGACTTACATGGTAATTGATGGACAGCACTCAAGATTTCTGCTATTGCACGAGCATTCCCAAAAGCATGATGTTGAGTTGCCCGACGTCATCATAGAGTCTTACTATTTTTCATCTCAACAGTCTCCGCCGATTCTTGTGGCTCATGGACCTGTTCAACCAACGTTGTATCAGGTTATGCCACTTCTGTTATGACAACTGTTAAAATCCTGTCAAAGCTTCCAGAGATTTGCCACATGGAATCAACTTCAGTGATTGAACACGATGAAACCACCGGTTATCGAGGAGACTTAAACTTTGGAAGTGGATAAAATAGCTACATCATCCCATGAAAAGTACAGGGTCTCTTCTGTATCTTCCATTCGCCACTGAATATGATACCATAAAACCCTCCCATGCTTCAATGACAGGTCAACTGATCGCTCATCGAAGGCGTATTACACATCTACGGTTAGGATTGGTGACAAACAGATAAAAAGAATTGCTTGGAAATCCCAGATTAGTCAAAAAATTCCCCCACAAAAAATTAGTGTTCAAAATTACCACCAATAGAAGTTAAACAATCTCTTCTTTCCATAACAGCAGTGAATTTTCATATATCTTAATTCATTTATTCAACAATATTCAGTATAAGATATTTCTGTCGTAGCATACTGGTTTTTTGCTTTTGCTCTTAAGCTCGTACACTGTCATGATAGCTGTGTCAATCATGAATTGTAGGCTTGCTCACGTTCTTGTTGTTAATTGCATACGCTTCATTCAGTAGAACTGAAAATTGACTTTATAGGCCTAAGCTAAATATGAGGTCTTAAACTGTTGCTAGACCTACATTGATGATAAGGCGGAATGCGAAAGGAAAGAAATTGAAGAGAAACGAAGTTTCGATAAATTGTCTTGGCTATTTGTCATGTTTTTAATGGAATTAGAAAGAGCCAATTGACAGATCTTGATTTTATTCTCTTTTTCGTTGCTATTCTACACAATTTATTTCAGTTAACTGGAGCATTCAGGTCATGATTCAGATGGTATTGGTAGTATATAGATCAATGCTACTTGTTTTATAGCCCATTCTTCCCTTTATATTCAGCCTGTATGTCATTATGACAGACTTTTGTACCCAGATGTCGCTGTGAATTTTAAAGTTTGTGGACCTGCCAATTTTCTTCCTTTTCTAACTGAAGATAGTTGATACATGTTCACTGAAATAAGTTGCAAGGAATAGCAGCGAACCAACCAAATCAGGAACTTGTAGGTGGATCTTCTGTTGAATAATGTTGAACTGAATTGAAAGCCATTACGTTCGCAAAAATAGAATGGTTCATATCCCCTTGAGTTGACATTTCATCGATTTTCCAGCTGCTAGAAACTAATGATCCAATCTGACGAAAATCTTATTTTTATGCTAACTTTTTGCAATCATATCATAGGGATGAGAAGACTGAATATATTAATTTAAGAATTCTAACTTGCCACCATTCAGTCTGGAGTGGCCACAGGAACTTCTATGAGAGTGAAATGTATAAACGCGTTATTTAGTATCTCTAAAACTCTGTATCTTCGTCCCTTGTGTCATATTTTGCACCCCCATTTGTGTCATACCTCATCAATAGCCATATAAATATATATGTCGGCCCACATTGCAGTAGCATGGCTTGAAGATGGCTAAAAATCCCATTGCGACGATTTCATCTAAAGAAATTTGTAAATTGGGTTTGAAAGTTCCCAATAAAAATCCCAAAAACCCATCTCATCTAACCCATGGGATGCTCTTCAAAGAAAGATGGGGTTTTTCAAACCCTGAGCACCACTGAGCACTGACTAAAGGTGTTTTCAGGCGAACAGTGCAAGCACTTAATACCAGCTGTCGACGTTGAGTTCGTTCTACAAGGTATTATCAGGACGGCTGGGAGTGCCACAACCTAGCTTATGACATCCAGAATAATTGCGCAATTTGAATGACTGTACAACAATCTACATGTACTCTATATTTATTTGTCCTGGCCCTTTTGTGCTGCTAGTAATCTAACACATTGCAAAGTCCCAGCTCGACAGGCAATATCTTAACATTTAATGTTATTGTAAAAGCTTAAGTCATCAGAAAAGAAAACGAGTTTTATTAATTAACATAAACTAAACAAAGTACGGATATAAAGGCTTGTTATCCAAACATAAAATATCCCTGTTGCATGTGTGCACCGACATGTCTATAAAACCTCGAAATCGGAATCAATTGTTTCATTGTTAAAGACATACCTACGACAAATTTTTGTTTGCGACATGAGTTACGTGGTCACGCAGCATTTGAGACGTAGGCATATCAGAGATGTGCGCGACCTAGCAGCTTCGATTGCGCTTTTAAGTTCCCGCTCAAGTATGTAAAGTATGAAAATTGCTTTCAATTGAAATACATTGCACTTTTCCCTCCATTATCCAAAAACAGTGTGTAAACAGTTTTGCAAACCGTCGCGTGGTGGTCCTGCGCCGTTTGGATTAGTGAGGGGATGGTGGTGCCAAAGATTATCACTTGATAGCCCCAAATAGCCTCACTTTCTAAAGTCAACGGAAATGCTTTCAAAGCGAATATAGGCCTACATCTGAGAATACTTCGACCAATGCCAAGGAGCTGACATTTTCAGTGAAACATTATGTGGAAATGTATATGCCACAAACAGGGTAGGAACAGTATAAGGTTAAGCTTCTACCTACTGAAGATTAAAAGTATGTATCAACTAGATCTATGTGTCCTCTATCAATGCCAAGAGGGATTACAATTGAGAACGCATGGAGTCTACTGGAAGCTGCGAAGACCGACACAATTACGACAGTTACATCAGAATTGAGTTAAGATCAATGAGACAAGTCAAGGCTTCAGCGATTTTTTTTCAAAAGCTCAGCAGTGGCAGCATAGCTCACTATAAAAAAAGAACTTAACAGAAGTAAAACAACGTCGAAGACGTTATAAGAACACACGAAGAAGCCATTACAAATAAAATTTCAACCTAAAATTACAATACGGGAAAATTTCACTACTGTTTTTACCAAAACCTCATCATCTTGTCTTCTTAATTAAGCAACAAAACGAATAAGCAAGAATCGCAGTTCGTCATGATGCCTGCGTTCAAGGTTGGTGGCGATTGTATTCGGTATTTCCCCAGGATTCGATTCACTTGATCGGTTTCTGAGAAACTCCATGCTTTGTTTTGCATATTACTCGTTTGTCTACCATATCCCGTTCTTTTCGAGCTTCATTCGGCTAACCAGAGGTTGCCTTGATTTCACAATTTCCCTTTCAACTTTTTCCATGTATCAAATTTGGATGACGACCATTGGAATACTAATATCATGGAGTTCCGAATATATATTAGGAATATAGGAATAAATATAGGAATATATCATCCCAATATATTCCTACTAATATCAGTTCACAGGTAACTGAAAAGCTTTCTTGGAAGATACCTATTGATTTCGGAGATATCCCTATTCGCATATATGATGACAATATAGCCTATCAAGTGAAGTTTATCACTGCAACAATGCAACAGTGAGTTTCTTCAATGGCGTGGAAATCTCAATAGCAACTTCATTGCCAAAAACATCACTTCCTGTCATCGATTAAGTCCGTCTGATTAATATCATTATTATCCTATGAGAGCATGATTTCCGACATGAGCTTTCCACAAAATCTGCTTTTTGTGGAGTTTCTCGTAAATGAATTGAAATGCTATGATGATTTATCATGTGATGGAGTCGCTGTCATCGCTCCCGAAATGTTGGCGGTTTTTCATTCGTTGGATCAGTCCTTGATACTACAGAAGTTTTAAAGCAGGATTTCCTTTGGGCTTCTTTACATGGCTGAAATCCTATTTGAGCGACGAAGATTTGCTGTGATATTGGTGACACGATCTCGCATGAGAGACCAATGCTACAAGGGGTCCCTCAAGGAGCAATGTTGGCGACGTCGGACCAATGCTATAAGGAGCATCTCAAGGAGCTGCGTTGGGGACGTCGATGTTTTCGACTGGTTTGGTAGTTAGATCAATATCTACCACATAAGTTAAATACACAGGCGACATCATTGTCGTTGTATCTGTATTGTTGTGACAGACAACATTTTCTAAAATTTTGCTTCATATCCCCGTCGTTTTGAAAGGACAAATCCTTGGTGCTGTCGTCAACAATAGGCTGACATGGAACGATCATGCTGCCCACAATTTATCAAAGGGTAATAGAAGATTTTTCATCACAAGAAAATTGATATAGGTAGAACGAAAGTAAGTTTATAAGAAATTGATCGTGTCCATTTTGTCCTGTCGCTCCCGGAGAAGCTTGAAAGCAAATTGCAGACTTAATACTCGTGCAAGACTACAGACTCTCGTACACATGGGTATGTAACCCATCAGACTGATAACAGTTCACCTATAGCGACAACACATCATGCTCTGCTCTCTGTCAGAAGAAGATCGTGAAAATGATTTTTTAAAGGCAGATGGTTCTAGAAGCCATCTTCTGAATAAGTGCATTCCGAAAAGCCTAAGTACACAGCAAGTGTTTCACATCTAGGTTTACTAGCACTGAAAAGTACTTAAGACCTTTCGAAGTGTCGATGAATAACTCAATAGCAGTTATAATGCACATATGTAATTCTTGCAACATTCTTAACTTGCATCTTCCTTTTTAGCTTTCTATAGTAATAATTTGTAGGCATACCTACCAATGCCTAAGTGCAATTTTCGATCATGTTCTGAAATAGACTGATATTGCAATAGTAATGATAATTTACACTAAAGGTAACCGAGAGGTCACTAAAATATCAAAAATATCGTCCGCTGCCAACAAACACAGACTGCAGATTGTCTGAATAGCCTATTTGTAGCATATCTTATTTTCTAATTAAAATGAAGAGTTTCACTGAAAAACATTATGATGTACATTTTAAAACAATAACTCCTGACAATGGGAAAATATTCTTCTCTTAAATTTCTACAATTTCGGCAGAAAAAACGAGCTTCTGCAGGAAACGAGGCCGAGAATGAGACCTTCACAGAATGATACACAGCTTTTTCTTACTCCGAATCTGTGCTTTAACTGATTTCTCATCTTGTCACAAGATTAAAGAAGAACACATGTTAATCCAATGGGACACATAGTCCATCCAATGCGAACCCTTGGTCAAAATATTTCTGTATTTTCTTTTGTGAAGTGAAAAGTACTGCGTCTAATGCAAAAATTTTTGGCATTATATGATTTCAGGTTATTTCCTATCATGGGTGCGTTGCTGAATCATATTTCTGATCGTCGATTTATGCGAGAATGTGGTTAAATGTGGATTAAATAGTTCAAAAAGCTTGTTTGCCGACATTAGGAGGCCTGCCGAATCTATATCTGTCTAGTTTCATAAAGAAATGTCCAAGAACATGATTAGAAATGACTTGAAAACATTCTATATCAAAACTATGGCTGTAGACAGATAGATCACAGAAAATAAAATAATCATCTTAATCAAAAACTTCAATCTGCGTCCATTAGATGTTTTTCTTTGATCCTGTCTGACTGGAAGAGGAAACAGATAGAACTCGACAGACGCACAAATTCGTAGAACGCTGTCGTACATTATTCTGCAAAAGTATCATTTTCGGCCTTGCTCTCTGCAGAAACTCGGTCTGCCTGCCGGACTAACTAATTTAGTTCTGATGTGATAGATGTAATCAACAAGAACTCGCTTAGTCAGGGAAAAGCTTCCGTCTAAGAAAATGGCTGTTGCAAATGAAAATGCAAAGCTTCGCACCCTGTCCTGAAATTTCTGAATCGAAAAATCCGAAAGTATAGGCTAAAAAAAGGAAGACTAGGATATGCATATGTGTAGGCCTACTATGCAAATGAAGCAGTTGCAACAAGTTGTGGAAGCAGGCCATGATGCGTGCCTTAGGGGGCGGATAGCGAATTATAGTAAAAGGGCATCTATAAAAAAAATGCCTCGAAACTTACAATGTAGAGTACCTCCATTCATTGATAAATGCATCAATTTAAATTTTGTGAGAATGTTATATAGAAGCATTTTCAAGATTGAATGAAAGTGAGTCAAAGAGGAAACAACTCATCGAATGGCAACAAAAATCTTATGATATCATGCAAAAATTATTATTGTTTGTGTTCTTGTAATTTGTTGATGTCTTCAGTTCGACAAAATCTTTTAATGCATGACCTGCAGACATGGAATCGCAAATTTTCGAAAGGCAGGCATGAGAGCATAAATTCTCAGCATTCAGCTTGTTGATTGTATCAAGTTAACTGAGCTGAAGATCCACCTGTCACTTAATGACTCATCGCAAACTTAATGACGAAAAAAATACTGCATGAACATGTGTTGTAAGGATTATTTATCACATTTGTAATACTTACGACTGCAAGTGGGTTACAGTTCCAAAATATATGCAATTTTCTGCAAAATAATAGAATAACACTATTTACAAATCCATGAATGAAACATCTGTGACAGTAGTCCGAATTGACCACTCAAATCACCACAAATATAACCTCGAGATTCTAGCTCAACTATTTTCAAGTTGAGCGGTAAAATATAGTTGGCAAAAAATATTACCGCATAATAACAATTATGAGTGAAATGGTATCACGGAAATTCGACTTCTCACTTTTGTTCAAGTTAGTAAGACTAGAATGGACAATAAGGGTTCATTGATGATCATTTCAGCCGTTCAGAGTAAGCACCGATCACCAGCGAAAGTCAATGTTGTTAGATCTTAGGATGGATCAAATTGTTGAATGGATTGAAGAATTGAATGGATGAATAGTGTTCGATGTCTATGGATGAAACTGTGATTCTTTCATATATATCACATCAGGCCTACAATTAATGTTAGTGCTCCATGAAGTATATAATCTATATGTGCAGGCATAGATAGACTTAATCATTATTGACAATTAGACCGAATTAGGCCTATTCACAGCCGAGGCATAGACACATCAATAGAATTGTTCTAAAACTCTTGATTTCATCATATCATTTCGATTAAAACAATGGTAGCAATACGAATCCCGTCCGTGAATTTTTGAGCATTCCTTTGCCACCGCCCACCAGTGGCTTGTGGCAATTTGCTGCCATTTTTAATATTATAACACAGACATCTTTTGGGACAACGTGAATTTTTTCCTTTACAATAGGGGTATAATTTCATGCATTGTGAAAGATCTGGAGCAGAAATAATGCACTTTATTTGGGAGTTTGTTTTTGACTTGAAAGTTAAGCTATGCAGCCTTGATTGCAATGATACAAATTCTCCATGTGTTGATGAACATGTGAAGCACAAGCACACAGTCCAACATAGCATTATACATGAGCGACCATATATTGGAAGATATATAAAGACTGTAAACTCGTGAAATATTTGGAAAATAAAGATATCTGTGATGAGTAGAAGAATATATATATATGATAGCTTCCCTGTGGGAACGAATCTTGCGAAAAACTGGCGGATGTCAGCTGCAGAATATCATGCCACGGTTCAGTCATATTTGCGGGATATTCGCTGGCGAAGTTCTCCGGCGACAATTCGCGCTCTATATGTCACCTTTTACTTTTGACTTTCTCTCTTATTTTCTTTAGTAATCTGCCTCTGCAGCTGAGGCTCTATTTTTTCCCTCACCTCCTCACTATCCCCCACACATGGCTATAATCTATCTAAGAAATAAGTGCAGACTATCATTCTTTGATAATGATAAGAATATAGAGAATCCGCATATATCAATTTTCATAACATCTCTTGACTTTCAATAATTTACAACAATGACAAATATTTGAATAATATCATAGTATTTACTGCGACATTTATGGAAGATACATACCTTTTTAGTTTAAGCCTTCGTGAATTAAAAAAGATCCGTTTTTATCAGATCAGACTGAGTATACAATATATTTTCATGTGAAGGTAATATACGAACATTACTACTTACCACTAATTAGTTGCTACAATATCACGATTTCGCCGGTTGGCGAAAAATCAGCTCGCATTAGTAAACAAATATCTACCAACTAATTATAGCAACTTTTTTCGCCACCTGTCGTTTTTTTAATTTTACACATGTTTTTGGATAAATGATGACCATTTTCACATACGGAGATAGTTTTTACACGAAAATGAACCTTTAAAAAATTATCCACAAAATCGCTACCTCGCCAGATAATCTGTTGATATTAGCAAGATGCGTTCCCACAGGGTTCAAACTTCTGGCGTATTGTCCGATATCTTCGTGGAGGACAAACTACACATTCCATTTCTAGCTGCAGATGGTTCAGATAGTTAATTTCAGATCTACTTAAATGAATTTCAGACTTTTCCAGATGAATTGGAGATTCTCTAGTTGAATCTAAGATCCTTTCAAAGTTGAGTTTCTGACAGATATCTGAAATTCAATCAGAAAAATCTGAAATCCATTTGATGTCCGATATTCAGTTGGAAAGATCTGAAATATACATGGAGGGTGTTGTTGGTCCCAAAAGTTAACATGCAGGGATGATAGAGAAGTTTTCTATCTTTGAATATTAGTCCGGCAGCCAGAACGAGTTTCTGCAGGGAACGAGGCCGAAAATGAGACTTTCACAGATTGATGTACATCCTATACCTACTACGAATTCGCGCGTCTGCCGAGTTCTAGTGAGTTCCTCTTCTTGTCAGACAGGATCAAAGAAAAACACATGTAAATCCAATGGGAAGCAGATTGCAGTTTTTGGCTAAAATGAAAATTTGTTTGTTTTCTCTTATCAACTGAAAGTATTAAGTCTAGAGTCATAATTTTTGGCATGGAATGTCTTCAGGTCATTTTCTATGATGTGCATGTGCTATTATCATGCTTTTGATCGGCGATGTATGTGAGAATGTGGTTGAATGTGGATAAAGTTGCTCAAAATGTTTGTGTTTGCCGACATTAAGAGGCTCGCCAAATCTAAATTTGTTTAGTTTTATAGACAGGGGTGCATAAACATGAAAGGGAATGACCTGAAGACATTCCATTCCAAAAATTATGACTCTAGACTTAATACTTTTCAGTTGATAAGAGAAAACATAGAAAATTTCATTTTAGCCAAAAACTGCAATCTGCTTCCCATTGGATTTACATGTGTTTTTCTTTGATCCTGTCTGACAAGAAGAGGAACTCACTAGAACACGGCAGACGCGCGAATTCGTAGTAGGTATAGGATGTATATCAATCTGTGAAAGTCTCATTTTCGGCCTCGTTCCCTGCAGAAACTCGTTCTGGCTGCCGGACTATATTACAAAAACTCGTAGAGATAAGCTCGTGAGATATTTGGAAACTAAAGATATCTGTGATGAGTAGAGGAATGACAGCTTCAAACTTCTGGCGTATTGTCCGATATCTTCGTGGAGGACAAACTACACATTCCATTTCTAGCTGCAGATGGTTCAGATAGTTAATTTCAGATCTACTTAAATGAATTTCAGACTTTTCCAGATGAATTGGAGATTCTCCAGTTGAATCTAAGATCCTTTCAAAGTTGAGTTTCTGACAGATATCTGAAATTCAATCAGAGAAATCTGAAATCCATTTGATGTCCGATATTCATTTGGAAAGATCTGAAATAGACATGGAGGGTGCAGTTGGTCCCAAAAGTGTACATGCAGGGATGATAGAGAAGTTTTCGGTCTTTGAATATTACATAGTCTTTTCAAACGACTGCAACAGCCTCCAAAACAATGGCAAAAACGTCAATCACCAGAAAAAAATTTTCAAAATTCTCCATTTGCATCATAGGCCTATCATAATGCCGGAGAGCACCATATGATTTTCTGCACCAGTTCCACAAAATCGCAGGTAGGCCTATGACTATATGAAATTGCTTTGCTACTTTATAATTAAACAAAAAGTGTACTATTATATAGCCTCTGAAATCGCTCTCTTTTTTTGCCAATTCTACTTACAAATGGCCCAACGTATTAGCTGATATCATTTCTAAAATACTCTATGAACAATCCCACAATCTTGAACCGATTTTCAATTAAATATCCCATTCAATTATCTACAGAACAGCTAAGTACATCAATAAAAACACAATTGTGACAGGATCTTTCACGTCTCCGTTTTCTTTGTTCAGATCAAAGCAAGGTCTGAAACCCCAATGGCATCGTCAAAGAAGCAGGCTGCGTTTTTAGGTCAACATCTTCTAGCAATAGATTATATAGCGTGGATGTGGGGTGACGGACAATGCTAGTATAGGCCGAAAAATTGAGCGCTCGTTGTGACATAAGCGCTTCGGGCAGAATACTTGTCCAGTCTTTATTAACACTAGGCCTACATAATTCTTGCAACAAATACCCTCCTTCGAGCATATTGATCACATATTTCATTTTTCACAGACAAAATAAAGTAAAAAAAAAAGTTAGAATTATATTCAATTTATTAGGTATAACAATTGAATGAAATGCAATCACGCAATTGGTGAGATATGCTTTCTTCACATTGTGAGGAGGTGCGAAAACATCATGGTATTTGTTGGTACCTGACATTCGTCTCATATGTACAGCGGGTGAATGATATCTACAAAATACAAAAAATGCTTTCTAAAATTAATATGGACGGATTCAAATGCATCATTCAAGTGAAGTGATCACTGATAAGTACATTTCGATGACCCTTTCGTGATATACATCGATGAACTAATAAAACGACGGTCTGTATGCGTCTATCTAAAGCTAGCAGATTTGGTTGTGAAAGTATAGGTTCCAAAGGATCATACTGAAGCAAACGTCGCATAGCTTCGGATATCGGTCCATTTGACAGTATGCCGATTCGCTTCCAGGTTGATAAACGCACTCTGAAAAGAAAGGACGATAGAAATTAGACGTAAAACTTCCGATGTTATTAGACCTGCTACGTATATCAAGAGCTGACATGCTCCATTTATGATAAATAAATCTGACTATGACAGGCCGATGTTTAAAACAACAAATTTACCTAGTTATGCCAATAGAGAAAATTTGTTTATATCGCTCTCAAGCTGACTCAGATATTATACGCGGTTCAGAGACGGTATATAAATAAGAGACGGATGATAAATAATTGAGCTAGACAAGACCGTCTCACCAAGTTTGTGAAGTAGTAGCCTCATGGCTTCATAAGCTTTATGATTTCATATAAAGAGGATCAAATATGAAGACCCCAAACTGTTGAGGGAGATTTCACAAAACCGCTGTCATGTTCTCATGAGTTGCTTCTTCTACTAAAAAAGCAAGGAATGTAGTCTCCGTTAATGTCATCATTCTCATCGTCGTCCAGTGTCTTCTATGGAAAATGTCAGGAGTTTTATGATGACCATGATCAGATTAATTACACAAATTGTTATCTCAGTGTGCTGATTTCGCGATCCCATCTTTACTCTACCCTTGAGATTGAATTGTGAGACGTCTATGTTATCTAGAGCGACATATAATATCTCCAACATGCATATATGGCAGAAAAGATATTAATTCAAATTAGTGTCATCTGTGAATGTGTCACTTAGTGTTATATAGTCAGCAGATCTGTCTGTGGACCACAGAGATAGATTGCCTTCTCTGCGTGTCACGGTCTTTCCTCAATACTGATGGTCACGTCCAGAACTAGTCTCGAGGGGCAAAAAGATCAATATTCCATTGAACGTAGTACGAATTCAAGCCTGAATTCTGACAAACCAGAAGATTGACGCCATATAAAACAAACACAGTAAATTTAGTTCGTGAAGAGTCGAGCGATGTGAACAGTATTTTCATTTGACGAATTTATCACGGAGGAAAATTGAGTCAAAGATGCTCACTTTCCACTTGACACACCTGTCTGCAATTTGACAGTTGAGGTTCGTGTGTTCGCTATTACGAACTACTTCTGCGATGCGCGTGCGTGGCCAATCACACAAGCCAAAGAGAGACGAATCTTTCAGTCAATTTCTATCGCTGGCTACCATTACATACAATGTCTGGGATAAGATTGTGTCCGCTTTAGACTAACCCAAACGCAAATGAATCTCTTTCTATGTTGTGGACTCATTAGAAGGATAACTTTCAACACCTAATATTCACTTAAAGTGAACGCACACAACAACAATGCAACAATATCTCTCATTGACATTTGTCATATCGCAACGATGAAATGTAACTGAATTGGTATCCAGCGATGATGATTCTGGAGACTGGTAAAGAATGCATGCATGTGGCTTTTATGGCATGAGCGTAGTGTCTTCTATGAGACTGAAAGATAATTTATTCACAACGATTATCAGCTCTTGAAAATCAATGGCATGGTCATGGTCATGCATCAATGGCATTGAAGATTAAGTCACAAAATCGCCTGTAGTATTGTTTAGAGAAAGTTTTAGAGGCATATTGAGATATAACCCTGCTCAGGATCGTTTGCAATGGATTATGAAGATCAATCATGCAAAATATGGGAACGAGAATAATAAATATGCACAAGATTAATCTGTAATTTTCTATCATGCCGTCTACAGACATTGTTTACGGCCAGATTTTATTTCAGATAAACAAATTCGGGGACAAGATAGATAAACAAATTTCTATGGGTGGGCATTCCACTTCACTCTTGGCTGATCTCTTCTTGGCATATGGTTTTGGTTAGCTTCTGGCCATGTTTTATGCCGAGGTCTCATTTTAGTTTAAAGTTGTAAGTAAAATTGATTGGAAGTTTTATTTTATTTCCCGTTCCTTTAAAAGTTGGTTCGACTTCGACTAGCCGTTATATGTAGTACGTTTCCTACTCTGTACTTGGGTAAGAAACTATATGTTATAAGCATCAATCTATTGTTTACGAGTATATTAATACGATCTTGACTTTAAGTAATCTAATTATTTACACGATTTTACACTTTGATTTCTTCCGTGTCCTGGATTCTTCCATTTTTTAACCGTGTTGTGTTTTTAATCAATATTCAGATAGATGACATCTATCAAGTTAATGCTACTCTACGTGAAAAATTAGGTTATAAGGCATTTACCATGTATATCAGACATTATTTCAAAATAAATACAAAGAGATCCTGAACTAGACCCGCTGAAAGAGTACAGACTGGTCTTATTTCTAAGACCATTACTTCTACGCGACTTACACATATGTACTAGTCTACTGTCAGTCTATTGAATTAATGCGAAATTCACCACACACACATGATCAGATTAATTATAATTACCGTATCTCGAAAATTGCAAGTATTGTCGTCACTGATTTCATTAATACTATGGATTTTCAACGTTGAATAATTCGTTGCTATGTAGCAAAAATTGACGATTTAAGTACTAACAATTTATAGCTGCCTAAGACGTTCATTGGTCATTTTGTAGGGAAGAAGATTTTCTTGTTTTCCGTCTGATACGAATAAAAGGAGCTTAATGTGATGATTATATTAGAATATTTTTGCTTCTGATTGTACATGGAAACGCGTGTGAAGCGAAAACAGGGGTCAAAGTGATAAAGATTTTAAAATACAAAGAAAATTGTACTTTTCTGAATGAAAGCCAGCGCACCTATGCATTTAAGCAGCAAGATACAAAATACTAATTCAATTATTGCTCTATAATTATTATTCTCTAATATATTCTTTAGATCTTCATAATCACTATTCCATATTCAACATAGAAATTATTTGTGGCATAAATGAACCGATAGGAAGTTAAGAATTACATATGGAATTGATGCTTATTAACTCAGGAAATCGTTAACGAATTTCTAAGGTACAATGCGTGCGACGTACCTTAGTGCAACGTATACGCATTGCGTGACTTGCGTCACTCTTGTTTAATGCATGAAACTATCTAAGATGCAATGCAGAGATTTCATTGTTGAAATGTCTATGATATTGACTGTCATCATAATTCACTCTTTCTAAAAATAGCTGCTCCAACTTACAAGTATGTAATTTAAGGACAGGGTACAATTGCAGCTATCACATAAAATTGAGGAGAAACTGAAGTGATTTAGTTGACCGATTTCATGCAGTCCACTGAATCGAGATGACACATGCGCGATTGGAAGGTTGTGTATGTGTGTGGCTAGTGTCCAGCCATTTAGTGAAGAAGTGCAAATGCGGCTTTATTGAATTACAGAAGCTGATTTCAATGGTAAAGTAGTACATTTCAGCATTTGCCAGATTTGGGTATTGGTCAAGACTCTCCGACGCGTATTACTATCCTGAAACAGTTACAGGATTCCTTGATGTGATCGCCTCTAATATGACAAGAGGTGCATCATCATGGACTTTCTGTTTTTATTTTTTGAACATAAATGGCGAAAAGTTGAAATCTACAATTTTTACCCACAACAGCACAAATAGATATTCGAATCTTTCATACATCAACATTAATTACCCAAATAGAAACTTAGAAATGTAGGCTATTTCGTAGCATTTTTCGTAGCATGGTTAATAACCGAGAAGAATTTGTCCACCAATATTTATACGCTACGCTTAACGTTGACATTTCTGTTGAAATGTTCTATGTTTATTCTTGATTGCCACTTCTTCTTTGATAATGTGTGTCTAAAAAGTCTGAAGGACATAAAGAATCAAATAGCGAGAACAGGAGCAAATCGAAAAATGCTTTGAGGTTCATACCATTGAGACATTGGAAGTGCAATTTGAGTATAGCTTCTATATGTAATAGGTGAACAATGACTTTTAAAGACAAACGTCAATGATATGATTTCAACGTATTCTATCTTATGTTTTCAAATTTTTCGCAAGTTAAGAAGTCCTGCTTTAGAAATACGGATAATTGTAGCGTTGTGCCGCTGCAGTGAAAACTTGACAACCGATTGTCGATAGTCAAACCGTTAAAAGAATCCAACGATGGTCTAGATTGTTTGAGAGGAGAGTCACGTGTTCAGCAGATTCGTACTGCGTGGCTATGGATAAAAGTTGCCTTCAATAGTCCTTTATTTATGAAATAAATGAATCATATTCACATGATAACGCTTTATGCTAAAAACCTGGTCGGCTTTTTCCTCAATTCCATTCTCATTCTCAATCTCAGTATTTGAATTTCATGTCTTCAGTCTTTATGGACACAATAGATATTGACTGAAAAATGCGTGAAAATTGTCCAGCATTTCACCATATTAAGAAAATTTAACGATGGCCGAAAAAAGCACATTCTTGTAGTGTTCTTCAATAATTTAAGTTAAATATTGTTCTTCCGAGTATTGTCTATAATTTGGTAAATGTTTGTGATTCTATACGTTCAGTTTTAGAATAAGCTTACATCTTTAACTTTCATGAAGATTGAACATATGCATACACTATATATGCATGAATCTTCAAAATGGTCCGTTGACCCACATTTATTCTTGATTGTTGACATTATGTTTTCATCTCATAAAGAAAAATACAGTCAACGTTGACACGATGCTGATCCTTAAATTTGGATTGAAGGACTAATTGGTGCGTTCGTCAGCTGCCGTTAGATCCTATAAATGCTCATTTATATTGGATTATTGTAAAGATAGTCTAGTAAATGAGACAATAATTTTCTCCCACAAAACGGAATGAGTGATGCGTTATCAATGGTATTCATATTTTAGAAATTGCTGTTAAGATATACATGAAGCTTTCAAATCATCATGTCTGAACTTTAACGCATACGCAGTAAGCCTCGATTCACGACATTGATAAAAATTATAAAGAATAACGCAGTGGCATTGTATAAAGCAGCATAACTATTGCGGACATTGTTAACGTGAATGTAAATGCATCAATTTATTTACCTGCAGCACTGCGTCAAAGGTGCCAAAATAGATAATTCATCCACAAATGGATTGCCAAATCCTTTGCCTGTATCCATAAGAAGAACAACGCTGTTTATTTGATAGTTCAACGTTTCGTAATGATGTCGGTCGGCATTTCCAGTCAAAAAATCGTAAATCGATGCATCTATCAGATCCAAAAGATGACCGTTTTCAAGCCATGATGGATTTTCACGTATTACTTTTTCACAGTACCCTCGACCTTCATATTCCCATCTGAGGAGAAAAGCACAACAAATGAATAATTCAATACAGTACAAACATGTGAATTCAAATCTCCTTTAAAAAGAGACTCTGTGCGTATCATCAACCCTCCCCGAAAAGGTTACCCTTAGTGGGCTGCTAATTACTATGCTGCCACATGTGGTAATCCTCGCTACAGAATGAATGCTGCTAGCATTCTGTCAGTAATAAAAGGACGATAGGCAGTCGATATCACTTAAAGTCACTTAATTTAACATTCATTCTTAATTAATATTCATTAAAGTCACTTAAGTCACTTAATATCGATATCACTTAAGTTTGGCTCTACTATTCCTTTTGAAATGGGACTAGTGAAGAAGGTGCGAGCTCGTCTCCACCGCGGACTTGTTTGATTCCTTGGTCAGGCGAGTGAGGTCGGATAATCAAGGGTGTTGGTACCTTTCATTGTCTTAATAATTGTCATTCTCTTTAGATACCCAGGAAAATATTCCGTAGTACGAAGTTCTCACATTTTATTGATTGTAAATCCACTTAAATCGACCACTACCTTTTTTTTAGTACGATCAAATTCGCAGGTCATAAAGCGAGTGGCATCATCCATTGGAGGTGCCGAGATGCTAGGATCTTGCTTTTAAGTGGCATCACACTTTTCTTTCTCCTCTTAACTTTTATAACTTGTAGCTATTTAACTATTTTAACTTGTAAATAATTACCTATTTCGTGGAACTTATTTATCTGCGCACATAGCAATCTTTGCAATATCATGCAATATGGGCAACAAATTGAATTCAAAAGCATTCCTTGAATGTGACATTGATGTTCCTGAAGTTTCGCAAATCTTCTTGTGGACTCAATACAGGGAAGATAAAACTTTCAAATTTTCATTTTAACATGCAGCGGACGTATTTGGACAGCGATCTGGACAAAAAATGCAACAATACCTCTAATTGGCTTTTAATCATCGCATCAATGCATTGTAACTGAACTGATGCAGTGTCTACTACAGGTTTTTGTAAATCTGTAGACAATGGATGTATTTTATAGCAGTTGCATAGAGCCAAGAAGTGGTCATTTAGGTTGTCTGTTTGGGTCAACAACTATCAGGCAAACTTTCGATTCCCTTCCGGACATCAGCATTCCACCAGGGATGCGGAGTCCTATTATTTTGATAGGTTCCGACCCCGACTCCGAGTGGCAAGTATATAAAGCCTAGTTTTTTTTTAAAAAAATGGTAACCTACATCCTAGATCATTACAGACTTACCTGAGCCTATCTTTAGCGATCATTGATGTTTCAATTATCAATCATTTGCGACGAAAGTTTATCAGATGCCGCTTTAAGTTGAATCCATGCGACTCGGCTGCTCCCATCTTGTTGATGTGTACCTCAAACGGTTTCTCTCCAGTCTCTTTCAGGTAGGATAATCCCCATCCTTCTCCAAAAAATGTGAGTGCACTTTCGATTTTAATATGCGCTTTGGAGGAGTCATCACACAAGATTAACGTGACGGTAAGACGTGATGTTCTCAAACAAACTGGTATTTCATTTTTGTCTCTGATGTGACCTTTGGTGCGTAGATGTGATCGAGGCTAGGAAGGCTTGTCTTCTCTATTAAATCACCGAGTGAATAACAATCCTTTTTGCACTATCACGATTCATTCCATCAACTATTACAAGCTTTGCATGCAGCAGTGTCTCTGTACTTTTGTTTGACGGAGAAAGTTGACATCAAGACAGTGACAGCAATGCACGAGAATAAATAATTTGTCTGTATGATATTTCGGGTCTAGTTATAGGCCAGAGTCTGGAGTCCTATCATTTGATTCTACATTATAAGGTCACCAGCAGTGAAGTCGGCAAACTCTTAAACTACCAAGTTAAACCACGGGGCATCTTCTCTTATGTCCAATCATAAGTACTATCGGCTGTTTTTTTAAAAATAACTAACATCATCTTCTTTCTTCATCCCTCACATCTCGAAAAGTTGGCCTGATAAGCCATCGCAGACCTGCCAACCTTGAAACATGAAAATCGGAGCCAAATTTTATTACCGTAACTACCCGCGTATAGGACGATACCATGTATAGGACGCAGTGGATATTTGACCCCGAAAGCGATGGAAAGACTGTGTGCCTGCGTATAGGACGCATCCTAATTTTAATCCTTAATTTCCATTATTTTTTATAGAAACGGTGTCATTAAGTTAAGTCATCTCCATTCAATTGCTACGATCGCAGTGTGTGCTGATTCATGACTCAATCATCCTGTCAGTCAAAAATATTGATATATTGATAAATATTGACAAATTTTGAAAGTATTAAATGTTTATAGGAAATCTTTGATTTTTGATAAATGCATTATTTTTATAATAAATGTGTTCAAGCATAAGACCCACCTGGGCTTCTAGGTCAACTTCTGAAGAAAAAAGTGCGTCCTATATGCGGGTATTTACGGTATTACTAAGATGGTCGAGTAGCAATCCCATTTCATCAGCTTTTCAACTCCATTTATGATTTGGAATCAAAAGTAGAAAAATATCACTTATAAATGATAAATACGTCTATTTCACAACAGCAAGGCAACTGTAGACCATAAAAAATGTTAAACTAAAGGTCTACAAGACGGCGAATTTTGTCGATTATGATGGCAAATGACCGAATGAATAAACATTTCGATATAGAGCAACTCTTGAAATCCTAACAGTTAAATCTGTCGTTGGTTAAATTCAGATTCCTACCCATAGGTTCGAGAAACCAAACTCTAAGATCAGGGCTACGGACGCTTTTATCTAGGATGCCGTGCAGTGAATTCAAAAACCTGTTCAAATGTAAAGCCTTTCTGACACGAGACTTTACTGACATATCTGCCAGTATTGCTATGTCTCGAAACGATCTGGAATTCATCTTAGGTTAATAAATTCAAAATCCGGGACAGCATTTTAACTTTTCCGGGACATCCGGGACAGCTCCAAAATCCGGGTGCCATCGTTTCCTTATTTTCTCTTTTATCATTTTGTTTACTTTTTACCTATCACGTACGAGAATTTCCATTAGAGCTGTAATGACGTTTTGCACGATGAGAGAAAATTTGATATCTAGAGTTTTGCACATAATGAACAACAATTTGTATTAATGCTGTATGCCGACCGCCAGCCTTCCAGGGGATCCGCAAAAGTTTGTGGATGGAACACTAAGGACACTGCTTTGTTCGTTGACATGGTATTTGTTCTAAATGATAAATTTGCTATTATATAATATTACAATAAAAGTAACTTCTTTACTTACGGTGCTTTTTGATCCTCAATGTATGTTCGACGCCAAGGGTGAATATGTCGTTTCAAAGAAGCAATTTTCGGTAAATGGAGGATTAGTGCTCCATCCAAATATCCAGCAGTATCTCCACAGACACCAGTTGAAGGACCTTTACAATAGTAGCATTTTCCGTAAAAGCAAAGTTGTGATGAACCAGCTGTCAATGCTGAAGAGAAAGCATAGCATATAACATATGCTATATATAGCATAATATGCTATAATGTAATGCTATAAAGCATAACATATAACATATATCGCTTCCGTATCGATAATCAATTAAGATGAGAAAAACACTGAAAATTCTTTACATGAGAATAAAAACAATCTAAGAGCACGCTAAAATCTTAAAATATATTGAAAACGTGAGTCATTGTGCTAGTTATGTAGCTGAAAGCCAGGGTTGGAACATTTACTCCTTGGTAATTGTAATTGAGGATAGTAATGGGCAAAAGACCGTTCCAGGCCACCACAAAATTCAAAAAAATAGTATCTTTAAAAACGACATAAATTCATGAATTTAGACCCTTTTTCAGGTTTTTAAGACCTAAATACATGAATTTAGACCGTTCCAGGACACCTAAAATTCAAAAAATAGTATCTTTAAAAACGACATAAATTCATGAATTTGAACCCTTTTTCAGGTTTTTAAGACCTAAATACATGAATTTAGTCCATTCAAAAAGTACCATTTTTGAAAAAATGGTACTTTTTAAAAACGACATAAATTCATGAATTTGAACCCTTTTTCAGGTTATGAAGACCTAAATTCCCAAATTTGGGCGTTTTTAAAAATACCCAATTTTCAAATTTTTCAAAATCTCAAATTTGAGAATTACAATTTTCACCGCTTAAATCATGACCGTTCCAGGACACCGAAAATTAGTATTTTTAAAAACGTCTTTTAAATCCATTTTTCAGGTTTTTAAAATATATCATGTGACTAAAAATATTTCTTTAAAAATGGAAGAAACAAAAGTGGAAGGAACTTCAGAAATGGATGAAACTGCAAGAATATATCCTTCATTATCATATGAACGTAGTTCTACTTTAATGGACATTGAAAAGATTAACATTGAAAAAATGAATAAAGAAAAACACAAAGATAGAGTTAGGTATATGAAAGATAAGGAATCTCAATTATTATTAAGATTAGAGCATTGTAAAAAATTAAGAAAGAGATGGACTAATGTTAAGAATGTAACACAAGGAATTGGCATATTCTTAACAATAAGTTTAGGTGCTTTAACAATTGTTATATCTTCAGGTGTTTTAGTAATTCCAGTAGTTGCTACAGCTTTAACAGGTACGGGTGTTTTTGCAACTTCACTTGTTACAATGTTAGATAAATCTTTAATAACTAAGAAACGAAAATCATTAAAAACTAAGCATTTACATATTAAAGAAGTCTATGATAAACTACACTACTACTTTCAAAGAGTATGTGATGATAATGTTATTACGTTAGATGAGATTGAAAAATTTGATCAAATAGCTAATGAAGTAAATCAAACCTTTCAATTACAGTCCGAAAAAGTTGATGATAAGAATAAACAGGATGGTAAAATTTCTAGTGATGGTGAAATTTCTAATGAAGAAAATGACAAAATTTTTTTAGAAGAGCTAAAAACTTTAAGCGAAAATTTAAGGAAAACTTTATTAAACAAAACTTAAAACGAGAAAACTTTAAACGAAAAGATGTCAAACAACAAAGCAATAAAAAAATAATTTGTTCAGTAAAATGTTTTTGCTGTATTCCAATGTTACCGCAAAATTCAAATATTATATTTTAAAAATGGATAAAATTAGAGCTGATAATTTTAAAAGAATAAAACAATTAGAAGAGTTAATAAAACAAAGAAATATTATGAAAGAAAGTCATCTTCAACATAGAATGATAAAAGCTGGTATTCAATCTGATATGTTTGAAAAAATGCAGCAAACCGAGCAAGTAAAAACTGATTTTGAAAAAACTATGAAACCATTTAAAACTCTTGAAAAAGAAAGTACAAATAATGATAAACAAATTGATATAACAGATCCAGAGCACAAAACTATATTAGATGACTATGGATTACTAGAATCAAACATTAATAAGAAATTACCAAAATCTATGCAATTTGAACATTCTATTTCATTTATACGGTAGATGGAAAAACAATACCTAGATTTTATCTCGGACAAAAAGAAATATTTCCACAACCTTTTCGAGGTATAATTTTTTCACCAGATAAATCTCCTTTTAATTTAGATAGAAATTTTGTTAATCTTTTAAGAGGAGCAGATTTAAATAATTATGCTGTAGAAGATCTCATAAAATATAAAGCTATGTTAGACAGAGTTGGTGCAGTAAAATCTCTTAGACGTTATAAACAATTAGAAAATTTATTATCAACGGGAGTTAAAGTAGGGAAAGGTTTATCTGAAAAACAGAAAACTGAAACAACTGTATTTTTACCAGATGATCCACAAGAATTACTAAATAGATTAAATATTTTAATATCTGCAATAAAAGAAGGACATAATTCTAGTTTCAATGAAATTCATGCTATATTGAAAAGACTGTTAGAAAAGAAGATTCTAAATGAAGAGGACTATAAAAGTATAACCGGACATCTCTGATGTCCTCCAGGGCTTCGCCCGTAGCTGAAATATGTTGTTGTTTTTAATTTTTTATAAAAAAAAATATTTCATAAAAAAATATTTATTTAATTTTTTTAGTTTAAAAATGTGTTCAGCAGATTTAGACAAAATTAATAATCATTTAGAAAATTTGACAGAGATTTTGGGTTCATCAAAATTTAGTACGACGTTAAAAATTATAACAACTACTTCATCACACACTTGTAATTTAGAACCCATTCTACATTTGGAACAAAATAAAAATTATCAAATTGCATTGACTAGTTTCTCTACATTTAACACTATTCAAAACGTTATCAAAGATGTGAATGATCAATTTAGATATTCTACTGATAAAGGCAAAACATGGAAAATACTAACTTTTCTTCCTGGTTCTTACGAAGTTGAAACAATATCAAATGAAATTAAGAGACATTTAGGTATATCATTTAAAGATAAGAAACAATTACATTTTGCAGTTGAACCGGCAGTTAATAAATTTTCTCTTACTTTAGACGAAAATCATCAAGTTGATTTTAATCATGATAGATCATTGTCAAAGCTATTAGGATTTAATAAACAAACCTATAGTCAAGGTTATCATTTAGGTGAGAAGATTCCAAAAATAACTGAAATAAATTCAATTGTTGTACATTGTGACATTATTGAAGGAGGATATATAAATGGTAAATTATCAAATTTAATATTCAGTTTTCCAGCTTTTACTGTACCCATTGGTTATAGATTAAATGTAATTCCACAAACATTAATATATTTTCCTATTACAAGAAAAACTATTAACAACATTGGCATTAGAATCACTGATGAAAAAGGACAAGAAATAAATTTTGGAGGTGAAGAGATTATGATAGATCTTTTGGTTCGGGAGGTATAAACTCCCACGCGAAGCTAGAGAAGTTTAATTTTCTTCTTCTTTAGAAACAAAAAATAAAAATAAAATAAAAATAAATTTTTTTATTAAAAAATGAGTGAACTACCTCCATTAAATAAAAAAAAACTTAAATTTAATCATCATCCAAATTTATCTAATAAAGTTTTGTCAGTTATTTGTGGAAGATCAGGATGTGGAAAAACATATCTATTATTTAAAATTTTAACGACTCCAAATTTTTTGGATTATAACAATCTCATAATTTATACAACAACGGCAGAACAACCCGTCTATCAATTTTTAAAATATGGATTTGAAAATAATCTTAAAAAAACAGCAATTGCTTCATTATTCAAAGAATATGAAAAATCTGAAGATGAAGAAGAAATAAGTTCGTGGTGTGAAGAAGCAGCAAAAAATAATCAGTTAGTAGAATCTAATAAAAATAACCATATAAAGATACAATTAATAGATGATAGTGGTAATATGCAAGATCCTAGTAAACTAGATAAAACAATGAAACATTGTGTAATTTTTGATGATTGTGTTAATGATAGAAATCAGTCAGTTCAGAGAAATTATTTCACAAGAGGTAGACATAATAACTGTAGTGTATTTTATTTAACACAAAGTATGTATTCATTAGACGGAAGTGTTATTAGAAAGAATGCAAATATATTTATACTATTTGAAATAAATGCAAGAAACTTAAGTGATTTGTTAAGAGATTTATGCGTAAGAAATAAAGATGAATTTAAACAATCGTGTAATAATGCTTGGTCAAAAGATTATGGCTTCATTACAATTAATATTGATAAAAAAATTCATGAAAGAGTTATCGAACAATTGTTCTCTGACTAGGCTTCGCCTCGAGGGGCTTCGCCCCGACTGAAAGTCGATAGAAAATATTTTCGCGGAGTGATAAAAATATACAAATATAGTGTTATAATATTTTTTTATTTTATGTATATATGAAATTTGTCTATCTTAGAAATTAGAAAATTAAAAAGGTTCAGTAGTTATTCCATCAGGTAAAATTTTTCTTTTATCATCAAATGGATCTAATGCTAATTTATGTTCTTCTTTTAAATACATGTTATGTTTTTTTGAATTAAGTCTATAATTACATGCTGTTTTTATTTCATTATTAAATAATGCATTTTTATAATCTTGAAATGTTATTTGATTAGCCACTGATGCCTTTGAAATTCCTTTTAATGTTTTATGTGTTTTAATATTATTAGTTGTATCATAACAGTAACATTTAGATTTTAAAAATATAGCTTCTGTTATGAAATCTTCATTTCCTTCTAATTCATCTTTTACTTTACATAAATCAGAAGGATGAATGATATCTTTTATTTTATTAATTTCTTCATCAAGTGTAGAATTATACGGTATTGTTAATTCTAAGAAAACAGAATCGGTATCTGTAAAGTGTAATTTATAGTTTTTGCCATAAGCAGGTGCTAAATAATCATATATAAATCTATACATAAATAGTTTAGCTAATTCTAATATAGTGAAACCAATGAAATTAAACTTATCATGTTTTACGCTGATTCGACGTAAATGTACAGCACATAGTTCATCACTAAATCTAGTAGTTCTTTTATATGTAGGTTTCCTTGTTAAATTTTGAAACCTATCTTTATCATAAACTATTTCAATATTTTGTCTATTACGCACATTTTCTAAAGTCTTACCATAAAATGCATTATTCATTAATTTGAAGAACACGTTTCCAAAATCATCCTTATTTCTTTTAGCTATTTTGCTATTTAAACCTGGTGTAGAATAACAATAACATGGATCTATTCCGTAATATTCTAAACACATATCACGAAAGTTTTCAAAAAGATCAGCTAGTATTAATACATCTATCTGTAGATATTTCATTGTATAATCATACATTGTTTTACAATTTAACTCTCTCCAATTTTTTTCAGCTTCTGCATAGTCTTCGTCAGATAATTTTGATTGTTTTAATGTTGATTTAAATTTATTTATTGGAGGAAGTTGTTTTTCTTCCATAATTTTATTCACAGAATTAAAATCAGTCTTCGACTGTGAACCACAGGTTTTATCTCCAGTTATATCAGTCTTCGACTGTGAGCCACAGGTTAAATATTCATACGGAAATATTCCTTTTAAAGGTTTTAAATTATATTTATTTAATATTTTACATTGTTCAGATTTCAAAGTTTTTCCCATAACATCTAATGAATAAGGAGTAAAAAATCTAAATGCATCTAAAATTCTAATACAACCTAATTGCATTGAAAAATATTCTTCCTCTGTTTTACATAGTACATTTATTTGTTGTTGTTGTAATTTTTCAGATGAAAATAAATCTTTCATTACTAGATGGAAATCATATTTAGAACCATTATAGAAATATAAAGGAACAAAGTTATATTTAAATTTATTAGCATTAAGATTACAAGAATTATGTGCTGCACCTCTATATAATCCATTTAGATGATCATGATCTTTTACCTTGACGGCAGAGCCGTCGCTTGGCCTATCAAGATATCTACCTTTGCCATTTTTATAATTTTTTGTAAATTCTCTTCCACAGTAATAACATTTTGTTTCATTAAAAAAATTTAATTTTTCTTTTTCTGTTAATGGCATCATCGGTATATTTGTTTCAAGCAATTGTGAAAAATAATTTTGTAATTCTTCTACTTTCTTTGTAAACATTTCTGAACTATCTTCACCATAGTATTGAAAATATTCTGATTTAAATAATTCAGGATAATTTGAATGAATGTACATTCCCCAACATAATGGTTTTTGTTCAAATAAATATTTTTCTTTACTTTGTTCAGATGCACTTTTTTCATAATTAAAAACCGAAGGTTCTAATTGGCCCGTACCATTTTCAGAATTATCATTTTTAGAATCGGGTGAAGCCCTGGAACTTTCCGTTCGATTTTGTGTCATATTAACATTATATGCTTCAAAATCACAATAAATAGTAAAGGGTACTTTATTCTTAAAATACCATCTATTGTATTCTAAATAATCATCTTTAGGAAATGTGTTTCTGACTGCTTCATTTTGTTGGCAATTCTCCAAATGTCTATTCATTTCTTCTTTAGTTCTAAAGCTCGTCATACATTGAAGACAAGGAAAATTTGTATTATCTGAAGTTTTTGTGAATATAGAAACATCTTTACACAATATAAAATGACCCTGATAATATAATATATTCGCTTGTGCTGGTTGTTTTGACTGTTCTAGTTTTTCAAATTTATCTTGATATATTTCATGTGTTTCATTAATTTCTTTTGCAAGATTAAATGTATTTCGATGAAAATTTTGATTTAATATTTGTAGCTGATAACTATATTCTTTATCATATTGTTCTTTATATTGTTGTAGACATTTTTTTAAAGATTCATTTATTTTTTGATTGGTTTCATTTTCTTCATTATTTAATTCTTTATTGTCATCATTTAATTTTTGAATCGTTTCTATCTTATTTTCATATTTATGGTCATATTCTTGTACTAAGATTTTTGTTTGTTGTTGATAATCTGTTTTACATTTTTGTAAACTTTCATTTAAATTTTGTAATTTTTGTTGATATTCTAAAGATAAAGATGAATAATCGGAATCATAATCATAATTATAATTACGTCCTTTATAATTATTATGATTAATCATTATTGGTGATAATGTTTTAACAATTTCAAATTTTTCAGTACATATTATATTTCCTTGGTAAAAAATATTATGATGCATGTAATTTCCTCTATCATTATATACTATTTCTGATTGACATAAATTTTTATTATTCAAATAAAATTTTTTTGAATCTGAGTAAAGTGGAGTAATTTTACCAATAGAAACATAATTCACATTTAATTCAAAAACATTTACTTCTATTAAATTTTTATTCTTTTTATGAAACTTTTTTAACCTATTATAATCATATGGAAATTCATCTAAGCCATCAGAAAGATCAAATTCATTTATGTATTCTTCTTTATTATAATCACTTAGTCTTTCTTTATGATATTCTGCAGGATGTAAATGTGCTATAATACTCCACAGAAAACAATAATCATCTTCATTTTTTATGTTGATTATTTGTGGTGAACTGAAAGGTAAAGGAACATAACTACCACCAGTATTATTTTTATATTTATCAATTACTATTTTCTTAGATAGTATTTTAACAAATCTCCAACCAGATTCACGTAACTGGGCTTCAATTATACAATTTTCTAATTTAAGTATCATCGATTCAAATATGGGTTGTATATCATTTACATTATGAATTTCTTGTGAATTTGTAAAATGTCCTTGTATTATTTCTTCAGGAATTCCATCAGGTCCATTTTTTGTATAAAGTACTTCTACATTCATATAACATTTGAAAGATTTCTTAAATATATTATAAAAGTTGGTTAGAATATCAGAAAAAGTTTTATCGGTTTCATTATATTCAACGGGCGAAGCCCTGGAACCTTCGGTTCGAACAGACTGATTAAATAAATATTTTATATTTGCTAAGGCTTCATCGGTTCGTTCAGCTTCATCAAATTCATCAGTATCGCTAAATAAATATCTTCCATCTGGTACGGGCGAAGCCCTAGAACCTTCGGTTTGTATGGTCTCATCTTCACTATTAAAAACTTTTTTATATTCCGAATGTGAATAATCATCAAACATTTTTTTTAACTTTTATATCAGTAGGCAATGTTTCTAGATAGTTTTTATAACTATTTAATTTTAATATATTTCCTGCATCAACTCGTTCTACATTTTGTAAATGCAATTTACTATTTAAATGAGATTGATAACTTCTTTTTGTTTGCAACTTTTTTTACATAAGACACAATAAAACTTGGTATTTTCCATTTTTTTTATTTTTTTAGAGAAAACTTAAGAAAAAATTTGTGTTTTAATTTTAGATATAAACATTCTAATATCTAGGACTTGAGTGTTATTTTATATTATTATATATTTCACGTTCTTTAGTTATTTTTTTTCTTTATCATATTAAGTTTCATCATATAATGTTTTATCAAAAGATAATTTAAATTTATTTTCACTAACTATTGATTCTTCATCATCATAAATTGATTCTTCATCATCATCATAAATTGTTTCTTCATCATCATAAATTAAACTTTTTGGTATAGGATGCCCTTCCATGATAGGATACCATTCTCTTATTGGAATATCTAATTCTAAATTACATCTTTTATCTGATAATAATATAATAGAGAAAAATATTGGTCTTTGATCTCTTTTGGAAAATTTAATAACACCACCATAATCTGAATCACTTTTAGTTTTTATTAAAGATGATAAAATTTTAAATTGATTAGATGTAAATCCTAATTTAAATTTTGTAGACCCGACACATAGTTGTCTAACAGTATCTTCAACTATGCCATCATTATTATTTTCAATTGTAAGAAAATGAAATTTAGATAAATTTTTATAATTACTAATATTTTTATAATCTTTTTTACCACTTACACCTTTTTCAGATGTTACAGAATCATCATTATTATCATAAGATTCTTTAAGATCGGGCAAAGCCCTAGAACCTTCGGTTCGTTTATTATGATTATGGTCATTGTTAATAGTATAAGGTGTTGTCCACATATCAATTTTTTCTTGTTGAGCTAAGCCATTTATGTAAGATTTTAACAAATTAATATTTAAGTTTGAATATAATCCTATATACGTATCATCATCATATCTTTGCGGCATTTCTAATGTTTCTTGTTTATAAATTGTGTCTCTATAATAAACTTGACATAATAATTCTTCATTATGTTTTTTACTCTCTATGTGAATGTTATATTGATTTTGATCGTCAACAAATAATCTAATTTTTTCTTTCGAAAAAGATTTTAATTTTTTAACTAATTCTTTAATATTGATATAATTAATAATTTTAGTTTCTATCCAATCAGTATTACTAATTGGTAACACTGCTCTAATAAATCCATAAACATTATTATGACCTATTATAACCATATTTTCTTTATTTAATTCCACATAAGCTACATCATTATATTTACTAACAATCTCCATAAATTTAATAAATGGATCACCTGGAAATAAACAATAATTAGTTTCTATAGAAGGTAAACCTTTTGTTTGTTCTCTAAATATTTCGGTTTGTAATTGAAATAAAATATTAACATCTATACATGGATTATTATTATTATTATTATCAAAACATTTATTTTCAAATCCCGTTGATCTCGTCGAATAAGAAGAACAGGATGATGCGGGCGAATATAATTTTTTTAAATTTGGATTTTCCATTTTTTTATTTTTATTAGAAAAAATTTTATTTTTTTATTTTTATTAGAAAAAATTTTATTTTTTTATTTTTATTAGAAAAAATTTTATTTTTTTATTTTTATTAGAAAAAATTTTACTTTTTTATTGTTTTAAAAATGATGTTACCAAATGTTGGTGGAGGTGCATATATCCCGAATAATCGTGAATTAGAAATAGAGATAGAAAATTATATCATGAAAACTGGAGACGTTTTATCTGGACCATTGCATCTTTCTATTCTTCCGCAACAAAATACAGAGTTGACAAATAAACAATATGTTGATACACAAATCAATGACTTAAAAGAAAAATATATAAATGATGTTTTGGTTCCACTGATGAACGAATTAAAGTTGCTTAAACTTAATGACAAATCATTAAACGAAGAATTATTAAAACTTGATAAAAAGGATAGAGAGCTAGAAGCAGATATAGCAAAACTTTTTAAAAAGATTTCTGAACAATCAAAAATTTTAATATTACTTTCTATAAAGTTAAAATCTGCAGTCATTAAAAATAAACATCAGATAAAAATGTTAAAAGAACAATTAGAAGATGAAATAGAAAAACTTCCTGAAAGAATTAAAAAAAATTTAAAGCAGTTACAAACTACATTCCAAAAAAGTGTTGATGAATTAAGTTCTAAAATTACTCAACAAATGAAAAAGATGAATAGAATAATAAATGAAGTAAACTCACTTAATGAAAAAGTTGATAAAATGAAAAATCTGAAAATCAATTTAGAAAATGAATTAAAGAAAAATTTACAAGAAAACTCCAAAGAAAATAAAGAACAGTTAGATTCTGTTAAAAGACAATTAGATGTTCTTAAAATTAAGTTAAATGCACTTAAAACGGCGTTGAAGATGAATCAGGAGAAAATGCAAGTTAATAGAAAAGAAATTAAAGTACATCACACGCTGCTTGACGCAATAGATAAAGTGCAACAGTCAATTAATAAAGTTATCTCGAAGTTGTTGTCCATTCACAAACGTAAATCTTGATCGACGAAGTCTTGGGTTTCTAACCTATCGGAGCGAAGCTCCTCGAGGCTTTAGCCGAACATAGATATTTTTCCCAAAAGTCAAATTTAATCCTAAAAAATGCCTATAATTCATAAACACAATCTTAAACATTTTGCATCAAATAATAAAATTGCTCATGAACCATCTCAGAAACCTGTGTACCATTATGATAGTGTAGAAACTGTCGGAACACAAAAGTTCCTAGGCACCGCAGGTGCCGTCCAAAAAGAAGGGGCTGGCATCTTTTCTGGTATTGGAAGTATCGTTAACTTAATTAAAAATAATAAAGATTTGATTACATCTGCTGCAAAAGGAGCAGCTGCTATAGGTAGTACAGCTAGTGCAATATCAAATGCTGTCAAGTCTCAAAACGAATTAAAACAACTAGAAGCTATTCGTAAACTTAGGAATGATTCTGAAGAACTAAAAAATTTAAAAAAACTTTCAGAAACAAAAAACAAAATTGCTAACATAGCTGTTGGGGAAACCTTGAGGAGCGGAGCTCCGTCTAATAGTAAACATAATGAAAATAAAAATAATAAAAAAACAATTGAAGAAATAAGAGGTAATGGTATTAATAGCAACCTTCGGTCTAACCAGCAAAGCTGTAGCGGAGCTGGTCTAGCAAAATTCTAAAATATATTTTTTAGTAAAATTTTTTTAGTAAAATTTTTTTAGTAAAAATTTTTTAGCAGAATTTTTTTAGTAAAATTTTTTTAGTAAAATTATTTAAGTAAAATTATTTTAGCAGAATTTTTTCTGTCTGTGAGAAAAAACAAAAAGTCAAATTATTTTTTATAAAAATGTCTTCGCTTATCGAAAATAAATTTAGATTAGACGATCCTCCGTTCGTCAGTTACAATCAAAAAAAGAATGACTATATAAGAATTGCTATGAATCCCGGATCTTCCAGTAGAGTAAATACTGGAGGTGATTTAATTTTTGAAGTTGATAATCAGCAGAGTTATTTATATCTACCTGATTCATTTTTACACTGTGAATATTCTTTGTATAGTGATGCCAATTTTACAACACCATTACCAGAAACCGATAATATTGCACTAGAGAATAATTTCTTTCCAAGATTATTTACACAAATGCGTTTAGATGTTGCAACTCAAAATATAGAAACAATAAGTGATTCTCCAGGTGTAATTGATACAATGCTTAGATTTGTAACAATTGGTGAAAATAATAAAAAGTATGAAATCGAAGGTTGGTTTCCTGATACTAATGATGGTATAATTGTTGATGATTTAACTCACGCTGGAACAGATGCAGCAGGAATTGCGAAAGATGTAGAAAATATTGCAAAACATTTAAATAAAACAAATAATGATGCATATAAAGAAAGACGTGAGTTTAACAAGAAAAGTAAACAGACAGTTAATTGGTCATTGTGTCCATTATTCGGATATTTAGATTATGATAAAATATCATATCAATTAAAATTTAAATTAATAATTCATCGTACAGCAAATAATGAATTAATCTTTTTTGGTAAGACTGGAAAAAAAGCATATTTAAAAATTGATAGACTTGAATGGTGGATTAAGCATATTACTCCTAGTTTAGAGGTTGAAACAGCTATTGCAAAAAGATTAAATACTAACAAACCAATTCCAGTAAATTTTCTAAAGCGTACTGCTAGTTCAGTAACTTTTTCCGAACAAAGATTTAACTGGCATTTTACTAGAACTTCGAATACTCCAAGATATTTATTACTAACTTTTCAAAGAAATAATTCTCCAAGTTTTGATAAGAACAATAATCTCTTCCATATTAATACAATTCGAAGTTTACAAGTTTCATTAAATCAAACCCGATATCCAATTGATCCATTAAGATTCGATGATACCAATAATCAATTTATGGAAGGATATGATTCTTATCGAAATCTTTGTATAGAATTTGGAGTTGAACCACAATTAACTCCTGGAGATTGGAGACATTTATATCCTGTTTTCTGTTTCGATTTAAGTGCACAATCTGAAGATATTATCAAGACTGGTTGTGATGTAACAATTAATATTGAAAAGAAAGATTCCACAACTTCATTGATGGCTTATGGTTTATTGCTAGAAGATACAAAATATTCTATTGAAGTTCTTAATGGGAAGATGGCTAGGATAGGCTAAAGCCAGAGGAGCTTCGCTCCGATCGGTTAGTAACCTTAGGACCTTTGGTCCGATAGGCTAAAGCCCAAGACTTCGTCGTTTAATTAATTTAATTTTTTTGATAACTTAAAATTTTGATAACTAGAATAGATTAAAATTTTTTTGGTAACTTAAAATTTTTTCATAACTAGAATAGATTAAAAATTCTTAACTTAAAATTCTTAACTTAAAATTTTCGTAACTTAAAATTTTTTGATTAAAAATGTCGCAAGCGAAAAGTGATATTAATAATAAAACTGTTGAATTAAAATTACGTAACATTGTTGACAAAAATACCCCTAAAACTATTACGATTAATAAAAAAAAGTATTACATAAGTAAACCAATGATAGAGAATATTCAATTACAAGAAGAAAAGAATGGCGGGATTCTCCCATTAATTCCACTAATAATAGGTGGCATAGCAGCTGCAGGAAGTGTTGCAGGTGGGACAGCTGGTATTGTTCAAGCAGTAAATAAAAATAAATCAGAGAAGGCAGCATTAGAAGAACAAAAACGTCATAACAGAGAGTTAGAGAAAGTTGCTAGGGGAGAAGGGACATCGGAGATGTCTTCCAGGGCTTCGCCCGAAGGAAAAGGAATAGTAGATAATTTTATTAGTAAATTAAATTTAGTTGATGAAGGAAAACGAGTTCTTAAAAATATTTTCCACAATGTTGATGATTTAATTGAAATTAAAGAAACTAAAGATGGTTCTGGAATATATCTAAGTCCTAGTATGATAAGGTAATAACCTCAGGACCTTTGGTCCGATTCGGTAAAACAATTATTTTATTTTATCTTTTAAATTTTTTTTTATCTTTTAAAATGAATTCTAAAAATTCCGAAAATTTAATTAAATTAAAAATTTCTAATTTAGATTTATTGAATTATCTATTAAACAAAAATAAAAACTTAAATTGTAAAATTTATGAAGCTAACGACGACAAACAAAGTTTGGCTACTACCTACGGTGGTGACATACAAAAAACATTAGAAAACTTTCCTGGATTTATTTGGAGTAAATATTCGAAAGAAAAACATCTTCCTGGTCATTCATATACCGGTCCAGGAACTCGATTAGATATAAGTCTAGATGAGAATAATAATCCGAAACCAGGTGAAGAACCGATAAATAGAGTAGATGCCGCAGCTTACAGGCATGATTTAGCTTATCGAAATCATGATCTAAGTTCTCGACATGCAGCTGATAAGAAGATGATTCAAGAATTAGATAATATTCAAAATCCTACATTTAGAGAAAAAATTGAAAGAATGTTTGTTAAGAAAGCTTTACAAGCTAAAATATTATTCGGCCAGGGTTTAAATGAAACGACAGCTAAGCTGTCTGAGAGCAACGCTCGAACTAATAACTCTGAGAGCAACGCTCGAACCTACGCGTCTGAAATTCATTGGGAATATAGAAGGCCGAAATATTTATTGAAAGTAAAAGTATTTAATAAAGATGATATTTGGAGTGCTGATCTTATTCATATGCCGAATGAAAGGGACTACAAATACGCATTGACCGTTATAGATTTATATACACGATACGCTTGGGTAAAGCCTTTAAAAAACAAAAGTGGTCTATCAGTTAAATATGCGTTTGAAGAAATCTTTAAAGAAAGTAAGAGAAAGCCAAAAAAATTGTTTGTTGATAAAGGGTCGGAATTTTATAACAGAAACGTTCAGCCACTATTTGAAACAGACGAAAGTCATCGCCAAGGCTCAGTTTATTCAACTGAAAATGCAGGGAAGGCCGTAGTGATAGAAAGATTCAATCGGACGTTAAAAAATAAATTATTCAAGAAATTTACTGAGCAAAGAAATCAGAAATGGTTGAAGATATTACCAGGAATTGTGGAAGAGTACAATAATAAAGTTCATTCTGGTATTGAAGAAACTCCAAAGAATGCTTCTGACGACCCTGATCTAGTACGAAAGAAAATATTCGAGAATAATAATTTGAATGAGAGTAATCCGAATTTGCAGAAACTTAAGCCGAAATTTAAAATTGGAGATAGAGTTAGAATATTTAAATATAAGAATAAATTTGAAAAAGGCTTTGTTGGCTATTGGACTAAGGAAATATTTGAAGTTTCTAAAATAAATCAAAGTTATCCGATTACTTATGAAATTAAAGATTTAGATAATGAGGATATCAGAGGCCGTTTTTATCAAAATGAATTACAGAAAACAGAGCTTTAACCTTTAGGTGGCGCTTTAGCTAGCTTCGCTTGAGTTATAGATTGTTTAACTGTAACATAATATCTAGAAATGGTACTCCTTTTTGTAATTTGTACAAAACGTATAAACATAATTGTCCACAATAGGTAGTGCCTGGTGTTTGAATTTGAAACGTATTGTATGTTCCCGTTCCAAGTAATTCTTTTACTTCATTTGTAGGGGGCAAACCGTATGAGTCGAACCAATAGTTCTCAGCCTCCGGGCGGTCAAAATAATAGTTCTGCTGATGATTTTTAACGCCTGCTGACCAATGTACACCTTTTTCATCTGACGTATGAAGATTTGTTATGAAATTTACAGTTATTGATGGAACTTTGTTCCGGGAACTGAAGGTTCCTGTTGGCCTATTTTTTAGGAATTGTAATTCGTCTCTCATTAGAACATGAAAATTCTTTATTCCTAATCGATTAGCGATTTTCTTTAGGTCGAAATTCGTTGTTGTCTGTGTTCCATATAATTTCAAAAACTCATTTATGTTGCTCATTTTATAATAAAAAAATTTCTTAAGGGACCCCTAGAAGTCAGAAGGGGGGGTATTGATTTAAAACTGTTCTCTAATGATGTCTTTCCTTACTACTTAGTCAGAAGGGGGTATTGATTTAAAACATTTTTATAATGATGACTTTCCTTACTACTTGGGGGGGGGTATTGATTTAAAACTGTTCTCTAATGATGTCTTTCCTTACTACTTATTCGATTTTGAAATTATTTAATTCATTGTATTAGTAGAGTTAGTGTTTAGCACATCTTTTATCAATAGTAATTCATTACTCATCAATATGTGAAAATTCTTTATTCCCAATTGCTTAGCAATCTCATTTAAATCGAAATTCGTAGTTTGTTTGCCGTATATTTTTTGGAAGTCCCTGATGTTTCTCATTTTTATAGAAGATACAATGTTTCTATTATATTCCCGTAAATGAGAAATTAAAAACAACACATGGATATTTCAATATGTATATTTACAAAAATGCAACCACACAAGTCTACAAATATTGATGTCCACACCGTGGACAAGGAATTTTCGTTCTCCAGTAAAAGAAAATAAAATCAGCTACTACTATTCAACTTCCTTAAAACAATCGGTTATTAACTATAATATTACAAATTGCATTAACAAAATGTCCACACCGTGGACAAGGAATTTTCGTTCTCCAGTAAAAGAAAATAAAATCAGCTACTACTACTTTTAAGCTTCTTTCCAAAAGCTTTCATATTTCCGAAGACAATCTTCTAACAATGATAAATTCGATTTCAAAAAACGTAAGGGTACATTTAGTCTACAAATCTTTGGAAAAATAGAGGCCATCTTACCTAATTTAATTGCAAATGCAATTTCAGTCCTTGAATAAGAAATGTTATTAGTTTGCAATAAATGTTGAAAGTATGCCTTATCCTTTTCACACAGTTCCAGTAAATAATTCGCGTGTTTTCCCAGGTAGATTTTCATCATTATGTTAATAACGTTATTTTTCTTCTCCATCACATAAAGAGTATTTAAATTTGCAATGGCTTTATCAGTATCTCCTGAAGGCTCAACAAAGTCTTCTAAGGAATCCACAAATTCATATCGGGTAGATAAAGACGTCGTTAATTGATGATGAAGGTCGTCAATCTTTCCGCCCCTTTCTCTTTCTTTCTTTTCTTTCACGAGTAAGCGTTTTGCTTTTCTTCTCCGTTTTCTTTCCTTATCAAAAAATGTAGGGTCAAAAATAATAGGAAATTTCTCCATTTGTTCAATGATGAAAGTGTTATATTCTTCCTTCTTATCATTGGAAATATATCGTTTTGAAATTTCTGTAAATAACTCCGGAAACGTAGCAATAATGTTTGACTGCTCTTCGATAACTTCTTGTGTCATGACTGATCACAGCGCAGCACACGATACAATGACAGACGAGAGAGATAAATGAAAACAGTACAGCTGGCAGATATCTTAACGTCATACGGGTGTGCTGACGCACTAACAAGAAGTAAAACAACTTGCCTAACGTACAATTAAAATCTCATTGTTTCACAGAGTAGTAGCAGCTGTTTGTTCTTTCATACATTGTTTCCTTTCAAATGTTTGAGTTGGAGGACACAGCTCTTTACACTGAAATGCCTTTTATTCATAAATGCGAGAAGCAGATGTTCTCTACAATTGAGTGTTTATCTGAGTGCAAATTGTAAGAACGCCAGGAGCGGTCATGATTTGAGCAAGAAAATGATCATAATCACAAATTTGAGATCCTTAACTTTTATGATTTTACAGTGTCCTGGAACGGTTATGATTTAAGCGGGGGTGAAAATTGTAATTCTCAAATTTGAGATTTTGAAAAATTTGAAAATTGGGTATTTTTAAAAACGCCCAAATTTGTGAATTTAGGTCTTCATAACCTGAAAAATGACCAAAATTCATGAATTTAGACCATTTAAAAAGTACCATTTTTTGAAAAATCGGTATCTTTAAAAACGACTAAATTCATGAATTTAGGTCTTAAAAACCTGAAAAAAGGGACTAAATTCATGAATTTATGTCGTTTTTAAAGATACTATTTTTTTGAATTTTATGGTGTCCTGGAACGGTCTAAATTCATGTATTTAGGTCTTAAAAACCTGAAAAAGGGTCTAAATTCATGAATTTATGTCGTTTTTAAAGATACTATTTTTTTGAATTTTATGGTGTCCTGGAACGGTCTAAATTCATGTATTTAGGTCTTAAAAACCTGAAAAAGGGTCTAAATTCATGAATTTATGTCGTTTTTAAAGATACTATTTTTTTGAATTTTGTGGTGGCCTGGAACGGTCTTTTGCCCATTACTGAGGATTTTGATTTTAAAGTAGCTGTAATTATAATTGTAATTACGAAAGTTCAACTGTAATTGTAATTATAATTGTAATTGAACTTTTATTATGTAGAATTGTTAATAAAAAATTGTTAATTAAAACAACTAACAATTGTAATTGTAGAAAAATGTCGGTCAATTACACGTCAATTGCTTAATGTCTTTCGCTTATACGAAACACAAAATCCAAGGATTGCTATATTAAAAATTGAAAATTTTTATGACGTGATGCTCGACAAGCTTAGACTACTGTTGAGTGTTTATACAGGCTTATAAATGCACATATAGCCTACAATCCCTACATGCGCAATTGCAGCCCACATATAAGTCTGATTCTGTGCCGCATTTTCACAGAAATTTTAGAATAAGCCTCTACAAAAGAACATAAAAAATTACAAGTGTCATAATATGGGCATTTTCGAATTTATACATTAATATTCCCTCTGATAATTTGCGCCAATCTCTAATAAACGCCACAGGTGAGAAGTGAACGCATTAATAAACGTGAGGCCTATCTTTGATCTAAAGAATCTGCATGTAGGAGAATGACTTTGCATGGGTATGGGACGATCCTTATAGGAGATGGTGCAACCTATTTTTTGGTGCTAACTCCGTTTTTAGAAATAGGCCTAACTAACGTAGCATAACAGTTGCCTGCTGTTAATGATGACTCAGAGACAGACTACTCATCCTGTCCCCGGAGGTTGCTGCAACTGTATCGTCGAGATAAGACTCATATCATCGCTTATCAGGATAAAGTTTTTGGTATGCTCCACATTAAAGTGATCATTGGAAGGTTACAACGTTGCAATTGCAATAGACAATAGACCCTACTTATTCTCTATCTCGTACTCAAAATCAAATTTACAAGGACTTGAAATCACTTTGGACAACTAACTCATAATTGACCAACATTGCACGGAAAATCGATGTAATTGTAATTGTGTAATTAATTACAACTCTTGAAGTAAGTAATCGTAATTGAATAAAAATCGTGTAATTGTGATTGTAATTGAAGATTTTGATTTTAAAGTGATTGTAATTAAAGATTCTGGTTTCAAAGTGATTGCAATTGCAGAAGTTCAACTGTAATTGCAATTGTAATTGAAAAAAATTGTGTAGTTGTTCTAACCCTGCTGAAAGCCACTTGCGATCTAGCGATCAGTCTTTTCATCTAGTTTCTACGCAAATAGACAGTACATAGACCTTTGCTATTTATATTGAATTCTTTAGTGGCTGCCGACCAGTGCATTCGAACTTTCGAGGCTTTCAGTCGTTCATTGGTGAGTGCAGCTTACAAATTATTGATTATTATTACATTGATTACCTTTATTACAATTTATTGATTACTTATTGAGTTGCAGGCACCATAAATGCAAGAAAATAAAAACATCTAAATGAAAAACTGAATTGCAGATATCCGATATACAGGGTGTCCCACAATTCCGGCCAAATTTAAAATGAATTTTACGCTAACTGAAATTCGTCTATTCTACTCTCAATCATGTTTTTTATTGAGTACTATGAATGGGGTTTTGTAATCATCCATTTTTATTTAGCTACGGTCAGTATCTAAAACTCGGAGCAATCTTCAAAGACAACATAAAAAATGTACTATAATTTCTCCATATAAATACGTAACCCATGTTTTCCTCCATTTTATCACTAAACAATTAAAAGAATTATCATTCACATTTTATTCTTTCTCGTTACATGCGAACGTGTGATTTCTAGTTGTCATTTCTACTGAGAGGATAAGTCAGATGTCTATGCCTTTGTGTGAATTGTACTTAATCACATGATCGAATTCAAATCAGTCTTAATGACAACATTATCATTTGCGATGGAATTGCAAGACAAGATTGACGTTGTTCGTTTTTACTTCTCGGCATCATGCAGTGCCACAGCCGCGTTACGATTGTTTAAAAAGGAGCGCAATCTTCGTAATGACCCGTTTGATACCAGGACAATACAAAGAATTGTGAATCGCTTTCTGGAAACCGGCTCGGTGGCTGACCGTGCACGTAGTGGAAGACCTGGTCCATCTGAAGAGGCGATTGAAGCTGTGGACACGGCCAGGGTAAGGATTCAAAATTCTGCAGCTCTTGGAAACTCATCGACACGAAGGATTTCCAATGAAGTTGGCATTCCGAAAACAACGGTTCACCGTGTTCTCAGAAGAAAACTGAATTTGTATCCATACAAAATGCACTGTGGTCAAGCTCTTTCACAAGAACAACAGGAAAGGAGAGTGCAGTTTGCGGAGTGGCTTTTAGATAACGATGGACATTTGGAGGACATTATTTGGAGTGACGAGGCCCACTTCGAGTTGCATGGTAGTGTCAATCGCCATAATTGTATCATCTGGGGTTCTCAGAGGCCTGACCAAGTCATCGAGGAACCACTTCATTCTGCCAGAGTGACAGTTTGGATGGGGGTTTCAGGAATTTTGCGGTTGAGACCATTCTTCTTCGCCGATACCGTGACAGGTCTGCGATATCGTGACATGCTTCGTGATCACGTTTGGCCTCAAATTGTTGCAAAGCGCAAGAAAACCTCCTCAATCTTCATGCAAGACGCTGCTCCACCACATATCAAGACTGAGGTGGTGGATCTTCTTCGGAACACGTTTGGCGAGAGCCGTGTTATCAGTCGCGGCTTCAAGAATTTCTGGCCTGCAAATTCTCCGGACCTCAATCCCCTGGACTTTTATCTTTGGGGTCGATTGCGTGACGATGTCTACTCACAGGGGACACCATCCAACAAAGACGAATTGAAAGAAAGGATCGAAATCGCCATCAAGTCCATCACACAGAAAGAACTTCTTTCTGCTGTGTGTGTGGTGTCTTGGACAGATGTCTGTTGCTGCGTGAAACTGGTGGTGGACATTTTGAACATCTTCTTTAACGTTCGCATATATGTATGTAATGAGAAAGAATAAAATAATAGATTACGATCATAATTCTTTTAATTGTTTAGTGATAAAATGGAGGAAAACATGGGTTACGTATTTATATGGAGAAATTATAGTACATTTTTTATGTTGTCTTTGAAGATTGCTCCGAGTTTTAGATACTGACCGTAGCTAAATAAAAATGGATGATTACAAAACCCCATTCATAGTACTCAATAAAAAACATGATTGAGAGTAGAATAGACGAATTTCAGTTAGCGTAAAATTCATTTTAAATTTGGCCGGAATTGTGGGACACCCTGTATGTCAAACAAAACTTCAGCGCTTCAAGAATTTCATCCATGAAAATGTCACGAAATTATCATCCCCTCTCTGAATTGTAAGCATGTGTAGCAAACGCTACATTTACTCGTTTTTTCTATTTTCATTTTATTTTCTACACAAATTTTGAATTTGAAACCATGAAAAGCGGTTGTAATTGTGAAATGATTTCGCACTTTTTCCACATTCTGGGTAGTAAGCTATCTGAAAGTTTTGAACTTTGACTTTCTTATGCAAAGTATTACAATAACTTATGCCTTATTCAAAAGTTCAGTCATGCTTCAAAATACTGTCTCTGACGTGACCATGACCACCCTCTAATCCTCTCGCATGTTAGGGGAACAAAAGTTACCGTAGCTTTCGATAAACATGAATGTGACAATGCACGTGGCATGTCTGAATATTTCAAGAAATTTCCAATCCTTACATTTCAACGGTGTTTTATGTGGCTAAAAAGTGACCAGAGGACTCGCATACAACCAAAACCGTGATGTACTAAAAGTTAAATACTAAACAGAAATGCACAAGGGAGGCCCTTGACAAATCCATCAATTAGCTTGAACATATCTGAGCTTGTCAGAAGAAAGGTCATCTTTTGGTTATTTGAGAGTCTCATAGAAATTCATCATAGCCACCTATTGCAACGAGGAACAATTTTTGAAAAGGCTGATTTACACGATCTGTACTGCCAAACAATTATTAAAAGTTTCTTTTAGTGGAATGCTGGTGATTGAGTGCACACTGTCAAAATCGACAAGATGAGAATTCTGAATGCCGCACTCTCAAACCTGAGACTCTGCCGACAATGAATGATTCAACAGACGGAAAATAACCGCACGTCTTGGTGATTTGAACCACCAACCTCTGGCATTCTAAGCCAACGCTCCACCAACTGATATATCGACGGGCGACAGAACGATGTAAGTCCTCAATTGAGGAATAAGAAAGTATCAGTGTATTTCAAGGCACTTGCGAATAAGAAAAGTTCAGAATCATATTTTCATGGAAGGTGAGTGGATTGAAGTATTTATCAATATAGTATTCAAGAAATCACAGATCCGAATACCATTGAACGAAATATTTCAGACACTTAATATTAAGATTGCTTTTGTATGCATTAATATACTTTTGATGATTGCAGTCATTCATAATTACCTTTCACAAAAACAGTTTGGTTGAGTTGTTTAGTCATAACTGGCAGCAATTCTTTGATCATGTCGATCCTCCTACCTACGATTGGAGGTATTCTAGCGAATTCGAGGAGGCGATTCAAATGAAACCCGGCAATTTCGGCATAATGACGATCCTTCCCGTAGTATGGTGTTCCCAATAAGACGAAGTCATGGTCATACCTGAAAACATGACGGCTTGAGGCATTATTTGAACAATTTTCTCTCTGGAATTAGCATATTAGAATAGCAGCAAGTGTCCTTTCTTCATCGCCAATATCAATCAAAATAAGAAATCAGCAAAATGATAAGTGTAAAAGAGTTATGAGGCATCGCATTGTCAACCATTGCTACTTGCTAGAGTATACCAATTGTCAGACCGACAGCGTTCGGTACTTGTGGATTATCGACCCCCCCCCTCCCACCAGTCATGGACCTCTGATGTATAGGATGCGACTGAGTGATTCATGAATGTACTACTGGTGCAATTTTATGATCATGACAGATCTATTACTTTTTTACCTTTCTATAACTCTTTGCTTCAGTATGAGCATCGAGCATGCTGATGTTTAAAAGGCTTAAGCTTGCATAGTTACGTCGATAATCTAATTTCAAGATATGATACCATGAAAATTCTATTCACATTGATTGTCACAATGCTAGTTGTCTGTTAAATGGCAATCAATATATGGACAGTTCCATTTGCTACGAAAGTACTTTTCGTAAAGTTTTAGAATTCATTATATCGTAAATATATGTTGCCATCACTTTTATGCTTAACGGCATATACGTTAATAAAAGACTGAAGATAGTTTATGATTTTGGCTTTCAGACAATTTTAGCTAATCTTCGTTCAAATTTAGGTACATGCATTTGCCTGTTACGAGCGCACGCTATTCGGACAAGGGTAAAATTCAGAATTCTAATTTTGTATTTTCTATCAAACTAAAAACGTTAGTGCGAAAATTCTTGTTCTCCAAGAACAACAACTTACACGGGAAACTTAAAATATCGAATGCTATAATTGTTCATACATAAGCACTCATATATTGATTTTAAGACATTGTTGCGAATGTGCGCATTTGTCCTTGCAGTTTCATTACAATAATAGATGCTGTATGACAAACATCAGGGCTTTGTAGTTCTCTGAGCTTCGTTGCGCTTTGCTTCTTATCTTTTATTACGAAAAGTATGACAATCCGCAATACGATGCTTATTTGGTCAGTAGTATGCTAAACACAAGGATGCGGAGTCCTATCATTTTGATAGGACTCCGACATCGGGGGTTGATAGGACTCCGGCTTTTGATAGGACTCTGACTCCGGGTAGCAAGTATACCGGGTGTCCCACAGCGAACCCCTCCAACACAAAATCAAGATTACTTACTTAAGTTTGGTGACTTCGGCTTGATAACAGCAGCTTGGGTTGTTGTTAGATATCAGTGTATGCTATCATTAGGATATTGAATAGCGCTTGTCTTCATTTCGCAAACAATAATCGCAAATTCAAATTCAAATTTCTAACTGAAATGCTGCTTCATGTTTAATCATTTACAATTAGTCATGCCACGTCGCCACACGATTGAGGAACGCGTGTTCATGGTGAAAAGCTATTATCAAACTGGCAATTATCGTGAAGTAGTTCGACGCTTTGAAGACACGTATGGAAGACCAATTGATAGGAAATCGATTCCATCATTGATTAAGAGATTTGAGTCCACTGGAAGAGTTGACGAAGAGGGACATGGTAGACCATCAAGTGAAAGCCATATTGAACAGGTAGCCGCGGTTGCCGGTGCTATCACTGAAATGGGTGATAATTTCTCTATCCGCAAGGCATCCGCTGATCTTGACATTTCAAAATCTACTGTTCATCGAATTCTGAAAGTCGACTTGGGATTGAAAAGTGATCACTTCTCGTTGCATCAAGAACTTAGTGAAGACGATCCTGATCGACGTTTGAATTTTTGTGAGGACTTCCTACGTTTATTGGAACGAGATCACCAATTGATCAATAAAGTTGTCTGGACAGACGAGGCGAAGTTCTTTTTAAACGGAACTGTGAATCGCCACAATTCAGTTTATTGGTCAGATCACAACGAGCTTCGTCTAAGCACCAAGTCCATGGACCAACGTGGTGTAGCAGTGTGGGCTGGCATTTCATCCCGAGGTGTGACGGAGCCATTCTTCTTTCGAGAGACTGTCAAAGGAGAGAATTATCTTAGTATGCTGCAAAGCGTGCTGCAGCGAATCACCGATCTTGGGAGCATTTTCATGCAGGATGGGGCACCGGCGCATTATTACCGTTCCGTCATAAATTACTTAAACAGTAATTTTCCCAACCGCCCTGGATTGGACGCCGTGGTAGCCTTTTGGAATGGCCTCTAAGATCACCAGACTTAACACCGTGTGATTTTTTTCTTAGGGGACACGTAAAAGAGATTGTATACAGGAGTCATCCTCAAACCTTGGATGAATTGGAAGACTGTATTCGTACTGTGTTTCGTGACATAGACGAGCTTTTATGTAGAAAAGTATGTTCTGAAGCTGTTCAAAACAGAATTCGACTCTGTGTGCAGGAAAATGGTCAACATATTGAACATAAATTATAAAAGTTTAATTAAGACGCGTTTCGTGCTTTGTATGAACTGCAGAAATTACTCTAATAAGGGAATAATGACTTTTTGATCACAACGTATCAATGTAGGCTATATTATAATTTGAGATAATGATGGAAATCGTTTGGGGGGGGCGGGGGGGGGTTCGCTGTGGGGCACCCGGTATATAGTCAAAATCTTTTTTTCAAAAAAATGGTACCTACATCCTAGATCATTACAGGCTTACCTGAGCCTATCTTTAGCGATCATTACTGTTTCAATTATCAATCATTTGCGACGAAAGTTTATCAGATGTCGCTTTAAGTTGAATCCATGCGACTCGGTTCCTCCCATCTTGTTGATGTGTGCCTCACACGGTTTCTCTCCAGTCTCTTTCAGGTAGGATAATCCCCATCCTTCTCCAAAAAATGTGAGTGCACTTTCGATTTTAATATGCGCTTTGGAGGAGTCATCACACAAGATTAACGTGACGGTAAGACGTGATGTTCTCAAACAAACTAGTATTTCATTTTTGTCTCTGATGTGACCTTTGGTGCGTAGGTGTGATCGAGGCTAGGAAGGCTTGTCTTCTCTATTAAATCACCGAGTGAATAACAATCCTTTTTGCACTATCACGATTCAATCCCTCAACTATTACAAGCTTTGCATGCAGCAGTGTCTCTGTACTTTTGTTTGACGGAGAAAGTTGACATCAAGACAGTGACAGCAATGCACGAGAATAAATAATTTGTCTGTATTATATTTCGGGTCTAGTTATAAGCCGGACTCCTATCATTTGATGGGACTCAGACTCCAGCAAAAGTGATAATCTGCGGGACTCCGACTCCGCATTCCTGGTTCAATGTCAGTAGCATGGTTATTCCCATAAAATTTTAGCATGTTAAAGTTGGGTTGTGATAAAAAATATCAACTCTTAAATATCTGTATATTCCTATATTTAAAAAGAGCGTCACAGTCAAATAAAAAATCTTTCTCATTGATTCATGATTTGTTGCTCATGACAAAACGAAGTGTTCTTTGTAAAGATCTTTGTGGGAAGGAAACACAAATACATTCCAGCCAATTAATTTTAAGTATTCCAAACTTATCTGCACGGATTCAACATACAAGACAATGCTAGGAAAAGTCTGCAGGAACCGGTAGCAGGAAATGCTTCCATTCTAACAAGCAGCCTATGCTAGGAATGGGACCATTTTCTGAGCCAGCATCTATTAATGCACCACATAAAATCGGTGGAACAGGACGAAGTTTCTATATCCATCACTACATTCCCAATGATTATCTGAATGAACAGTTAAATGTAAAATCCATTGCTGAATATATTCAAGGTTGTACAGAGGTGGGTATATACTGTATTTTCTTGATTAAGTAAGGAAAATGCTTCATGATTTCTGACTCATCACTGATTCAATTCATGACTTTGCATTCCTTTTTCCCATCTAAAAAGTAATAATAATGTCACGAATAACCTTCATTGAATCCCTTGAACAATTATCACTCTGATCAATTCGAATCTGAATTTACATTATCTGCGTTGCATTATGGTTAGGCACATTGAAGTCGAAAAAATAGAGTAAGATGTTGACATTTCTCAGATGGGTCTACTAAGACTTTTTATAGGAGAACTCAATATATTTTATGCATTTGAGAATGGTACGTAAAGTCAATCATGAGGACTATTGATAATTGAATACCTGACCGGATCTGCTAGTACCCCTGTATGTGAACATAGACCATGGCGCATGAAATCTTTCTTCCACCTGTTCATCATTGTTGCCTACTTAACACTCTAGCCATTACTTGAACAAAGTTCGATTAGCTGAAGCTATAAATGTCAAACACATTCTGGTAAATTAACACAGAAAAAAGCACTAACTACTACACGGCGTTTAAAATATCTTGATTATGATACCTCTAAAGCCTAGATTATCATGACATTGCAGCATATAGGCCTACACGCTTCCACACATGCAAACCCATATACGTATCAAAGATTAGGCCTACTAATGTTGTGAGTTTAAAAGCTTTATTGCAGTCATTCTTTTATGTAATAGCAATGGTTAAGAAATAGCATCGTATTCTTACTCATCTTCTTCGAAAGGCTAGACCAAAAATGATTCCTCGCAACAGTTGATGATTTCCAGGAATTCGTCCGGGTCTCCAAGACGAACTGTTTTTAGATATGAAATACCGTAATCGGGATTCCCAGAAAAAAATATAACGCAATTCTCTCACAAGATGGAAAATTTCTAGGAAAACATGACTTGCCGATGAAAGGTTATCGGAATCGAAACTTAACGAACGTGCGCAAATATAGCTAGCTGTATCTCCAAACATGGAAGTCCAAATTTAGAACTTAAAGTAGTATAACTACTAGATAGCTGAAATGCTTTCCTGTAACTGATCAAATTGATGTTGAACTGCCCATATATGCATTATGAAATCGATCACTAAATTCGTTTTTGCGAAGAAATACGTGCAATTTGAATCATGATTTCAACTTCACATTACAGAAAATCAGAAAAGTAATGTATACATGCAGGTACGTTGAGAAGGCGGAAGTCATTCATGCGCTCATTTATTTGTAGCCAAGCTCTCGCTGTCTCTTTGTAGCGGAGCACGGCAGAAACCAAATTGCACAATACAGTAGTGTGAGGTATTCACCGGGCTAACTGACAATGCATAAACGCGTACAGATGGCATGTGACACAGATTTATAGATACACATAAAAATATGAAAATGAACTAACAAAATAACGCACAAGACGAAGTAAGAAATGAAAGTCAAAATGGATGATATGTAGCCAGAAATTATACACCAAGGAATGGACGGGGAATTGAGAAAGAAAAGAAAAAAACATACATGCAAAATTTGTATACATGTATGTACAAGAAAATTTACAGAAAAAATCCCAAGATGATTCAAGCAAACAAAATACGAGTAGCAATACGTTTAAAATTGATAGCAGGGTCATAACACATCAAAACGTCAAATTTCGGAAGACGTGAGTGGCGAAGGTTCTCAGAGATTTCTCAGAAATTGAATATTGTTCATATAATTTGAGATTAAAAAACCAATTTACCTGATCCCTGGTGATTTTCTAAATATTATTTACAATAATTTTGATGTATTTGTTGTCGCCTATGGAAGAAGTGACCGCAAAATTATTTTTGCATTTTTTAAGTTATGTTTAAAATTCGATTTTTTCAAAACTTTTCTGAAATTTTTACTTTTTTTGAGAGCCCACAGAAATTTTCTCGCAGCGAAAAAGTCATGAATTCCGCTTGGAACATCTAGGGTTGGGGATCAATTAAGCAATCAAAGAAGAATTTTCTTCAACATCGCTGCGAAATCGGTGATGTAGGCCGTGAAAGGTGTACATGATTTTTCATAAAGTCTCCAAAAATAGAAAAATTCGAATAACTCAAGGCCACCCAAGTGACCTTCCTGATGGAATTTTTCAAAATAATTTGAATTTCATCTAAAAAGACCCAAATGATGAAATTATATGAATTTCAAGAAAATCTGAGAACCTTCGCCACAGGACACTTGACGTTTTGGTGTGGAATGACCCAGTAAAGAAAAAATGAAATTCGAAAAATAGCAGAAAAGGGAGCAGTGAAAGTTAGAAGTAATACCAATAAAAAAATATTGAATGATAAAAGGACTAAAAATAATCAAGTGAAAATACTTATCAAGAAAAATAAATAAATAAGTAAATGATGGAAACATACAAATCAATATACACAAAAAATACGAAAAAGGGTTTTACAGTATGACAATCAAAAAGAAATTCTTTTGTATGCATTATACTGGTGAGGTAAAGCGAATACAATACGCCTGGATGTTGTATCCGCTTTGATTATTTTGGTAGGTACTATTCCGCAGTCTTCATAATGACTAACTTGCATCCATGAGGGTGTATTCACTACATGGACGGTAGTTTAAGCAATATTTTGGATCTATATTTTCATATAGTAACAAGTAATTACATATCACCCATTAAACCTTCAAAAAATAAACTTTAGAAGCAGTGGTCAATCGAATTTGACTTCCAAGGACGCATTGTAATTAAGTAATGCGCAATACACGTAGGTATATGTCAAAATTCCGACCAGAATCATATAAAGGTAATGTAGCATTGCTTGCTCAACCAGCTAGAAACACATTTCATTTTTGGACGGAATGCTTACCTCTTCGGTTTAAAAATAACTTTCTGTCCTCCTTCAAGCGTCAAAAGAAGCTTCAGCTGTGTTCCTTTCGAATATACGTCAGCTACACGAATCGGAGCAGTTGCCATTCTCTTCATAATTTTGGCTGTAAAATTGAGAAACTGTCACGAGAAATAGCATGCACACTTGAATGTTTTATAGAAGAATTGTGAGTTATCGATCATTAATTTGTAATATTAATGAAATACAAATTAAGGACAAGTTCCTATGCAAATGATGTGGATAAGTGCGTGGAACTTGAATCCATGACCAGCTCGGCTGTCAAGATTTGTTGCAGGACTAGGAGTCGTAGCGAATGAAAACCCCAGAAAATTCAAGAAGTCAGAGAAAAATATGAAGTGAAGAAAATGATGCAGCCTTTTTTAAAAAATCTTTGTGTTAAGTTGAATAATTTCGGATCCTCAGATCCTGGATCGGAAATTCTCGGAAAACTTCGAGCCCTGTTCTGTTGTTCAAGCATTTGAGCAGCATATATCGTATGCGCTGTAGTGTTTGGCGCCTACTTGGACTTAATCATTGTCATATCTGACTGATAAGGCAAGCTTTGCTGCTGAAAGTTAAATAGGAATTATCGCTAAAATTGTTGTATTATTTCTAGCAATATTAACCGAACTTATAAAGAAAGATTTAAATAACAATTTGATAAAAGGAAATGAAATTAATTTATCTTTCGACGCACAGCCAATTTGTTTCTTCTTCTTAATATATATTTCGGCGAATCGCCCTTCTCAATCAAATTTTGAGTTTACAGTGATCTCATCTAACAAGGACTATGATTTTAAAATCAGATCTGGAAATGTCTATAAAAATATCATGGGCGAATGGGGGAAGATAGTGAAGTCAAAGATAATAAAGTCAACATATCACACTACTGTACAAACCATCCACAACACACTTTCATGCACATCCACCTAATGTTGTAGAGTTAATGCTGGCAAATTTCAGTGGTTCCATTATGTTTTATTATTGATCAGTTTTATGTTTTGTTCATTTTTATTTCTAATAATTACGGCCTCTGCTATTTGCCTTTCCATTGGGTTACTGTGATGCACTCCTGCAACGTTCACGTTAAAGTTTTGTTCAATTCCCTCATGCTGGTTTTCACAGTGTCTCCATAGTACAGATGATTCCTGTTTTTCCTTTAATTGCTTGATGTGTTCATTACCTCTTGCTCTTGCATTTCTCGACGTTTCACCAACATATATTGCCTTACATTTGTCACACTCTATCTCATAAGTTATTCCTGTTGTTTCACAATTTCCTTTTCCTCCTTATTTGCTCCTTATAAGAGATTTTCTTATAAGCAATCTATTTGGCATTTTGTTTTTCGGAAAGGATGTGATTTTTATAGTTTCGATTTCAGCGTTGTTCCAGTCTTCTCGATGACTTTTATTCTCAAGCCGCTTTCTTTAAAATAGTTTTCACATTCTTCTTTGAGAACTGAGTTCGATGTCTTTCTTGCGTAATGTTCTTTGCCTTCATCACATGTCATTTCGCAATGTCCATCCAATAATAATAATAAAACATTTCCGACGAACATTTAACAATCAACAAGGTTTGTAGCAGATTTCATGATTGACCCAAAATTCAATCAAAATAGTGTTCTAGAAAAATTGCGTTTTACAAATAGGTCATATCTATTAAGCTTCGATAATTGTTAGATGCGACCAGCAACGACGAAGGAACTATGGATCGTTCTACAGCCGAGAGCTTAAATGAAATGCATGATACTGGGTTTTGAACGCTGCAAATCCGCGGGATCTCGCTTACTTGCATCCTTATGAGGCTGTGTGAGATACTGCCATCATAATGGAATTGCTGCCCTGGACCAGGACTCAATGAAGGTGAACAAAAGGTTCGGTCCTCCGGGAGTAGTCACGGAAATGATCCGCGCTGCAGGTAGTTGCACGGTGGCATTATCAATGACCAAACTCAGCAACTTCGACGTCAGTCATCGAAAAATCTCCGATGATTGGAATCTACGCGACGTAGTGAACAAATAGACGTCGTGAAAAAAGGCAGAGGAGATGCACTTGATTCTAAAAATTACAGGAGCTTGAACAAGTCATGTTTGAAGCTATGAAGATCAGGAAAAAAATATCTTAGCAGTCTATGTCATTCGTGAATCTGTCTTCAATAATGAAATGCAATTTGGCTTTAGGAAGGACGAAAGTATTTGCCATATTTATTTTAAAGCAGCTACAGAAGAGCATCTGAACAAGAAGACATTCGACTGCTAATCCAAAAGGAAGCTCGGAATCGGTGAATAGGTTATATCCACCTTTCAATGCATATAAGAGCACTCGGTGTCCTTGGTGAGCTGCGACAATGCACCTTGGTGAAAGAAAAGTTGACGGTCAATGTTGGACTTCACCAAGGCTCGGTCCTCCTAACCGTTGTAATGGAGGCTATTTTGGAGGATTATCGCTACGGATGACCGCAAAGGATCACTGATGTGACCAGATCAAAAAGTTGGACTCAGATGAATACCTGAAGACCCGTTTTCCATGTTGCAAGGCAAGCCTGGAGGGGGAAGGTACGGCAGTTCAACATCAACTACAACAAGGTTTTTATCAGCCACAGTGATCAAGAGTCAACGAATGATAGGGATGGTTCCATGTGGTGGCCAGAGCAGGCTTCTACTGATAGTGCGGTTATTAAAGCAAGAAGTTTATGGTGGTGGCGTCGAACCACCCCCTCCCTAATATTGGGAGGAGGTCCAGAGGGCCGTCAGGTGTCCGACGGACTAATCGCCCACTTCCAGAGGTAGATGAGCTCCGCACACCTGACAGGGGAAGCCCACAGGTCCCATGGTGTGAAGCGTTGTGTGTATGTGTGTGCAAGAGAAGAGATGTTTTGCATTGCGTGGCTGTGATTTACAGAGGGGACAAAGAGGAGAAGAATGGACAGTGGGGTTAATATTGTGTAAGCATTCTTTTAAGAGGGGTGATTTTATGATGCGGAGTTGCGCATCAACCGTTCTGCGCGTGCATCGGTCAAGTGTTTGCTATGATTTGTGGACTGTTTAGGAGGATTGAGTTGGTGATTTTGATATTTTGTCTGTATGCTGAGTATGTGCTGACGTGGTGGGTGTGCATTTGTTTGAGGAGCTGCTTTGTTGTCGCGTTGGATGACTGTGCGTGAGGGGGTGAGGAGTACTTTCCTGAGGTAAAAATGCTGGATTTTTGTTGTCTGAGGGATGGTGATTGTTGCTTGAGGATGTGTAGAGGATGGTGTTGACATTTGGCTTTGTTTAGAAGCTGTTTTGCGTGTAATGTGAGGTGTTCAGCACTGGGGAGGACGTGACTTTCGTAGTGGAGGTGTTGTGTGTTTGTGTCGCGTGTGCATCCTATGGCGATCCTGGGCTCTTTATTCTGCACTGCTTGCAGTTTGTCAATGTTTGTTAGTGAGATAATAGGTGACCAGACTGTTGATGTCCAAGAAGCTTATCCTCAACCGACTGAGCTATCCACCACCAGAAAAGACACACGCACTGAATGCTTGCTTTTAACGAAATTTGCAGAATTGAAGTGATGAAAACGGCTAATGTGCATACGTTATATACCAAGATTATTTTATCATTAAAACTTCATGTTTCATGGAAATATAAGTTGATAATTTATTGGCGCGTAGATTACTCATGAGTCACATAGATAATGTCATGAAATTCATGAAACAAACTTATTGCGATTAGATTGGCAGGGAAACCACGTAAAACGGTCAAGTTATCCTTGGGATATGTCAGTAATCGCTAATTGAACATTATTTTAGCCTATGTGAATTTATGATCCCTCTGTATCTCTGTATAAAACTAAATGTACAGAAGGAGACCATTTATAAACAGAAATCACTTACCAATAGATGAGGCAAATGGAGGGTGCAGTGATCGGGATTGAATCCAGCTTCCAATTACATTCCAATTAACACTTTCTTTATCAACGGACGCCGCCATCCATTCAGTAGTGAAAGGAAATAACAAATTACGAATCCAAGTGTCATTTGCTATGTGATACTTGTCAAAACCTTTATGATATTTATGATGATACATAATCCCCTGCTTTGAATCCTCAGCTCGGTGGTCAGGATTAAGCAAGGATAAAGCATCATTATCATCCATGTTATCATCTGATGACCCTGTCCATCTCCATAGCACAAATGAAAGAATCCAAAACGACGATATAAGAACACAGCGCTTTTTCCTCAGACGCATGATACAGAAGTCAATTCTGAAAATCAGAAAATAATTGCATTGCAGATATATTGACACACTGAGTGAATATGTCCTCTTTCATTCTAGTTAACTAAATAACATTACAATATTCTGGCACAATCCACTGGCATAACAATACATAAGGAGAGTACGACACTGTGCTTTGAAATGATGAAGACCCTCCTGTTAGCCGCCATCCTAAATGACATTGCAATAATACGCTAGTATGCATTGAAGAGTTGTAGGTCCGATTTCTTTTATTTAAAACGTTGGAAAAGGTTGCAACTGTGTACTGACCAAATACTCCAAACTAACTCTCATTATGCATTTATTAACTTACTCAATCATATTTTATGATTTATAATGGCGGATCTAGTATTGATAGTAATTTCTTAGAAACTTTACACAACCATGACACCTTCATTACAAAGCACATCTACAGAAGTTGCCTTGTTCATCTTGAAGGTCGTTTCCCGTTGGCGATCAAATCATGCCAGAATGGATCATGTAGGCAATTACGAGCAATGAGAAACCGGAAATTCCTAGATCCCCACTGATTGGGATTCATTGAGAATCAATTATCTTCATTGTCGGAAATTTGCTTTTGAGATAGGCTGGTAAATTCATTGGGACAGTACTTCACTTTAATGGGAGTATGTTGGCTTGGTTTGTGTCATTTGGGTAGGTTTCGTTGTGTATTTGGGACGAGTTTGACTTTAATGAACGACACTTTGCTTGCTGGGGGCATGGGGGAAGGACGGGGTGGTTGAGCTATTGTGATGTCAACTTGCGCATTCACAAAAAGAGCAATTGGGACAGTAAGCTAATTAGCTTCTGAATGGTTCGGTGAAGTTATTGGAGTGGCAGTGAGCTTGAGTGTCTTCGTTAAGAATTGCGGCGGCTTTAGTGGACCTTGTGTAATTGGACGCAATTAGTTTTGAGTAAGCTTTGATTAGCAAGCATCTGGGACTGCAATTTTATTTTGGAGAGGCAGTTAGACTTCAAAGAGCGGCCTCATGACATAGCTTGATCAACAATCAACTGACCATTTTCACTCATTATTGTTCTGAATTACACCCTTACCACATCGCTCCTCAATTACTGCTTTACTTTTCATATTTTCCAAAATTGGTTTTGAAACCTTTTACGATGAAATATCCAGGAGAATCACATTCCTGACGTGGTGACCATGTGATCCTTTGTTTTGCATATATTTCAGTGGCAGACAGGAATATTCGTATGCATCATCAGAAGCGAAACTTCGAAGGGACTCCCACGCTCTGGACGATATTCTAAGATACTTGTGGTCACACAGAACGAAAGTTACAATTGGGCCATCAAGTTCGACGTCAGCCTTGAGCAATCAAACAAATAACACTTCATATAGCAAGTCATTAATCTTGCATCAAACTTTCCAGTACAAAGTATCATCATTAAAGCATAAAAGAACATTAGAAACTCTGAAAGAAATTAGGCCTCTTTATCATTTCACTTATACGAATTTAATAATCGTCTGTAACTTATGATTCATATCACTTTGCCATGCCATCGCGAAAACACTGCTTTTGTCGGATTATTTTTCAAATATGCGAAATAGTCACATCATGTCAGACCAATAGTGAAAACACACATTTTATTTTGATGCGCAAAATTTTCACATTGTCAGATCGGCCTACTGAAACGGTTACAGTGGTAGTACACGGTAGGGCGGAAACTCGATTAGGATAAAAAAATTGTCCATCTACATATTATACACCAATCGAGAGCTGAGATCATGAGGAATTCGAATATTTAAGTTAAAAATCGAATCTCAATGTCCTTTTTGCACAGAGAGCAAAATTCAAAATGGCCGCCAAAATACTGTATTTTGATACCTACACGTATGTTAACAGGAAATGATAATCTGTCTACGTATTTGGCAATTAGAGACCATTTGTATAGTCCGTATTATGCAGTGGATACACGAGAATAAATTCAGACAGCAGAAACAATGATTGCGCTTTTTTAATGGTAGTATGTGACGAGTATTAAACTATGATGTAATTATGTGATGTAAAAATTACTGAAAGTCGCTATCCGAACATGCATGTTTTATTTCATTGTTCTACAAATCCACCAATGGTGAATTTGTGATATTTATTCTCTAAGGCCTATAAGTGAATTTTGCAGTTGTATGTAGTGGTATAAACACCCAGTATACGTAATTTTCTTGTCACATGGCTGAATGTATATTTAGCCTTTGTCTTAGCAAATATTTACATGTACCGGTGTATACATGTGGTATTGATAACTTAATGTAATATTGATAGGAGGAATACTTACTTTCCTAAAGTGTATTGACTTCCAGTTATTCATTGCATACATGTACAAATACATAAATGCACTTGTAAATGTACTTAGACATGCAAATTAATATTATTTAGAGAAACGTTGCAAAAAAAGCAAATTGCAATTGATCTTGGGTGACTGAATATAATATTTTGAAGTTTACATTTGCTTAGATAATGAAATGATTGCGGCTTGCCTTTTCGCAACGCTTGTTTAAATGATGATATGATGCCCAATTTCATCAATATGTTAGTGATATACATCTCTACATGTACATGTATATGAAAATAGACACAGTTTCTTCGGCGGCCAACAATATAGACACAGTCGTTTTCTTTATCCTGTTTCCTTATGTTGACGTCCTATCATATTGCCGATTGAGTACATGTAGGCTCCACATTATTAATCATGACATTTAGACACCATCAACCAAGAATGTATGTATACATGTAGCTGCACTGCCTGTGTGCGTGCCTGTTGCTGTAACAACAAAAAGTAAATGAATACGTAAAACGTAGAATCAAATAGCAGATGATGACTAATGAAAACAGCAGTTGCCGATCAGTTCTTGGATAGAAGATTGATTGATCTCTTTGCGGCAGGATTGCACACAGAACTCGATGCATGCATTAAGGTGCGTGCGCCCGCGGATTTTCATTATTGATTCGATGATTAGGAACGGCATCGCAGATAATTTGCTGAATGATCATTTCTTCGTGCGCGCGCTATCATGCCTCGTGAACGTCGATCTCATGAAAGCAGCCGGCTTGAAGTATGTCTCCTTTGTTTCGGTAAGACCAAAACCATGCGCCTCATAACTTCTATTATGCAACGCACTATCGAGAAAAACTTTCTCCATGGGTACGACCCATCTGATGTACGTCTTCCAAAAGCATTATGCAACACATGTAGGTTGGTAGTTGGTGAATACGACAAGGACATATTCACCCGTTTAATAAGTCTGTTTGACCATTCGAAGCTTGCGGAATTACCTCCACCTATGTCAACTCGATCAAATTCTGAGTGCTCATGTCTTCTGTGTAAGACCGCAGGTATGAAGGGATGGACTGAGTCGAGGGTGGGAAGACCATCGGCTGAACCATATCCGAATTCAACATTGAAGATTTGTGGCAAGTCTCTTACACATTTAGGGAAAGGCCTTCCTCATCAGTGCTCCAAGACCACTAGATTTGATAATCTGAAGCAACTGTCGTCTAAAGGCAAAACGTCTGAGCAGCTTGCAGCCTCTGTGCTGAAGTCAAAAGAAATGCAGTCTCCCACAAATTCAGTAAGTCTTTCAACACTTGCAGGTCAACCATTGAAAATTGAAGTTTCTCCAACGTCCACGTTGAGATCTCCACTCCGTAGACTAGATGTAAATGATCTTTCGAATATTCAGTTCGATCTGAATTTGAGTTCCAATGCAACACTGAAGCTAGCTGGTGTCATTCGATCTACTTCAGGTAGTAGGAAGAGTGTTGAATCAAATGCTAAAAGCAAACTGATTTGAGTTAAATCACTCGCTTGATTCGTTCTTTGCAGTTTCATGTGAAAGCTTTTTTAGTAAGACTGCTGATGAGTGCAAGCATGTTGACAGACCGTTTGTGCGTTGCACCAATTTGGATGGCTTGATTCGAGAAATTATCGGGCACCGTCATTATGGATCGGCAGCGGGGTTACTTTTCAAATTGGGAGTTGATGGTGGAGGTGGTGTTTTTAAGATTTGTCTATCTGTTTGCTCGAATGCCTCCAGGAGAGAAAACAGCGTTAAAGGCATTTTCCTTATAGGTATTATCCCAAACATTCAAGAAAATTACTCGAATCTTTTAAAGATTTGTTATCTGATTCGCTTGGTAGGTCCAGGACTCCGTTTCCTCATTGACATCGAAGGTTATTGCTACAGATTTGAAATTAGCAAATCTCTTACTCGGTCTGATGTCTCACGGCTCTTCACACCCGTGCACTTGGTGTGACTCAAGCAAATCTTCTCTGAGATTTAAGGGCAATCTTCGAACGCTTGGAAGCTTGAATGATGCTTTCTGGCGATAGTATGACGAGACTGATCAGGACAAGTCCAAAGCAAAACATTTCGGGAATGTTGTACATTGTCCAATTCTGAGAGGCGAATCATCAGAACGAGTGATTGATCTTCTTCCTCCTCCTGAGTTACACCTTCTCATAGGACCTTTCAACAAAATGTTTAAAGAATTAGAAAAAGAGTGGCCAGAAGCCATGACTTGGCCACGCACATGCTTTGTTGAGAGAGAAGCCATACATGGAGGCTTGTTCAACGGAAACTCGTGCAAGAAGTTGCTATCCAAAATCGATGCACTACGATCCATGTACCCGTTGCAAGGCTTGAAATATTTCGAGGCCTTTGAAAAATTTCGTAAAGTTGTGGACGCCTGCTACGGCCATGATCTCGATCCAGATGTCCGAATGATTATCCGTGACTTTGAGAAAAGTTACCTCTCTCTCGGTATTTCGATCAGTCCAAAGGTCCACACAGTCTTTCACCATATTACAGATTTTTGTGATTTTGTGCACACTGGACTCGGACGATACAGCGAGCAGGCTGTTGAGGAAGTTCATGCTGACTTTAAATCTACTTGGGCCAAATACAAGGTCCATGAAGTGAACCCGCGTTATCCGGAGCAGTTGTTCAAGGCAGTTAACGATTAAAACGCAAAGCATTTGCGTATCTTCTGATTTTGTGTTGTTTTTTTCCTTTTTTTCAATGGAATATTGAATAATGATTTGAGCAGCGTTTGTTTTTCGTATATGAATTGTACAGCGCGTAGAAAACAGCTGCTACAAGCTGTAGTGCGAAATTTTGGGTTGATGTATGAAAAACGTATTCCATAATTTCATATTGGTGCATTTATAAAAGAAACAAAATTGGATAGTAATTTTGGTGATTTTTACATCACATAATTACATCATAGTTTAATACTCGTCACATACTACCATTAAAAAAGCGCAATCATTGTTTCTGCTGTCTGAATTTATTCTCGTGTATCCACTGCATAATACGGACTACACAAATGGTCTCTAATTGCCAAATACGTAGACAGATTATCATTTCCTGTTAACATACATGTAGGTATCAAAATACAGTATTTTGGCGGCCATTTTGAATTTTGCTCTCTGTACAAAAAGGACATTGAGATTCGATTTTTTAACTTAAATATTCGAATTCCTCATGATCTCAGCTCTCGATTGGTGTATAATATGTAGATGGACAATTTTTTTATCCCAATCGAGTTTCCGCCCTACCGTGAGTGTTCTCCCTTTGATGGTGAAGGTACTGTGCGTATTTGTGTGATATTTTTCATCGAATAAGCAGTGGAAAAGAAATCACGACATTCAGATTACAATTTTGATTTACAACTTTATCAGAGAATAGTCGATGGCAGCTGACGGGATGTTATTTAATTTCATAGTGAATCTCACTTCCGTTTGTGTCGTCTCCCCAAGAGAAGATTAGCTGCTAAAAATGTGTACAGTCTCTTTGCTAAAAGGTGTTTACAATTCTGAGCTTTCGCGAGCCGGCTTGCAATGTCAAGGTTTGGCAGGAGTGATGGCACGTTCAACGTCTGGTTATTTCATATTTTCGATTGAGTGCTGGTCTTTGTTCTTCAATATGATTGACATTAAAATTACTCGGGAGAGAAAACTGATATTCTTCGCATTATTGATTCATTATGGTCCATTATGGTCGCCAATCATACTGATGAACAAAGACCAGCACTCAATCGAAAACATGAAATAACCAGACGTTGAACGTGCCCTCACTCCTGCCAAACTTTGCCAATGCGAGGCGGCTCGTGAAAGCTCGGAATCGTATTAAAAAAATTTCCTGTATTAATTTTAATGCCAGTAAATAATTGCGAATAAAAAATATATACACAGCCCTGTGTATAAATTTTTTATTCGCAATTATTTAGTGGCATTAAAATTACTCGAGAGAGAAAACTGATATTTTTCGCATTATTGATTCAACAATTATCTATCCTTCAATCCATTAAACCCATGGCAGTCAACAGCATAACATCAACATGGAAATTTGAGGGCAATGATGTAGGCCATTGGCATCATTAAAAAATGCCTATATTGCCTACATTACATGGAAAGTAGGTGTATCTTACAAACATTCAAATAATTTATTAAATGTACCAGTTCTCATGGAGGATACGTTCATTGGTACGGATTTCAAGACAATAGCAGCACACAGCAATGAATAAATAGTATCACAAAAAAAGAAAAACAAATGGAAACTTATCTCTAACGCTCGATCATTATGTTCAAGCCAAAAATCAAGATTTTATCGCTTCATTACATTTCTTGCCAGTCATCGCAAATATGGTGCCAATTCATCAATAATTCCTCATAACATTAAAATTATCACCATATGAATGCGTGTCAAAATCATTTTGGAGAGAATGAAAATTTGATTCTTCAGTTGAATAAATAGAAATCATTGTGCCAACAATTAGCCGAATCATTAGACGGGAAAACAACCCCTCCTGGAAGTTTGACAAACTAGGCCTATTCAAAATGTCTTGGCATGTGTTCATATTCAAGTGTTCATACTCAAAATTTCTTTTTGGATAGTCAAGTTGCAAGTTGTTCTCAAAATATCAAAAAATGTCAGAATGTCAATGACGTTGTAGATAAGGGAATTCATATTAAGTAGAAAGAAAGCAAACTCCCTATCTTGCTCACATTCGAATCTAGCTGGTAGGCTGGAGTTATTCAAGGCCTGAGATTTTAAGATATCTTCTGTGTGTTAGCATTGAACGATCTTTGATAATAATAATATTGAACACATATATTTAAGAATGGTGATCGAAAGTTACAAGGGACAGCAGTTATTGGATAAGTAAATAAAGTACATAATTCAACTTCTGGAGTTGAATAGTCATGGTGCTTTCAGAATAGCAGAGTCACTACGCCTCGCTGTCCGTCTCAGCAATAAGACAAATCTACCAGATGTTGGTTGAACAGGTAACAAGCTATGTAGATTTGAGTCCATTACTTCATTCAAGATTTTAATGGAATGTGTACGCCTTCATTCTTCAAGAGGCTCTTAGACTTTGGGATTTGCAGTCTTTGCCACATAAAAGTCTTTTGAAATTTTTTTTCAAGGCGTACTATCAGAGCTGAATGTCGCCTGTGTTCATTCCAATTAAAAGAGGAGGGCAATAATCTGGGCAATCATTGAGCGGACAAATGAATTATACACTACTGTAGTTTCATGTTCTTGAAACTCAGAGACTGTCGTAAGATAAGAACAATGTACAATTGACGCAAAAAATTTCGAATGACGCTATCGACATGTGATGTCCAAGAAGCTCTCTGGTTGAAGGTCACAGCCTTACTATGGCTAGAACGCCAACCTCAATAACATTTTACAAAGTAACGTGCAATCTGTCATTACCCTTTGAAATGATCAGTGACTTGCACTTCTTTGAGTAAATTATCAAATCCATCGAGGTTCGACCATTCTAGGTGAGCTCACTATGCTGTTTACCGATATTTTGTTGGAAGAGAGGAAGACAGTGCAACATCGTTTGAGTATTTTACCATATGATAGTCTCTTTTCACTGCAAATTGGAGATGAATGCTTTGGGACGGGAGTCACTGCTGCATATCTCCACAATTTTGGCAATTCTGCACCAGCAATATATATTTGAAATAACTCGGATCAGTTATGGTAGGCACTACCTACTGCAGCTTGATATATAATAGTCGGAATATCAAAAAAGGATTTATGCTTGGAATACTCGCCTATCAGCTTCTTCAGTAATGTTGGGGATGTGTGACGCTTTGACTGTTTTACTCTATGATCACAAGTATAAACAATTACTCCTTGTTTATCTACGTTAATTATTGTTGTCATACTACACGTCTAACAACGTCTAAACAAGTCGGTTTTAAAATCAGACTTTCAATATTTCTGCTTGTAACCGTTGCACTTAACATCTTTGCTTTACGTCGTAACTTTTACTTCGAGCATTATAATTTACTTCGAATTACTCCGGTGAGTTTTAAGTTTATTATATAAGGTCAGAGCAATTGGTACATTACCTCATCTTTCGGCATTCCGCTCATAATCCATAATTCGGCAATTCAATTCATTTCAATACATACTTCAGTTAAATACAATACGTAGCAAATTAGCGTCGCGACCAGAATGGCCGAACGTGCGTTAGAACCTATCGACATAACTGATGTTGATTCAATTGAGGAATGGTTCGAAAGATTCGACAGTACATTATCACTAATGATACTATTGATTCTCCAAAAAAGGTAATTGCCAATCTCCTTACGCTTCTAGGAAAGTCAGGTTACAAATTGCTAAAAGAATTGAGCCATCCTAAGAAACCAGCTGACCTCAAACCGGCAGAAGTTGAGAAGTACCTGCTCGATCATTTACGTCCTAAAAATTATGAAATTCACGAAAGGGCAGTTTTCAACACTCTAGTTCGCAGGTCAAACCAGTCTATAGCCGATTTCATTCTTCAACTACAAAAACAGTCCATCAACTGTAATTTCGGATCAGAGTTGCAAATCCACCTGAGGGATAGGTTAGTTGCAGGCATCAACGACGATCACATTCGACGCAAATTTTTGACTGAAGCCAGCTTGACATTCGAATCTGCTAAAGCAATCGCCAACGCTCACGTTTCCATCGACTCAGCCGTAAGATCGCACCACGTTGAGAAACCAGTTCTGGCAACGTTTCATAAGAAGAAGACCACGCAGTTATAGACCTAAGTCCGCGCCTACCAGTAACTTCCATAAGTCACAGTCCAACAATTTTCATTCAAGTCAACGTCAATCTAAGCCGTTCCAAGCTTCCAGTAACGGTAATCCGAAGGGCCACTGTTATTCTTGTGGAGGAAAGGACCATCTGAGGCAAAACTGTAAATTTCGCAATGCCACATGTAATTCATGTCACAAACAAGGACATATTAGCAAAGCCTGTATGAGCAGACTATCTAAAGATGTTGTTCACTTAGTCGAAGAAGCCAAGTCCCTTTCAGACGAGGAATATTGCCTGGCAGTAGACGATGATGAACATGTAAAGCGAATATGTGATGTATCTGATTCCTCCCACAACAGAAGACAGATTGAATTTATTTATGATACCGGTTGCGCAGTTCATTCGTTCATCAGGTCTGACTCTATCCAACCCTTTGATGCTGAGCTCCTCCCAGCTTCCAGAAGTTCTCCCGTTCGTGGTGTTACAGGGCATCAACTTGAAGTTCACGGCGAAATCAATCTCAAAGTTAATGGTTACGATGTTCTCTTCTTGGTTTGCGACCGCTTCAACATTTTGGGGAAAAAAGACGTCTTCCGGTTACATCCCGAAGTGCAACAAGCATTCGAAAATGCAATGATGATGATAACTGCTGATCCCAGTACCAGTACGCAGAAGAGTGAAACGAACGTCAGTATCAGTACATTGATCGAATCCGCATCAGCATGTTCAGGCGGCATCAAGATTCCTCCCATCCACGTTGACCACGACAGTAGCGAACCCAGATTTTTCAAGAGTAGGCCTATTCCTTTCGGTCTTAGGGAGCCAGTCAAGAAGATTTTTGACAAATGGATTGATGATGGCATCGCTGTCAAGGTCACAAGTTCTCGTTGGGCCACTCCGATCGTCACACCGTTGAAGTCCAATGGCCAACCACGCGTTTGCGGTGATTATCGGATCACCATCAATCCCATTCTGCGGCACCATAGCGGTTCCCTACTACGCTGGAACCAGAGGACTTATTCTCAAACTTGAACGGAGCTTCAGTTTTCAGCAAAGTGGACCTCGAGAATGCGTTCCTGCAAATTCGTCTCAAGAATTAACGACGTTAATAACTCCTTTCGGACTGTACTCCATGCGTTTCCTCCCTTTCGGATGGCACGTGTCTTCATCAATATTTCAGTCTGTCATTGATGAGATAATCAGCGGCCTTCCCAATGTCATTTCTTACCAAGATGACCTCTTGATTTACGCCAAGACTAAGAAAGAGCATGACGATGTCCTCATGCAATTACTCCAACGCCTGATAGATTTCAACGTGCGAATAAACAAGTCCAAGAGTATTTTCGGTGTCTCCAGTATACGCTACCTCGGGTACCTAGTCTCCTCTGAAGGAATTCAGCCGGACCCTGGAAAGTTCGTTACCATCATGACAGCCAATGAGCCCAGCAATCAACAAGAACTTCATTCCATACTTGGGTGCTCACAGTACTACAGCCGATTCAGCCCTAATTTCGCTTACGTTGCAGCATGCCTATTTGATTTATGCAAGAAGGGGTGCGAATTTGAATGGCAAGAGAAGCACCGTAATGCTATGAAACGATTAAAGAACGAGATTTTTAACAAGAAGCTCAAACCATACTCCATGAATGCAACTAAAACGCGTCTGGTATGCGATGCATCAGAAAGGGCGATAGGCGGCATGTTGGAACAAGATGGCTCTCCAGTGATTTGTATTTCGAGGAAGTTGAGTCCTAGCGAAGTTGGATACTCGCAGACACAAAAGGAGGCTTTGGCCATTCATTGGTGCGTCAAGCGTTTGCACAAGTTCCTGTTTGGACTCCGTTTCACCATTGTGACGGATCACCGTTCCCTCACGCACATTTTCAATCCTCAAGGATCAATCTCGAAGGGGACCTCGAATATGTTGCAACGCTGGTCTTGGCGACTGTCTTCGTACAATTACGACGTTGAATTTTGGAAAGGTGCCAACATTCCCCAAGCTGACTACCTCTCGCGTTATGCCCGATCCTAAGATGACAGCTCCACCAACACACTCTTCATTCAGCCCTTGCCGATCGACTGCACTGAAATTACGCAGGAAACGAAACGTTACTATGGACCGGTTCTTCGCGCCGTTAGAGTTGGCTGGTCATCTAAAGCCAAACGTCAATTCAGGGAATTCTACGTCATTCGTGAAGAATTGAGCATAACAATCGAGGGCAATTTGGCATTCCGAGAGCTGACAGTCATTCCCCCTTGCTTGAGAAAACAGATCATGCAGCATCTACATATTGGACACGTCGGCGTGGAAAAGATGCGAAGCCTTGCGAGACTTTTATGTTGGTGGCCTACTATCAATGCCGATTTAATGAATTTTGCTCGTCGATGCGACAATTGCGTCACAAAGGTGAGAAATACACCTTGCAGTTGATTACATTATATCGATTACGCTGGACCATTTTTGAAGAATTACCACTGTCTCGTCTTCGTTGACTCATATTCGAAATGGCCAGAAGTATTTCTGACGAAGACAGTGGATGCGGCCTTCATTGAACGATGCCTCCGCTCCTATTTCTTCCGTGAAGGAATTCCTCAGACTCTAGTAAGCGACAACGGTACACATTTCATCGAAGCAAAGCTCAACAAATGGCTAGCGTCCATGAACGTAATTCATTTGTATAGTGCCCCAAGCCATCCGAAATCCAACGGTTTAGCCGAAACTTTCATCAAGACTTTGAAACAAGCTGTGTCTTCTGAATCTAAGAACTTTCATGACTTTTTCGACCTGGAAAGGTTCATTTTGAGCTTTCCATTCCAATACAGAAATGCCGATCATGCCACTACTCATCAACGACCATCTGTACTTTTTCGAGGGCATGCTTTGAAGAAGAGTTATCGGACAGCAAAGAGTTATGTTCCAGCGTGGAAACGACATGCGATTCCGTCGAGGAATAGCTCTGAAGAGAAAGGGGAAGAAGATTGCCTCAATCCTGGATGTCGAGGACGGATCTATCCACAATCGACATGTGGAGCAACTTCGCTTCGTCTCCGAGGCAACTCATGACCTGGACAGCCTGGGCAGTAATTCGGATTCTGCCGCTCAAGTACCTGCTACATCTCCTTGGTCTGACGCTTCTTCAGCTCCTGCTGCTCCAGCACCTCCGGTTCCTGTTCCGTCTCCCATATCTGCTGTTCCAACTGCGTCTCGTGGCTTTCCTGTTCCTGCTGTGTCTTCGGCATCACCAGTGGTTTCTGCTACTCTTGCATCTCCAGTGTCGTCTTCGTCTCCGATTCCTCCGATGAATGACAATGCAACGCCGCAGGACAAGAACGAGGATTGGTGCTCAACGTCACGTTACGGACGTCCAAGGAAGAAGCCGAACAGACTAAATCTGTGATTCTGATTTCTGATATCTTCGATCCGTGATCAATTAGTCAGTTCGCAAATCCTTTTAAATTCCCTGTGCTCTAATCCAATTAACATTCCACTCCTCAGCCTGTGCTCTAATCCACTAAACATTCCACTCCTCATTTCGTAACTTCATTGCGTTAACATTCAACTAACTTACTACGTTTGTTCCTTCTTTAAAGGGGGAAGTGTTGTTGTGACGCTTTGACTGTTTCACTCTATGATCACAAGTATAAACAATTACTCCTTGTTTATCTACGTTAATTATTGTTGTCATACTACACGTCTAACAACGTCTAAACAAGTCGGTTTTAAAATCAGACTTTCAATATTTCTGCTTGTAACCGTTGCACTTAACATCTTTGCTTTACGTCGTTGTAACTTTTACTTCGAGCATCATAATTTACTTCGAATTACTCCGGTGAGTTTTAGGTTTATTATATATAAGGTCAGAGCAATTGGTACATTATCTCATCTTTCGGCATTCCGCTCATAATCCATAATTCGGCAATTCAATTCATTTCAATACATACTTCAGTTAAATACAATACACAACAGGATGCTTCGACGTACCAGCCGTGCCCCTCCGTTAACATGTTTTCGACATTATCAAGGAGAAAGGGAGAGAAAACATGAGAAGCACTTATTTCCTAAACACCTACCTGAACTGATCCATACTACAATATCAAAGATGGTGCAGGATTTCATGTCTGGGATACCACATACGCATTTACAGTCCTCCAGATGTCTTTTCCCTGCATTCTTTTGGTCCAGTTGAATTTAGACTTGCTTATTTCTCCAGAGACTTTCTTCTTGAAGTTAATAAATTTAATAATGCAAAGATCTTACTATGAGATGCTGCCCAACGTTTGTTGATAAAGTCTTTTAACATCGGTGCTCTGCGAGATGAAGAAATAAATGAGGAATAGAGAAATAAGCTGCACAGTTTAATACACAATGTAACATGAAAGATATCACACTTGATGTCCAAAGTCAAGTCAGGGTTGTCATTAAAGCTCCAATCGACAAGGCTGATAGCATCCAAGAAATCTCGCACAGCGGATTCAAGTAAGTCAAACACCACGAATTATAACAGGAGAGTTTTTTCCCTCGCTGGGGTTGTTTGAAAGGAGAAATATTGTGTACTTGATCTATCGAAGGGACACATTTACTAAATGCTGTATTCACAAAGCAAACTTTCAGATAGTAAAGTATAATCAAACTGTAACGGCAACACAGCGCAGGTGGAATATCGTCTATGTTTCTCAAGCCAAGCGAGACGCCTGCTTCTTTGACAGTGCATGGATATAAATCACCAGCGAATATGATTTCTTCACGCAAACGATGTTTTCGGGCTGCCACCATAAATTTAAATTTTCCAAAAAATGTGCTTCAGTTATCCCACTTGTTTGTCTTGTAAAAGACAATGGACAAAAAACAACGTCGAAACATGTTTACGAATCTATAATTTTGATAACTTGCAACATGACTTCCCAAAAAACAGCATTGACCATCTCCTCCTAGTTCCATGCTTAACTTAACATCATCAATAAAAATGGTTTTCTTAATCATTTAAGTGCATAGCATGCGCAATTGCAACATGTTCATCTGCAATATCATCTGCAGAAAACGAATCATAAATAAGTTCGAATATTCAATTCAAATAAAAAAAGTTAAATAGTAAATATGTATATGAATAAACAAGAATAACACAGCATACGAAACAAATTTTCCTAATTGCAGCCTTGAGGTGAGGACTTTTGGCAGAGAGAGTCATTATGTCATTAAGAAAATTGATCCGTATTACCAGACCAACAGGAAAAAAGAACGAAAACCAAGAGACTGCATTGCAATTTCACCCTTTAAGTAGCTTGACAATGAAGTATTTGCAACAAGGTGCTGCTTTATATGAAGCATTTCTTTGGGATGCATGTGACCTAACCGCAATCTGCATTGGTTTGACTGACTGCATGAAGGAAATAATGAAAATATCTACTCAGTCATCCAGTGCGTGCATCCAAGACCAGTAATATATTTTCCATTTCAGCGTCATGCCACACATAACACTTTTTTTCAATAGACGTTGGATGACATCTTTGAGAACAAACAAGAGTCGACAAATATTCAAGTTTGTCAGTGTCAATTCAATTGGCGAGAATCGGATGACCGTTGAATGGGTATAATTTGTCAACTTTATCACTTGCTCACAAAATTATTGATTTTCTGTTGTTTAAATTTAGGTTTGTTTTGAATCTACGACTTTATTATCAGCTGATGCCCGCCACGGGATAACGTCAGCATTCAACTTTTCTGAGGAAGTTAATGTACAATGAAAAATTGATTTGATAATCATGGATGCTTATGACGTTTTCCGTTTGTAAGTGATATCATTCAGCAAGTATGCTTGATTTTGTGTATTTTCATTCTACTATGCAACGCATTTTCACTGCACTTTACTTATTAGTTTTCAAGGGCTAGTAATAATTAGCATAAGCATAGATTTTAGATGTTGCCAATCACGTTCATGTTATTCAAATATTATTTTGAGGTTGTAGGAATTGAGTTACAGAACCATTTTATGATATTGTATTTTCACCAGGAATTCCTGCAGGCTTCGTTTGCCATGTAGTTAGATACTGCATTCCAACGTCATGTCATGTGCAAGCAAAATATCCCATTGGTGGAGTTGTGGAATATCATGTTTTAAGCTGCATAAGTAGCCTACGATGCTCACCACTAATGTAAATTTCCAAAGCAGCAGCGCACTAAAGTCGATTTTTTAGATTTAACTGATTCAGAATTTCATGAAATATCATTCGACATTATTTTAGTTAGTTAAACTGTCAATAAACTGACATCGTTTTAGCATCACACGAACACATATGTGTGTCACGCATAGTGACTGTGTGTAAGTCTATGACATCATATTAAATGCAAGAGCGACGGTAGGCAGACCGTCGTTTAGGTTCCTCTCACATAATCCGCTACTTGCAATTTAGATGTTTGATATGCATCGATTTCAGCTTTAGGTGCTTTGATTTCAGCTTAGCCGATATATTGGCCATTGTCACAAGTGCCCCCAATGCAAGTGTATCTGTATACAACATCATCAGATATTTATTACTATTGTATTTCAATCGTCACATAATGTTGTATACAGATACACTTGCATTGGGGCACTTGTAACAATGCCCAATATATCGGCTGTACAACGAACTTATTATCCGTGAAAAGCAAACAGCATGAGAATAATGGCTCAATAAAAACACACTGGTTTGATGTTCACAAAGAAAAGCCCAAAAATATCATCAACAATATGGAAATTATCGCGAACTTCAACGAAACCAACACATTGCAAATAGCAGAAGCGATAATAATTAAAGAACAAGATCCCAAATTTAATCAGAGGGATAAAGGATTAACGCGTCATCTGAATGTCATCTAATGCTATGATCTCTATCTTTCATTTCATTGAATCTACATTGACTTTAGATTTCTTGATGTATATGCACATATTTTTTACTCCTATGTCTAAGGTTGTTGTTTTCAAATATTTTGTACCTAGTCTTTAGACTTGAACAACTTTTTGTAATTTATGATTGCTTGAAAATGGACCAAGTAAGGTCTGAAACGTCGCCTAATAAATTAAAATTCTTTGCGATAAAATGGTATTCATTTATCGTCATTACGAAGTTATCAAAAGAAGAAAAAGATCAATTCAGAAAAACAGAAAAGTATACCACAAATCAATTAAGATTCAACATGATATAATATTCAATGAAACATGTAAAAAGAATGACATACTGCCGAGTTATACGAAATTAAAAATACACAAAAAATAACTACAAGATAAAAAGATAACAGAGCAATTCAGAAGTAAACTGATATTGGATGAGATAAATAGCATATATATACAGTGTTGGCCAGAATGGATGACTCAGTTAATCAATTTGTATTGTTTTCTATTGTGGTTGAGTCTGCAGACACCCTGACCTCTCTGCGGAAATGTTTTTGTAACAACTATCTTGTAGGACTATCTGCATGATAACTGAGCTGTCATGGCTTAGCATTACATGTGGTTGTCGGCTTGAAGTCACACAGACCACGAAAATTCGGGCTATCCAAAAAAGATAAATGCTGAAAAGATTTTGGCCATTCTGCCGATGGAAATTGGAATACTACGGTACGAACGGGTTCCGGTTACGATCTTGTAGAAAACCAAAGGACGCAGCCTAACCCATTTTATGTGAAACGCATGAAAACCACCAAGATAAAGAGGTGCATCTCGATACATGGTTTCAACTGTGAAAAAGCGTGTGGAAATTTTTTGCTGTTGAAAAACTATAGATTATGGTTTTTGACTGAAGGTACATGCATGAAATCTGCTTGCCAAGAAATTCTGAAAATGAAAGTAGTGCCATTCTTATTTATCTAGGCAGTGCTTTTCACTCACAACATGATATCTGTAAAAACTAATAATTTGGCAAATCAATTGTTAGTATATTCAGGTAATAATAAAAACCCTACCAGACACACCTGGAACAGAAAGACACTCTTTAAGGAAAACAACAAACACATGCCACAGCAACACGACACATTAAACATCAAGAGTAGAAAGCAAGTGAGTATGCACGAATTACACAAGCCAAGCACGATAACAGATTCCCCTTTCTTTAAAGAGCAACTGAGTAGTTCTTCGAAACACGACAACTGTAGTAGACCGTAAACACTTTTTCCGCAAGGAAAAGAAGTAATTAGATTCCAAGAATGTTGTCTATCTGGCCAGAGATGATGCACTCGTGAAGAAGCTTACTGGAGCAACCTCTTTTTGTCAGGCAGTCAGCCAATTGCTTTCCAGTACTTATCCAATTGATTTGGGACACTTCGCCTTTCTGAATCATCTCCTTGATACTGGCGATATCGATGCGCAAACGCTTTTCGGTCACAGATTTTGTTGAATGCAGTGTCTCATAAAGGGACTTGTTGTCCGTAAAACATACAATCGGAATCGATCCACCATTTAGCTCTCCAGCCAGAACTTCTTGAAGCAATCCACCGATCAGATAAGCAGAATCAAGACTTTCTACCATGGCGAGAGATTCTGCTGCAATGGTACTTTTCACGACTCTCTTGATTTTCCGTGAGCTCCAGGAAATGGGACACGATCGTCCATTTTCCCCAGTAAGAAAAATGACGTATCCACCTGCACTTGAATATCCGTCACTCAAGTTGGCATACGAGGCGTCACAAAAAACACTGAGCGTTGATGGGAGATTAGGGTTCCTACCAAAAACCAGTTGGTAAGGACTCCATCCATATACCATTTGCAATGAGTTCTTTGCGTTCACTGCCCACAATAGAGCATCTTCTATTTTCATCTCTGGATTCTCCTCCAGCATTTTTCCGACGCAGTCATCAATAACGGCATGGTTTCTTTCGCACAAGCCGTTTTGCCATGGGCTATAAGCCGCAGTGGTCAGCACTTGTATATTCAGATTTTCAGCCATGTCCTTGAATTCTTCATTTGCGAACTCTCCTCCATTGTCCGTCAATATCTTCTTAGGAATTCCAAAACCTCCACCAATCCAAACTTTCATCACCTGGTCGATAATGACTGATGGAGTTTTTCGTGTGATGACTGATGCAAGACTGAAACGTGTTGCCATATCGATCCAAATGAAGGAAATAAAGTCCTGGCTTCCATTCCTTCAGATCCATAGCCACGGCTTCGTTGAAGTCAGTTGCGATCGGGAGGCTAACTCTGGGTCTCGCTGGCGTCTTCTTAAACTTCAAACATGTTTCACATTTTTCCGACACTTCATCCACTAGTTTCGCGACATCACTTACTTCGTTGCCGCATCTTTGATCAACGCTTTCAGTTTCTCATTGGAAGGGTGCCCAAATTGTTTGTGTAGCTTTTCAATTATCTTCTTTTGATCAGTTCTTTCCTTGTTCGAGGAATTGATCAGAGCTGTTTTCGTGTGTTCATAATCTGTTGGGGGTTGTTCAAGGGAAACACAATAATGGCCCGACGATGTACTTTCTAATTCGACGTCTCTTCCAAAGATCGAAGCTCTGTCATTTTCCAGATCCAGACGAACCTTGGATTTCTTCATAGCTGGCTTACTAAGGAGGAGCGGGATGTCACTTTCGACTACATCTGTGGTAAGATCACATTCAACTCCTGCAATGATGCATGGGAAACTGATTCTCTCCTTGGATGTCAAGCATCTTCCTCCTCCAAATCTGAAAATCGTGTCACTGGGAAATCTTTTGATCTGCGAGGCGTTTTCCGGGGTCAAAGTCTCCAAATAAGCTTTCATCCAGAGTTCTCCTGCCACCGTTCGAACTGCATGTACTGTCGAGAAACGGCTTGACTCATTGCCTCACAAGTGAGTATTTCCAATTCATTCCTGTTGTTTCCTGTAAACAGTACTGCCCTTTCAATTTTTTTGCTGGTGTTTTCGTAGGCGTCTGGACAATCTTTGACGAAGTGTCTTATTGATTCGCAGCTCTTACATCTCAAGGGTTTGCCATCTGGACCTGGTGGATTTACCTTTTTCGAAGGGAAATCGATTCGAGCTTGATTCTGGTTTCTGAATTCCGGTTTCGCTTTTCCATAATAAGGTTCACGCCAATGTTCATATCCATATCTCCCTCCTTGGCCACCGTATCTTGATCTTCCTCTTCCCGGTTGATTCCTGATATGAAGGTTGGTCATCATGGTTTCTTCTTCTGCTGTGAAGACCTCACTCTCAATTTTGATATTTTTCAGCTTGATATCATGATCCACTGCCACTGCCTGTTTTTCAAAGAATTTCTTGAGCGCATTTCCCATTTGTTTGAACATCGTTGCTACGTCTTTGTAGTCCACACCTGTGAGTACAATTTGTCTCTCTTTGACTTTTCAAATTAGATCCTTCGAGTAACTTGAACGCCAACACCGACTCAGGTAACTCCATCTTAAAACGCTTCGTCTTATGATAAAGTTTCTCAAATTCGCACACATACATGTCCATTGTCATGTCGCTTGCTCGCTTGAATCGATCAAACTCCGCATATGCCTCATAGGCTTCCGACAATTCATCTTGTTTGAAAATTTTGTCCATGAATTTGATGAGCTTATCGAGACCATTCTTGTCATTGAGGTCAGTGACCGCCAGTTCGCTGAATACCTTGTCCCGAATTGACTGATTCCCTTCTTCAGGCAAAGATAACGCTACCGCAAGCCCCTGCTTTTCTGCCTCTACCTCAGTAAGCGCTTGCCAGACTTTGACTTCTTCAACCCACCGGTTGTAGGGTTTCTTCTCTGAGAAAGTTGGTGGGGTTTTATAGTTGTTCGCCATTCGTAACCACGCTCTGCTACCATGTAAAAACTAATAATTTGGCAAATCAATTGTTAGTATATTCAGGTAATAATAAAAACCCCACCAGACACACCTGGAACAGAAAGACACTCTTTAAGGAAAACAACAAACACATGCCACAGCAACACGACAATATCACCCTTGAAATTGAAAGCAATTTGAGTGTTGATGCCTTGAGGCCTTGAGTCCATTATCAAACATTCACCAGAACTCAATCCTATTGAAAATTGATGGGTGTTGCTGAAACAAACCTACGAAGCCTTGCATCTTTACCTACGAAACCAGACATCTTTAATAGAATTGAAGAAAGCTATCACGGTAGTGTGGACGAAGTTGATAAATGGAATTGTATGCAAAAAGTTAAAATTACTCGATGCCTGACAGCATTTGTGGGGCAATTCAGAAATAGGGATGCACTCCAAGTACTGACCGGTGGTCAATCATGTAAAATTTAGATAAATATATTACTTGGATTATTATTTGACTTCCCTTTATAATTCACTTAATACTTAATACAAAATTATGCACACTTACAAGCATCACAGTAAATTTATCACCAAAGACACAAAACACACATCTGAGTCATCCATTCTGGCCAATACTGTATATATAGATAGACACACTCTTAGAAACAGAAGCTAAAACCCCCCTCTGCAATTCTCTTCTGCTAGAGAAGAAAATCTCGTCCGCGAAGCTTCACGAACAGAGATCAGCCATCTCGCTATCGGTGGCTGTCAGAGACGCACACGGCGCATGTCAGATGAACTAATTAGACCCTTTGTTGGTCTCATTCGCATGTTAATATTGAACATCAAAGGTCAATACATCAAATGTATTATGATTAAGTAATTCAATACAACATCTGAAGGTAGCACATGTCTGAATGAATGTTTATCGGCTAAAATCATGTTATTCCATATTATGGATGTAATTTAGGATTCCGTTATCTGATTCATGCAAGAAATACTATCATTAGTTTTTTGTGAGTACCATCAGAGAGTTCGGATGCCCAGCTCCTCCTTCAACTCACGAACGGAAGCCTCTCAATGCGGTGGCGCATTGTCGTCTTGTAGGATGTAATGCTGCAGCCCACCGAACTTTGAATTGGCGAAGGGGACGAAGTACTGTTGCAGGGGTCTCGCCCGACACGCTCTTGTCCAGAACGAGTTCCGTCCTCCCGTTCAGCGCGATTCCAGTCAAGACATGGATGGAGATGCCTTGTGATTCGTGTATCTGGACACAATCCGACTGGAATGCTTGACCGGGGCCTCTCCAAACACGTACTCTGCCGTCGCTTTTGAAGAGGCGGAAGCGAGTCTCGTCGATGAAGACAACCCTTCTCCACTGCTGGATACGCCAGTGGGCTCGTTACATGGCTCATCGCTCCCTAGCTGCTGCGTGGACAGGGCTAAGTTGCAACCGCTTCCTCATCCCATTGAACCGAACTCTCGGAGACGCGCTCTGATCGTGTCCGAGCTGAGCATCTGGGCGAGGTGGCCCTTCTCACCCCACATTAACCTGAGTAGAGTGGCCGGAAGAGTTCGATTGTCCTGTGCTAGGCGTCAGTCGGCCCTTTGCGCAGTCTGCCGTCGAACTCTCCCACAGTTGCCATGAAGAACAGTCCCAGTTCTCCTCCACTTTGCAAGAAGCTCACGAATTGCTTTCGGAGCTCGACCAAAGTAACGGACAACGGCTTTACAAGAGCTCCCTGCTTCAGCCATCCTAACTGCCCGTAACCTTTCTTCTGTAGTCATGTGACGCACCATGATCAATTCAAGAGTCAAGACCAAGACAGTTTGATCAAGTTGCCTGATTTCATTTACAGATCTGTTCATTAGACATCAATTGACCTTTGATGTTCAATATTAATATGCGAATGAGACCAACAAAGGGTCAAATTAGTTCATTTGACATGCGCCGTGTGCGTCTCTGACAGCCACCGATAGCGAGATGGCTGATCTCTGTTCGTGAAGCTTCGCGGACGAGATTTTCTTCTCTAGCAGAAGAGAATTGCAGAGGGGGGTTTAGCTTCTGTTGAGTGTATATATGTATATATAACGGATAGGTCGATTTTAATTAACAATGGAATATATTGAAATAGACGACATATCAAATTGATACGCAGATGTGCGGCTTGTAGGATTCGAACCTACGATCCCAGGTTAACTAGACCTGTGCTCTACCAACTCAGCCAATAAAATTGGCATATTTTTTGAGCTGATGATATCACCGGTGTTTTCGTTAGCTGGCTGCAGACTCCTATCATACGTGCAGACATTTGATAATCCCTGAGAACGGGACAAGTCTCTGTTTTTTCTGACGAGATTGATCGACAGTTTTATAAGAATTCAAGCGCTTTAATGAAATCAATAATTCTTATTTTTTGTTATTTCCATTGATCTGGTAAAGAATTCCTAAGATTTTTAAGACAATGGATATATTCTCTAGCAACTGACAGGCCTACCTTCTTGGTGTTAAGCTCCTCACTGCCCTTGTTCTGAAGGCTTTTTTAACATAGCAACTTACGTGTTCACGGACAAGTCGGACAAGACGGAAGCAAAAAAGCTGACGTCTCCTAGCTCATCTTGCCATAGACGGGCGGAAGCGCTTTAATGTCTGATGCTTCGGCGATTCATTGATATTAAAAGAATCGAGGACGGAGGACGGCAAAGTAGTTCCTAGTAACTTTGTTGTAAAGATGAGTCTCAATCCAGACCTTCCTGTAGACTTCATCGTTGAAGATGCGAAAACGGTTTTCTGCATACTTCTCTCTGTGGGTTAGCGTATGCCGATGACCAAATTTCAAAATTTTTGACCAAATTATTTTCGCTATTCAACGCGCATGGAGGTTGGGTCTTGTAACAAGAAATGTCACTCCATGTTACAAAAGTAAAAGTCGGCCTGGTCGCCGTCGAATGCTGAATCGAAAACCTATTTATTTCAGAATTTCCCAGTTAGCCTGAAAGTGCTTGAATAGGAAGTTAAAGACATTTGGTCGTTCACAAGAGATTGGTGAAGGTAGCGTCTGCGATTTATTACATCATGGCAAGTTTCTCTCTACTAATCTATGTACTATGAGAATGCATATACGGTTGATGCGCCCTGAGTTCTAAGAAGAAAGGCATCCAATAAAGTATCCGAAGCCTCCCAACAACTGCATTCGTCATTTCCAATTTTTCTCACGATTGAATGACTGTTGAGCGCCTGCTCCTCAGCAGACAACCAGTACTTTTGGCATCTCAGCGACCTTGGGAAGCTCCTTGACCAGAGATGATGAAACAGAGACGATCAACGTGTTCCTTAGTGGTCGAGTCCAGTCTCCTGCTGTCCAAGTGACCAATTACAGACACATGGCAGATGAGGCAGGCAGGATGACCATCTCAAAGTATGAATGCCAAAATAAATAACAGTTCTCTCCTGAAAATACTTATGATGGTAGCAACTATAAATTCAATTAAACCGACCTATCGGGTTCAGATTCCAAACTCTGAAGTAATAAAATATGACAAAATATGTTTTTATCTGCATCTACCTTGATGAAGTGTCTTCACCCGAAAGGTCTGCGCAACTCAGATTTAATGTTGATTTCTGGCATAGGTATCCTCGGGGAAGAGTTCCTGATTTTCGGTTTTGTATGAGCAAATATATTCGACTATGTCTTGGATTATGTCAAGCGATTCGATAGAACCGAGTGATAAATTAGAGGAATTTCATGAGAAGAGCCGCTAGCATCCAATGAATCACAATCCTTTCCACTGTGAGAACCTATAATATAGATCACATCACAAACTGACAGATCACATTGATCGATCATCAATATAAACGCATTTTCATAAAATCGCAAAATGTTTTGTCTGAAAATATGTAATGGTCTGGCTGCAATCTGACTGAAATGAGTGAACTTCACGTCATATTAAATGATCAGTTATCATCAAAAAAAATGGCGAATAACAACCAATCAGGGGAGGCTAATGTGCCTCTCGACTAGCAAAAATAGCCACCAATAGTTCCTGGCCAGGAACCTGTGGAGAGAATGATGTCGTACCTGAAGCTTTCACATCGCATTGTATACCTCTTAATTACAACGATTAGCACGTCTACCAGATTATATAGTTTGTCTTTCATAAGTTGCTTGGATTGAAAAAGCCATTTCCAATGGAGAAATTGTGACAGTGATTATAAACACGATTTTATTAAGTTGTTGACTGCATGTTAAAATCGAAATGGCATTTCTTCTATAGTATTTGTATAGAAAGCAGCGGTCGTTTTCATTTAGAATCTTTTTTTACTTAATGACTCTACAACATTTTTTGGAAATTTCACGAAATGTGTGTCACTTCCTCTCCGGATAAGATGCTTGTATGTACTTACACTATATTCATTTGTTTCCAACGACCATTCATGTGAAAAGGCATGATCTTTCTATATAAATCATATTGAAGAAATTACTCTTCGATTTTAATTCTCGGTCAGCAACTCAATAGAATCGCATTTGCTTGTGTGACCAATATGTGACAATATCTCCATTGGAAATACACGGAGTCTTTTATCTAAGCTATTTATGAATGACAAGCGATCTGATCCGACAGACGTGCAATTTTGTAATCGTCAAGAGGTGTACACAGCTATCTGAAAGTTTCAGCTATCACCTCTTCTGTGAGCAGCTTCGTTTTAGAGCTCTAACTATAATTGAGAAATAACATCGCTAATTAAAAAGTGACCTCGTTCTCAATATTTAAAGCAAAACAGCATCAGATTGTATTGATAAAATGATAATGTTAAAGAAATAAACGAAAGCATTTTCTCGAATGATCAAGGCGTCTGATTTGTTCTATACTCATTGACATAATTAATGAAACAAACTATAATTAGCTTGAATTGAAGTTAGTTTCATTTTTTTCTCAGGTATGATGCAATATCTCGCTTTCTATGTATTATCATTCAACACATTAGAGAATGGAGAAAGATCTATGGTGGTCCAATTTCAAATTTTGATATCGATACAACTGTCACAATTGCTTTTACAAATTGAACATAAACGTGAACTGAAATCCAGCTTTTGTAAAATAAAATGGCACGCGATCAGTTTACCAGAGGAATGGCTTTTGGAATGATTCGTTGTGGTAGAAGTAGTGCGAGTGTTGCCGAATTCGGGAAGAGCTGCAATTATGAGAGTCGTTGTTTGGAGGTGGTAGTGTTGATGGAAAGCAGAAGGAGATGTTAAAAAGAAGAAGGGATCTGGTCGACCAAGAAAGTCTGCAGGAAGGACAGACGCACGTCTAGTTTTAGCTGCAAAGAGGAATAGATTTGTGTCAGTCCCAAAGCTAGTCGTATACTGGAAGAGTGCCTCAAATATAGACTGGAGCGTTCGAACGGCTTACCGAAGATTGCGAAAAGCTGGAATTCAATCGCGACGACCAGCTGTCCTAATTCCATTGAGTTTTGAGCACCGTAGAAGACAAGTTGCCTGGTGTGATGCCCATCGCTCATGGAATGACCATCACTGGCAGAAAGTCTTGTGGACCGATGAATCGAGATTAACTCTGGATTTCAATGACGGTCGTGTCAGAGTGCATCGTCTTCCAGGTGAACGCTTTGCCCCATGCTGTATTACAACGCAACGCAGACCACATTAAGACGACAACGCACGACCACATCGCTCCTCTGCTGTCATTGCCACTGTTAGGAGATTGAACATTCAAACCCTTGACTAGCCTGCACGCTCACCTGACTTGTCACCTATTAAACAAGTCTGGGACGAGCTTGGGCGGCGAGTGAGAGACCGCTAGTCACTTCCACCAGTGTCCCTGAAGATTCTCTCTGATAGACTGACAGAGCAGTGGCTTCTCCTTGAAGCATCCTTCATTCAGAAACTTTGTGAATCCATGCCATCTCGGATTACTGAATGTATTGGAGGTAGAGGGGGGCACACGCGCTATTAAAGTTGAATCTGCTACATGCGTTGCTTTTATGTGCTAGCGACTTGGTGGAGATTGTGACTAAATCATCAAGGTATCATACATATATGTATATATATACCAGTCAAAAATGGAAGAAGTTAAAGAAGTAAATGTCTCAAAAATTTTTTCAATGAGTATACATTGATTAGTAGATCTGATCGAAGTGGCTATCTGGATTTCATGAGTAGTATATGTACGTACATTAAGTCTAATTCAAATCAAGAAAATTGTATGAAATCGTGATTATGAGTCAACTTCAATGTTGTTGTGCGACCTCTCAGCATTGCTAATATGCACTTATTTTTTGCGATAGATGTCTTTAGCACAATAGATCGGATATGACACAGATAAGCACAGTTCTACTTAGTAGATATCGTTCAGCTTGATGCTCAAGTACCTCATGGATTTTGAACTGTCGGTTTCAAAGATATTCAGGTGACACATCGCCCCCATAGCATTTAACTGATAAGAAAATGAGGCAGATATTCCATTTTTATGAATTTTGACACTAATGAATATTTAATTTTAAAAATAATTATAATTTTTACACTAATGAATTTCAGGGGACACTGAAGCCAACTACAGGTGGTTTATCAATAACTAATCAAGTGCTATTTTTTGTTTATATTGAGGTTTCTGCATTGATCACTTGCAACATTATATGGTGTCAGCGATCTGTACATTTCAATGCATGCTTTGTGCAACTAAATTGTAGTTCATGAAGCAAACTTAACGGAATGCCATGAAATACTTAATCCAAAGTTTGCGCGGACACCGTCATTTTTTCTGCAAATTATTCCTATACTGTCTTCCATGATGATATCCCACCTCCAGTTTCTCCTAATTATTGGATATGGTATACATAGAATGTATTTCTAGCGTAACGAAATAAAATGAAAGATGCACTAATTTCCTGTAAATATGAAACATACTGTGTGTTAATCAATTTGTAAAGACAAGGAAAATAGGATTGATGGCATAATGAAAATGTGTATTCTCAGCAGGAAATAAGCGAAAAAAGTAGATAGGCGTCAACTCGAATGTAGACATTTTCCCGATGTGCACAGCTTTCCTGGAATCATTTCTGCGAATCAGAGATGACATTGTATACGCAGAACCTAAAATAGTTTTTAATCTAATTCATTTACTTCATTGTGCTTCAGTGATAGTTGCCAAACAGTTTAGGCATTAGATCATGTTATATGATTTGATATTTTCATGTTTAGCTGTGTAGTTCATAGTTATTACTAATATACGTGTATCGTAAACTACTCTAAAATATAAGAGTATAAATTGTAAAATGAATATCCTCTTTCCAGGTATGTTTACCCTGACAAATTTCTAATCCAGCCAACAGCTGAAGGTCAGAATGAAGTTTTACACATTGATCGTGTGAGCTATGAGATCCGTCTGACAAGTAAGTAACTGTCTGTACAAATAGATTTCTTCGAACGTTAAACCTACTTGCAATTGCTTGCAGCCCAATGCAATGTCATTGATGGATTGATGATGCATGAGTAGTATGATATGTCATGGCATAATATTTCTATGCCTAATGAATTTTATATTTCATTTATGGTGCAGCATGTTGGTCGAACATTTCCACGGACAGCGACAATTCATCCTCGCGCTTGAAGCTATCATGAAATGACAAACTTTGCTAACAATATACCGTGAATATACAAATTGATCATTATGACATGATAGCCTTTTAGGTACAATACACATCGCAAATGTCAAATTCTATTTCATAAAATACGATAGACGACCTTTATCAAATCCACAGTGGTGAGATGCCTTTTCTGTAGTTGTGCTGAGACTTTTTTTTCTCATTCGAAATTTACTGAGCTACTAATTGCCATTCAACCACTTGTCGCTCTTCATCCAATTCTAAGAACTGTCACGATCCTAAAAGTGCGTAGAAGAAAGCATCGAAGTTGAAAGGATTGTTGACACAATCCGGTTTAAATAATCGAAATACAATTACCTGAAAATGCAATTTTTCATTTCCCCATGGCTTTAAAAGTTCAATTAAAATTTTCAGTGGGGCACCAAATTCATATTTCAAATGCACTCACCTCTCATGCAAAATAGTTATGGTAATACATGATTGCATGCATTCGCATAGCAGTACTATAATGTAGGCTTTAACACACGCAATTAATCTATGTCGGATTTCCATAATATCTTTGCTTTGTGAAGCCTTGTGATCGGGTCGTCGTTTCAATCAAATTCAAAAATTGCTGTTTTGTAATTCACGTCCATTTACTTGCGTTGAGAAAGATAGCAAGAAACAATTTCTATCTACACATAAAGAAAACAACTTTCGGTACTCCTGAAGAGGATTCATTGTTGCTTTCACTCGTTCACTCTATTGTCTAATCAACACTGACAAACTTAATGTGGTGGCGATGTTAAACATCATAGAAGCATAATGACAAGCGTTTTCACATAATAAATCATGTAGTACTGCAGCGCGAGAGTGTGAAGGCGGTCACATATGCCATGCACTCGAATTTCATGATGTATTTGAATTGTACTCGAATTTTCAGAGCTTAGAAAAGTAGTTTAATTCCGGAGCCGTACTGTGATGCTGGAGCCGAAGCCCTTCACGACTCCAACTTTAGTCAATCTTGTTGAGCAACCTTTTCTGAGAGACTAAGAGTAAGATAAGGTTATGCAATTCTTGCAAGAATTGAAATTGTTCTATTTTAACATCGATTGAAGAATATTGGTGGAATCAAAGGCGATGCTATGTGGCCAGGCATGAGGCTCTAACCTATTCGGCACAAAGTCCTGCAGTAAAGCATTAGCAACACTGGTGGTGACACCAATTAGTGTAGAACTCTCCGCGATGATCTTTCAGTTTTGTTGTTGGATAGTAAGCTATAATTTGCCTGCAATGTTTTTAAGTTCCCAAGCTGCTATTGAAAATATTGAGCTGCTGATTCTATTCCTGTTCAAGATTGCAACATAATTTTGCCTTTATTAAATATGAGCAATTATCAGTTTTTACGACCTTTTTAGTTTTCAACCTGCTGCGCATGAGAGTTGGTCACCCTACTAACTTTGGAAGGCCTTAACCCAATGAGGGACGACTTAGTTTTCTTAGTCTATCGTTGCTAGTCTCCTGCACCTGAGGTTGTTGCTCCCTTGGTCTTTATATCCCAATACATCTGATAGCACTTGCACATGAATCTGGAATGTAGAAATTATGTAAGTTAGCACTTCGGTCGAATTGTTTGTCGGTCAAACTGGTCGGAAGTAGGTCAGCGAAATTCAACTCGCGACTCACCAACATTTCGCGAAATCTTGACCCACGACTCACTTCTAACTCTGCTTAACTTTACGTAAACCCTTCTTGCAGACGTGCGATTCCAACAACAAGCAGTCTACATTTCTACATGAATTTCATTGATCGTATTACTGCTCTCTCACTGAGAGTGAGTGAGTGATAGAATTACTGCTCATATTCATAGAAAACGAGGTGCTGAAATTTGATTTTTACATTTCCATGACTGATTTTCAGTGAGATTTATTTTGACCTATTCATCTTGTCAGTTAATAAATGCTGAAACGTTCACTAATGAAAATGTTGTATTTAATTCAGATGCAATTTATCATTCTCTTTCAGCCGCTGACAGTATATTGCCCAATGAGCAATCGGAAATTATCTATGGTATTTGGGGTATGATCCGATTATTGTCCGGTAAGTCGCATTTTGATGCTCAGTAAGCATGATAATTCATTCATTTTCTTTACTTATTTGTCTTTCCAGGTCCTCACTTGCTAGTCATTAAATCCCGTACTCTAGTCGGTACTTTATCCTCTGAACGAATATGGCGCGTTGGTCAAAGCTCAATTTATCCGTTTGCTCGATCGATGCTCCATCTAACAGAGCAACAACAGCAAGATGAAAAAGTGTATTTACAAATGTTACGTGAAATGATGAATATGGATAGCTTTTATTATTCGACAACATATGACCTGACTCATTCAATGCAGCGTTTGAACGATACCGATCCGGAATTCCGAAATATCAGTCTTTTTGATAGGGTAAGATCTATGAAGCATTTCAATGACTTTACTTCAGTTTCTAAAACCAATCAATGTACATAAATCAATCTTTCAATCAGTGATAGTCTCATTTGTTCTTACTGAGATACACGCATCATTGCCATAGACTCCGCAATTTCAGTTCAGTATTATGTTCGGACATCTCCAAGGTAAATAAGGTCATTGGTTTTATTGACCTTATTTCTTGACGCAGCCTTCTTATTTCTTAATACCGGCTTTGGCATGCTGAAGGGCTAGATATTGATACATCAATATTCGAAGATCGATTTGATGGATAACACTGCAGTTGTCTAGGAGGATGAAACCATTGACCATGATAACGAATTCTTCATCTGATGACTGGTGTCATCTCGTTCTTTGTCTGGCATTCTAAGGGTCGGTTGTTGAAATACACCTTTGACATTGCCTTTTCTGTGTATGGTATTAACTAAGAAAACAGACAATTGCTATTGCTATTTACCAATTTGTTATGTTATCAATAGAATCAATAATTTGAACAAGAAAATCTGGGTTGATGACATACATTGCACATGTATTTGATACGTGATAGCTCATGCTGGATATCAGTCAAAAAATTCCAAATAGATCATGTTTCCAGCAGCTGTTTCTTTCAGGGCTGTGGAGCCGGAGCCTTTAGGAGCCGATGGTTTTGGCCGGAGCCGGAGCCGATTTATCACAAAGGCTCCGGCTCCGATAGTTTGAGCCTTGATATAAATCTAGAATTTTGAAAGTTATTAATTGGCATCATAAAAAAATTAAATCATTTGAAATCTAAAGATATGTCTTTTAAGTATACCAATGATCTGTCCTCCACGATATCTTTCTTTGCAGTTGCCGCCTTCTTTTGTATTATATGTATTATATTTACACACATGTGTAATATTTTTTTATTACATATGTTTCGTAAGACTAATTTCCATAGCGTTTAGTGACAACGTATTCTCCAAAATCCATTAATTTGAAGACTTGTTATATGCATGCTAACTAGATGATTGTAGATTCCTAGAGACAAGTCGCCAGTCATTTATGTACACATTTCCAATTCAGTCAGCAAAGATAATATAGCTACATTTCTTGCGCAATGTCTTAAATCTAATACGGTTACTATGTAGGCTATCATCTATCGGTATGGCTACTGGCAGAAGCTACTGGTATCTGTGACAATGCCAATTTCCTTAGATTGTATTGTAGGCTCTTGTGCAGTCCCCCCACCTACATTTTTCAAAACAATCGATTATTCAATTTGATCAATTTTGATTGGAGGGATAACTCTTCACACTCACACGAATGACCTGACTACAAGTCCTCACATGGCTATAGCAATAAGCGACCCAGCCACTTCTAGTAGCGCCCTATTATTTTAAAGGTATCTCATTCACAGTGAATTTCCTTTGACTTCAAAATTCAAAGTGTATGTTTCAATGCGAAAAAACCCGAAGGCAAATTACAATGTTGACTTGCTGACGAAGTTTGCGACCATGACATCGCAATTACCCACGTAGATTTTTACAACAGCACGGAATGCTTCACTCAAACCGGAAATGCTGAAACGGACATCCAATGGTGCTGCATCTTTTGACCAGAGAAAAAAATGGGGGGGGGAAGGAGGACTGCACAAGAGCCGTATCGTGTAATAATATTTCCCCAAATGTCATAGACCTATAGATCTCAAGAATTTTCATTATTATTCTTTCCGTCTGTCAACACTTTATGCTGATATCATGCTGACTTATATGTAAACAATAAAAAAAGACTGAGACGCTCTCAGTAAAGGCGCCTTTTGACCTCCCTTTTCTATTGTCTGTGACATTAAACCGCACGCGCATTCGAAAGCTAGCAAAGTAGATGGGATTTCTGCTCGGTGCTCGCAGTCAAATTTTTATTATGCATAGCACCCTGCAAATACTGTGTGATACTCCGAGTTCATTTCATCAGCCTAACCATCATCAGGTGGTTGTTTGTGTTATACATAAATTGATATAATAATATACAGAATCAATTGAAATTAATGAATTTATACGCCCTTGAAAAATACCATTATTAATACGAAATTAATAGATATTTTTAGATATTTTTAATTTTTTTAAGTATAATTTTCAATTGTACATTTCTAGCCTACACTGAAAATTACAATTTCTACAGATGATGAGTCGTGGGCTACCCACCGATCATGTTATTCATGGACCAACAGACAATTGAATAAAGGCAATAACAAATAACAATAACAACCTAAGCTAGCCTATATACACTTTAATATTCAATAAAGCAATTGATATCTTTATTGATAAGGTATATTTGGCTATATAGCCGATACCATTTCCATGTTCGAGTAGATACAGGCCCTATAAGCTATTTAGAGGCATACGCTATCCAGTTTCATATTCAAGCTTTGTTAAAAAGCTTATACTACTATTCGGCCCCTGTGACGGCTGATTAGGTATATCATCATCACTCATGTGGTCTTATTTAATGTAGCCTCGTAGTAGACTGGTTGCAGGCTAGGCCAATTTATATTTAGCCAGTGCGGGAGATCTTTATCTAATTTAACCAATCCTGGCTATAACTTTATTTTATCTTTCAGAGATAGTCAATTCATGCAAAAATATATGACAAGTATGTTATTTGTCATTATATTAGGCTATTATCATTTTTATTATTAACTTAAGTCGTTGCTTGTTAATGAAAACTAATTTGATGATTGTAGCAAGCCTCTAAAGGCCACACCGTTATCCAAAAAACCCGTTCAACGGATCCAGGATAACCAGCATAGATAGAACCTGAACTTGAAGTCGGAGCCGGAGCCGAGCCGGAGCCTTTCACATCAGTGTCGTGGAGCCGGAGCCGATGAGATAACGCATCGGCTCCACAGCCCTGGTTTCTTTTAGTGTTGTTTCAAAGAAGACGTTCCACCGTTCTCACAACCCTAGCTAATGACGACGCCCTTGCATGTGGACAATGGTGAACCCAAAACTAGTAATGCAATTATATATAATGTATTTCAGTATTGTACGCGGAAATGTTCACGTGTATGAAGAATATTGTCTATTGCTGGATTATGACTTGATTCAAACTGCTGCTGTCACACACTCCTCAACTTGCATGTAGCGTGGAGCTATCGATGTATAACTCCCTTTCACTTTTTGAATCGTCGCCTGCAATTGTTCAGCTTTTGAATAGTCAGGAATAGCACCTGGGCCAGACTTATTCACGTATTTCAAAGAGTGACTTTGATTCTCTGATAGACACCCAGCGTAGATCTTAGTATGAAAGATCTTAGTATGCTAACAGAAACTATACTAAATGTGAAAGGAGTTGGATAATTTAGATCTCATAATGCTGACAGGGGATACTTTGTATCTGATGCAGTTTTGGTCTCTAACAACTGAATAAACCTTCAACACGTTATAGTTTCAAATAGATGTAATTCAATCATTTCTGTTTTAACGAAGAATGTAAGACGTCGAAGGACAATCAATGTACGAGTAGAACTTGCAAGTTATCACAAGATCATTTTCAGTTATATTTTTATTCAATTACATATTTTGGCTATGATATTAGGTAAACACAAAGTTTGAATGATTTGCAATTTTAAGTTTCATTACTTCCAAATTTCGTTATTACTGTTAGCTTATCACAAGCGCAACAGGAAGCAGCTTACTTTGATACTCATGCCTTATGCTGTATTCATTGCGTTTTAGATATTGCATAATTGATATTGTCTGACACATCCTATAAAGCTTGCCGCTGTTAATAAATAACACAATATTCTGCTGCCGTTGTATATGAATACGACTTAATCAGTATCATCTTATTGTTTAGATTTCAAGTTAAATTAAACATAATCTCTTTTCAGAAACGTGTTTAATATGACTTCAACAAGTGCGGAAGATGAAGAAGGTGCATTTGCAAGATCTCAGTCTCATAGTATTGCTCAAATATAATTTGAACCGAGTTGCTATTAAAGGGCATTTATTGCTACACTTTTGCTTACAGTTTGACATTCTGCACATACATGCAATTGCACTTCACATTAGAATTTTTACATTTTTAGTACATTTTTTTCAACAAAAAGTGGCGCTATTGATCAACTCATTTCGAATGGACAGTTTCTCATTTCCATTTTGAGAAATTATGCACTATTTGAATGTGGAACTTTTGCCGATTATGTGGATAATAAGGCCCAGTTGACAATTGAACCGAGAAAAACATCAAAGGGATATTGTCACACTTAAGATAAATAGCATCTATCTTTAAATTGATACAAATGTGAGACATCTTTAATATACGAAGGGTGTTCAAACGTTCATGCCAAAGCTAATTCAGTCAATGCGAAATGTTATTAGACTATCCATACACTACAATTTCGGCAATTCAGTGATCTGCATTGTTTATACACCTGCTAAGCGCTCCTGCCGATTATCAGGCTTCAATCTATTATTGATTAGTACTGATCATTGATTAAGATTATTGACTACGTTGCATCACGAGATAAAAATTGAGCTCTGCAATCACCTGATCCAGAACAATTCTTTTCGAGGATGTGACTTCCATTTATACACCCAAATCAGACGACAATTGAAAGGTAGGCGATACAAGGATTCTATCGAGTTGAAGCAGGCATGTTCTCGCCGGAAAGCCAACGGATTTCTTCGAGGTAGCATTTTGGACTAGTTGGCATTCTCAGCCACCTAGCTGAGAAATGTGTGATGAACAATAGAGACTACGCGGAAAAGTGACTCTTTTTTTATTCTTTATAAGCCTGACATTATTCTGTGTCATTGAGACTTGCCAATATTTGACTGGCGTATGCTGAGTTGTAGAGAGCATGCACTTCAATAGGTTCTATACGACTACTTAAGAAAATGTTGACATATTGCTCTGTGAATAAAATTGATGGAATTTTCGAGAGTGGTCATAATTATGTTGGCGCAGTGGAAATGTCATAATTGACAACCATCATTGCTAAAAAGCAGGAAGTGGAAGGTATCGTCCAATAATTCAATGCATTCAAATTGACCAATACATCTCTGGTTAACCGTATTCACTCCTCCTTGCTTCCTTTGTGTATTACGAGCTTGATTTACCCTACTCTGTGGGTATAGCATGTTTGTGTGAGTTCTAGCTCATGTGAAAGGAGGCTCACTCGGTTAGGTTAGCCAAGCGACTGCTCTGACGTCATGCGCAATTGACAAGAATTACATAGGATGACGACTTCAAGACAGATCTAGAGTAGCAATTTTTGTAGAGTTACTGAGGGCTAGATTTGCCAGTGTGAAGCGATTGCTCCGTCACCATTAGGATATTGCTCCTGTGTTTGGAATCTGCAAGGACATCTAAAGATTTAGCAACTTCAAGTATTTGATTAATGGAAACCAGTGATGCTCTTCAGTAAGTTCTCAAAGATAGAGTAATTCACCAAGTGATTCTGAATACAATTAAACATGATGGCATTGAGTTTGCTTAGCTAGCACGTACGCGCTTTCGTCTTTACCTCCTCTATGATTTGAGGGAAGACATTAGATGTAGTGTATCAGCTTAGTAATTATCATAGAAAATATACATGTTTAATCGATTTGACTCTAGTCTACATACTTGTAGTTTTCAAAGTTATCTCTGGTAACTTCTGGAAGAAATATGCATGTACATGTGCTATTTTCCACTCGTTATCTTAGCTGAAGTTTGATATACACTATCAAGAAGCAATGAAATGTTGGAAATTGTCTCCTCTATTTGCCTCATGATCGTAGTGTGTACTGTCTAATTATTACATTACAATTGCAGGCTGATCACAGATTTGTCTGGAATCGGTTTCTAATTCAAGAACTGGCTCAACGAAACGAGGAGCTTTCTCGATACTGTCTTCCAATAATGCTGGGATGTGAGTAGTAGATGAATAAGCAATATTTTTACATCTTTATTTTCATAAAGACAATGAACACGGATAAGAATTTTCCGCGGATCTTCGGAATTACGCGGTGGTCCCAATAAATCTGCTTAATGCAATCTTTATTTTTTTCAATTTGTGGCCCTATGTTCCGGGCCCCGTTGTCCCATTCTCATCCCTGAATAAAGAACCAAAATAGCTTCAATAGCTATTCGTAGCCATTAGAGCAAATGACAGCTGATGAAACCGAACTCTGTTATCAAATCCTGAATTTGGAAAATGAAATCACAAATGATAAATTGAAATTCTTGAAATACATTGTATATTCTCGGTGATGAAGGCCATTATCAAGAAAGTTTTCATAAAACTACATGAGAATGCTGACTAATATTACGTAATCTAGTTTTGTAGTGAGGTCACGGAGCTCACGGGATGCGGGCAAGCGTACCAGTGCATTTTCTGTTTCATTGTCCGAAGTGAAATGGACTGAATACAATCGCATACAAGCATTGTACCTTGCTAGAAGTACGGCAAACATGCATGTACATTGAATCATTAGGTGTTCAAATATGAGCCGAAGCGTTTGCATTAACACGTCTGATTTTTTGTTGCCATCACATTATTTTTCCATGAACAATGTTTGATCAACAGGTTACGAAGGAGGAGAAAATCCGATCTACAATTGCCATTATTTCCTCCGCTTTAGCTTGTAATTGTTATGTTGATCAGTATGCACACTAAATTGTACGAGTACATGCTAGTTGGTTGTAATGACTGAGCAAATATTTTTGGGGTAATTCCATTCATTGAGTAATTATTAGAAAATGGCACTGAGATACTAGTGATTAAGTTGGGTTATATGGATTATCACTGGATATGTTACTAATTTGTATTTATCAGACCTGCCATAAGAGTGGGAATTCCCATGGGATGGGAATAGAGTTTCTGTCCTGGAAATTCCCATAAAATTGTTCAACAGTGTTGGTTCATTATGACAATCTTCGATTTGTTTTTAGACGGTGAAGTTCATTCTTCAATACTTATCTTCTTTCTATTGACGGAAAAGCTGAGATCAGTCATTACTGATTTTCGCGCTTTCGTCTCTTTGCTCATTCACCTCATTCTCAGCTTGATTGGTTGGAAATAGGTAGTGCATACTAACTGGCAAAGTGATATGATAGAATAATTTGCTGTTGTGATACATTGTGCTCACTGTGCATGAATATTCCACTACCCCTTTAATTGAAAATGCTATACAATTTACTGAACCATTCAGAGTGTTGAATACATGACGTATGAAGCTTTTACGTCACTGCTCCCCATCCTTGGGGCTTGGACGGTGCTGACATAGTCAGACTTATGGAGCGTTGTAGTACTTTTAGTCCGGATGCCCTTCCTGCCGACTTCCAATGACACCTTCGGGGCTCGACCTCTGGACCAAAAGATCGCTAGGCCAAACATTTAACCACTGTCCCACGGAGACCACATGAATACATGACGTATGCTCTCTATTTATTGATCGCCTTCCTCTGATAACAATAAGTATAGGATATCACACTAATTTTAGTAGATAGACGCTGAGAATCTACGAGTATCATAAGCTATCTATTCCCCGATCCGGAGGAGAGGAGAATAGATAGCTTATAATACGAGTAGATTTTCAAGCAGCGTTTATCTTCGGAAATCAGTGTGATATCCTAATCTATATGACCGATATCTTAAAGGGAATAGAAATTCATAAAACTCGAGCGTTTAACAATGCAAATGTTGACAACATGAAAGACATGTTTAGTGGAACTTTCTCAAACTGTATTCAATGTCAAGTTTGAGAAGTAAGAGACAATGTGACATGACTCATCATAGTATGATACTTATTGTTGATAAATTATTAAAATTTGTTCAATTTACTAATTTATCATAGTTTTCAATATTTTACTATGGATCTATGTACCCAGTAGAATAAACGATAATCTACTAGTAGAATAAACGATTATATTCTATCGTTAAATATCTACAATTCTACTGACATCGGTCATATAAATGCTATGATTTGCACAAAATACGTGTGTATCAATAATAATAATAATAGACTTTATTCACCAATACAACGAGCGGTATATGGCATGGTTCACAAATCATGAAAATTTCGATTTCTTATAAATGATATTGTGTAAAAAGACGATTAGTAGAAAGCATAACAATTTTTCCGAGTATTGATTAGGATCTAGTGGATCAATCAATGAATCTGAAAATTAAGATATGGAGATAAAGGACCTAATTGCAGTACGAATCGAAACTGTAAGAATCAGTCATGCTTTTGCTGAAAATCACAATTAAAATTGAAATTGATATTTAACGAGAGACGGCGACGAACGAGAAATGGTTCAAGTTCGTTCACTTTTTTTTTTCGCATGGGTCTTCTCAGCAGAAAGAAATTATGGGTACAAACAATGGGTAAAAACAACCAAACAATTCGCCTTGGACACAAGTTATACGCAATCCGTCCAAAATAATGATAGGGACCGGCAAATTTTTTGTAACGGAAATCAAATTGAATCGTCATTAGTTATGCGAGGAGATTTGTTACGGAGAAATTTGAGAGAGAAGGAACATCTTTTTGGAACAACAGAGAACATCTGAATTCACAATGCATGAAGGAAGAGGGTCGGTAGGCCTGAAATAGTGAGATTTGGGTGAGACTCTCATTGATGTGGAGTTTCTATTTTCTTGATGCGGAGTTTTACAATGTCATCTTGAATCAACAATATCTTGACAGAAAAGTTAAGAGGCTGGTGGTTTCTTATGAACGATGACTATTCACAAATAAGAGATCTATCTATCTACATTAATAGCTTTTATCAAGTATTCTTGGCATTTGTTAAAGTCCCATAGGCTGTTGACATTTTGTAAGGCATCATTGCTACATCTAAGGTACATGTGCATTGTACATGTAAGTTATCAATTTAAAAATATACAGCAGTTGGGTTACATATACCTCCTTTGATATCAGGTTTTATATCAAATACCACGATAAATGATCGACTATGTCTCGTGCATACGCTATAAGTCGCACACTTTTTACGTGGAAACTAAGCTTCCAGTTTGATTAGATAAACCGTTTATATAGATAGCATTTCATTTAAATAGAATAATTTCTGCAGTATGAGTAAATAAGAAGTCGGATTAGCCCATTGCTTTTTTTAAATGATTATAGCTTATGATTGAATCATATACATGCTAGCAAAGATAAAATTTTCACTTCAATTAATTTCAATATTCTGTCATGATTCGTCCGAAAGAGGTCTCCATGTAAAATCCCATTTTGATATTTATGAAGGATAATATACTATGGGAATTCCGTAGGAGTGGGAATTTCCACGAAATCTGTAAGAACGAGACGGGAATGGAAATCTTAAATCAATTCTGACGACAAGCCTGGTATTTTTTCACAAACATCTACTCATCAATCTATTATCACACCATAAGATACGAAATATTTTATGTTGTACGATAGGTAGATGACTTACAGGTTCGATTATGAAGTTAAATGGTCAAGCCTAGCATCTATCTTTGATGCCGTCAACTATTACCAATGGAAGAGGCGACATAAATTCAAAATTGTCACAATTTGTGAAAGTTTTGTAAACTTACTGTAAAAAAGTACCAACATCTTTGATTTTCCGACCGCGCTCATCGAACTGAGGAATCGAACTGATGTTTCTGTTCGTGACAAGCTTGAACTTTCCTCACTTAGCCAGGAGAACAAGTCATTCGACAGCGGTTATTGTTTTTGTAGACTCAATGTATTCTCTTTATGAAGAATCAATATATTCTCAATATTTACTATACATGTACAAAATCCAATTGGCACTTTGGCTAACATAACCGACAAGTGGACAACAAGACATTCGACTGCGGTTATTTTTTTTGTAGAGTCAATGTATTCTCTTTATGAAGAATCAATATATTCTCAATATATACTACACATGTACAATATCTAATTGACACTGGCTTTCATATCCTTTTGTAATTTCGCATAATTTTGCATCTGAAGTTCTAACATTTTGAATTTCAGTTGTCTCAATTAGATCAAGTACAATCAAAGGCTCCAACGTTGATTACATTCTCATTTCGAGGCGGAATACTTACAGGGCAGGTACTCGGTATTATATGCGAGGGGTGGACACGAACGGACATGCGGCCAACAACGTCGAGACAGAGCAAATCCTTGTGTGCGACGGTAATAAATTCTCATTTGTGCAGGTGAGAAGCTAAGCAATGTGATTCTGATGGTTGTTAGTATTCATATTATTGTTCCGATGAGACTTGTCTTGATAGATTCATGTTTTCACTGTCTGCATACTCGTGCATGGTTAATATGACTTCAATGCAACACAGATGATGCTGCACCCCATGACATTTCCATTCTCCATTTATGCACTTCATCAAATGATCTAAACTGATCGATAATAATTATGCGTATCCCATGCATTGCAGCTACTGATTCCCCTTGAAGTCCTAATCTTGACAATTAATCGTATGTAATAAAGCGTGTTCAGGATGTCTACTTACCAGGAAAATTGGGAGAACCGGAATACCGATCTTCGTACTTAGTAGTTCTGATGCTATAGTAGGAGAGCATGCAACATACAAATAAAGCAGGAAGTTGAAAATAAGCCATTTTTCAGATGGTTCCGAACAACTACCCCATGACTCCCTCATATTCATTGATCTTCACGATCTGTTCATCACTGGTGGCTTGATTATGAAGGAGTATTGGAAAGTTTTCTCACAAAACTGACTTTTCTTCATGAAACAATGGGGGATTACGATTGAGGTCCTTGGTGTGTAGAAAGCCCACAAGTAGCCAAAATGCATATCACATGTTTTAAAGGTTAATACTTTACTTTTACGATGATCTTGCTTTCAAAACTGTTTTCTGTCAGTTAGGGTTGTGATTTGTCCTTCCGCTTGGCCTATAAAACAGAAGTAGGCATGAAGTCGCTGAAACTTGAAATTTGTGTTCGGACTACTAAAGCTATCTCGTAAAAATGTCCGCTTAGTTCTACATGATACGAATCGCATTGAATTTTTTCAAAAGGCATAATGAAATACAATACTTCCTATTGAAGCATATCATCACTCATATTTTAATTGCATTAACGTTTCGTCTATGAACATAATGAAAACTGCAATCTGAATCAAATTGTTAAGTAATTGATTACAAACGGAAGTAACACACAAAATAATGATAATAAATCGCTAACAGTACATGAGATCGAAATCATCATGTTGCGGTTGAATGTTGTGCCTAAATGGAATGACAGACATCAAGAAATGTTGACCTCAAGTCGTCTGATCTCCAGATGTGATGTGATAGAGCGTGTTTGAACTAAGAGATAGCAGTGTACAAATGACATAAATGCGACGTAAGGCGGGAATTTTTAACAAAAATATGCGTCGATTTTATATCCTAAAAGATGAGTTAACTTGTTTTCAGTGCATTCAGCTGTGACTTGCAGATGCCATTATTGTCAACTAAGAGCCAGCCTAGAGGACACGTGTTTTGTTTTCAGATATTTTCCAGGAGAGTAAAGAAACTTGCCAGATTTAAGGGTTTTATTAAGAAGTTCAAGATCATTATTTCAAGCTAACGGAACTATTTACTGTCCCACTCAAGACACGAAGCTATTGGCATGATGGGACATCCATCATAAACTGGCAGATACTATCAGGTTGGGATTAGTAACCTAATGTGAGAGCAGTGGCACCTCCCCAGCCGGGCAGACTCGAACACGGGACCTACAATTACACCGATTTGCTGCACTGAAACCCACTGAGCTATCCTATTACCTCCAGGGATGGAAAAAATTTAAAAATTTAACCGATTTGAAATTAAGCCGGTTAATCGTGTCAAGTTTTAGAACTTACATTATCTAGGTAAACCCTGTACAGCGATGACTGTTGACCTTGGACTATTCAGAGCAATTAGTATAAAATTATCCTAATTTCAGTGCTAGGTAGTGGAATATCATCTATCATAGGATTGATGCAGTCATAAGAGCCATGTGATTAATAATTATTTGATTTCCTTGACCATACGTATATTTTATTATGGTGTAGTTCATCAGTTAATAAATCCATTTATTGTGTTCAGATAAGTCGTTTATTGTGGTCAGATAAGTAAGTCTGCGCAGACACGTACAATTACTAAATTAGAGAACCGCTTCCCTATACTATGTTAATTCCAAGGTCCATTCATCAACCGACGTGTAATTATACTATTATACCGAGTTCTACTATTATGAAATTGTGATTATCACCTTAATAAAAGCACAAATTTGTTTTTTGTTTTTATTGAAGGCCGTAGTTCAGGTGGTTATAAATCGCTTGTCTTTATTCTCAACAAAGAGCAAAGAACAGAAAGGCGATTGAAAGAATACCTGCAGTCGGTTGTACAATTTGAAGCCAGCACATTGTAAGGTCAGAAAATCTATCAATCGAAAGATGCAAGTTTTTGAAATAGAATACTTTAGCTACATGGCGAGTTTCGCTACAACAGTTAATGAATATTATTTATCATTGTTGTGCCGGTAGACCTAACGGACCTGATGTTATCGAATATGATATTTCAACTGTATTGAAGTACAAAAATGTTCGGTTAAACAAATGCTTGCCGCACTTCTAGCAATCATAGACGAATTGCTGAGCAATATTGGACAAATTATAAAATCAACGGGGTAACCGCTTCCCTCTCTGATTATCTTAGCTATGTTGATGCTGCTTGCTAAAATGTTTGGGACTCTAATGAGTTTGAATCTACATCATGTTCAGAAGCATATGCAGCAGATGATATTTTGGTTTTGATGATATACGGTATGAGCATGATTATTATTGATTATGTACAATGTGATAGGTCATCTATGTATGCTGCAGGTATTTCTCATCAGTTCCACCACCAATTGAAGCGTTGACGAAGTGATTCGAAATTGATTCGCATGCTGATTTTTTTCAAATATCTTACATAATTGTTCTCAACTTATAGACTCGTGGTTCTGTTCCTTTGTATTGGTCTCAACGACCGAATTTGAAATACAAACCTGATCCGATGTTGGAAAAAACGGATGAGGAGAAATTAGAAGGTTTACGACGGCATTTTGACAATCAAATTTACATCCATCAGTACGGAAAACAAGTTGTCATCAATCTACTTGATCAAAAAGGTCATGAAAAGCAGCTTACAAGTGACTACGCCAAGACTGTACAAGCTATGAATAATGGGGATGTAAAGTAAGTGAATATGATTCGATTGATGAATAAGTTTTGTAAGGAAAATGTAACACAAATGATCGGAGTGATTGAGACCGATGAAACATGCTAGACTATTCGCAGTACTAATACTGAAACTCTTTTAAGACATCGGTAGGCCAAGCACTTGACCATTGTTCGATGGAGACCACATTGGATTTGAGTTACAAGTGTATTTTGTTATACATGTAGATGCTCTTGTTGTGGACATCAATTGCTTCAAAATTAGCTAGTAGTGCTCTCTTGATAATGTTAGTCAAATCGATAGTGTTTTTATTTCTTTATCATATCAGGGAAATGATTTTATTCCCAGCCTTAAGAATTTTGTTCGTTAGATAATAGTTAAATTGATGCATTATGCAATTATGCTGGCTCATAAAATTGAGTTTAAAGGATATATAACATATTACCTAACATGTACATGTATAAAAATGGGCTGTCATTTATCTGCATTCAAGCTTTTTGAGGATCAACTTACATGGCCGAAAGTAAAAACATGAAGTGTCTTGTGATAATCTTTCACATAAGGCTCGACAAATCTGGTGACTTGATGTTTATCAGATTCATCGCCTTACAGTTTGATAACCCTGATCTGTCTATGTTGTGTCAGTAATCAAGTCAAAGATTGATGTTATGTTCAATCATGAAGTCCGATAGAGCTCATAGAATGGAGATAGAGGCAAAGGAGCTATTTTATCTATCATTGTATCATTTTAGAAGCGCATGATGATTGAGTGGACAGTTAAGAAGTTGCGGACAAAACTCGAAAATTAAGAAATGAATATCATAGCATGTGAATATCATAAGCTTCCTAATGATTTGCCTATAAGATAAATTTTTAAATGTAAAAAATTCTTGATTTCCCACTCACAGCTGCATACATTTTTTAAATATTGCTTCAAGACGTGAACGTGATTTGTTAGTTATTTTCTGAGGGAAACCAAAAATGAATTAAAGATTACAGGACTATGAATAAGTAGTGGTTTCGGAGACTGAAAATACATGCTTAAGCTATCTTTCTAATGGACAAAGCAATACTGTCTCTAATGCGGCAGCAGATAATTCGAAAACAGAACTGATAATACGTGAGCTTAACCCATTTAGAGAGAGAGAAATAGGTAATATAAGTATAATCGGACAAAAATCATACATAACACAGAAATATGAATGATCGAGAATGTAGAATGTAGCTGTGAAGAAATGGTTTAAAGAAGGGATGTAGGAAAGAGGAGTAAGAGGTCTTGAATCGATGCTTGACCCTAGCTTGACCAACAAGAGCGAAAGAATGCCCAGAATTCGATCTTTCAAGAGGTGTAGCAATTATGGTGCAATTTTAATATTTCAGATAATTTTTTAACTTTCCTAATAACTTTCAACATTTGCGTTACAGATACGAAGCATTTGACTTTCATCATGAATGCCGAAAAATGCAGTGGCATCGACTCTCACTGCTCATTGATCGCATCACTCCCGATTTAACTCAATTCGGATATTTGCATATCACTGCGGATGGTGATGCAAAAACCCGGCAGCAGGGTGTCTTCAGAACTAATTGCATCGACTGTTTGGACCGCACCAACGTCGTGCAAAGCATGTTAGCACGATGGACGGTGAAAGAGGAGTTAGCGGTAAGACTTTCAGATAAGTTTCTCCGATGAAGTCGCGCGAATCTGAAATATTGTTGAATTTAATATTTTTATTACACACTGATTTTCTTTAAATATTGATTAGACTATGACACGGGCAATTTATTGATTAATGCAGTGTTTTTTACCTTGCGTGACATCAGTTAGAGTTATTGTTCAGTTTGATCAAACAGCACAAATTTCAATGCTACTCAGGGTGGCGGCCGAACCGCTGCTGCCCGAAACTTGTTCGGGCATCACCATTAAATTTGAGTGTAATAGCCAATTAGGCCTTAAATAGCTCGTTAATGCCATTTTGTGTTTTTGCCACTAGGTTCAATGAGCATAATTTCTTGATTTCCGCTATATTCATGGAAACTCTACTTCTGAGCAAGAATTGCAAAATTCAACACTTCAGGATGACTTTGTGTCTACAATTCTACACTCACACCGAATTGAATAAAGAAATCAGTCCCAAATCATATCAGCAAATTTCTGCTAACGCTGATGTGACTGTGGGAGCCACAAAATTCAAAAATTTTGAAAACTGAATGCGTTCGAGTCAGATATCGATCATTATCTAACACGTCAAAAATTGGTAACAACGTTCAAACAGGAAATTTCTCAGATTTAATGAAAAGATACAGTATAATTTAGAGGTGTCCGGATACTTTTTGAACAGTGTAATTGGAATAGCATATCTGATCAATATGAAAAAGACGTAGAAATTCGATGAAATAGCCCGTGAATTTGAAGCTTGAAGTGTGGCCGCCACTCTGTACGATAGAAATTCAGCATGTAGGATAATGTGGAGATTAAGTTGTCTGAATCGAACTGAATTAAAGATGAAATAATAACATCAGTTCATCATTTGACAAGGTTGCATGTGTGACACGGTATGATGACCTTGAATAGGACGACCTCATGCATGTGATATGGATACAAGTTGAAATAAAACTGTAGTTGCCGATAAACAAAAATCTCATTCTTTAGCACATGATCTAGAATTACCAATGAGTTCACCATTACTATCACAAGAAGTTTGCGGGAAATGGTTCCATTGCAAACCATGGGGAAGGTACGCTTCAAGGAGTAATTCCGCCTTTTGAAAATTTTGTTAGCGTTGAAAAGATATATTATAATTAAAAAATTTAATGACATGCATGACATGTATCTGTTTTTTGCGACATTACACCACATGCACTATCGAAGAAGTGAAATATAGTTAGTGAGTTCCATAATGTGAATATTGTATAAATGTTTAATAAATTATGATTCTGACATCGATATTCGTGGGATTCTATCAGTTTAGTTCAAGCGGACTCAAATATTCTAGGACAGTCATGCTACACACTCATTTTCAATAACTGATAATTTTGTCTTGAGCAATAGGTTTGGTATGCACATTCTCATTGATAAACAAGTGCAAAAATAATGAATTAGGGAGAATTAGAAGATAGTGCGCCCCAGTGCTCGAAATTTACCTACTACTTGATCAGTTTCAATAGGGCCAGGCCTAATACCCCATGTGCGAGTCATCTGGTCCTTTTCTCCAATTGACTGTCCTTACGTTATGTCATGAAAAATTTGTATTCACATTTGTAAAAGATGCATGAAACTCATTTTGTTTGGAGAATAAATCTATTTTCTATTCTATTTCGGGCCCTGGTGCGTTGTATTATTAACTTGTTCGGTGTATAAAGTTGGCTGACAAGGATATTCGAAACGTCCCGATGCTTGCTTGTTATCCGGAAAGTCGTTTAGCAAACGTCAATACATTTTGGTCACACCGGGGATGGCCGGTACCGACACTTCAGAAACTCCTTCAATCTGAGACGTCTTCGACCATTTTTGCCTGAACCGAATTAGTGGCGGTAGCATCACCTTTCTTGATATGTTTGTACATGTTCTGTTGTGCTAATTTTTTATTCGACAAATATATTGCTATTATTATTGACATAGTCCTTAACATTTTGAAAGTGCAACTTCCTTTCTTTCTTGATGATCAACTCCAAGTTTTACTTTGATGCGACTTTCTGCAGGTTTATTCAGTTGTCGATGCTTAAAATAAAACCCTTCAATTTGCGTGTTTTGATTTACAATCATAATATTTTATGTCATTCAGTTTAACAACGAGATGTATGAATAGTTGCTGTAATTATTCACTTCAAGTTTTTCCATCGTAGCTTCTCGTATTTTTGCATTTTCTAAAGCATGAAACACTTGCAAAAGCGAACTTGAAAGCAGATGTCCACTTCAACATGCTCAGACTGCACATCCAGAGAATTTATGTTTCCAGAGTAAATGCTAGGAGATCGTTTGTATTAAAATCTATTGTTGAATAGTTGCCAATTCCTGAATTTTTGATGCTTGACAAATGGAAGGGTTATATGGAATGACCCGAATCATCACATTCTGCTTCTTCTATGAACACCAACGCACATGATGTTTCCTTTTTATTTGTCTTTAAACAAATGACTTTTACGCCTCTTATCTAAGACAAATTGTCTTATGAAGAGAAGAGAGCGTCTGAAAGATTATGAAGTCTCAGACGAGAAAGTTTTGTATGAAAGTCATGAGAATATTCTTCCTTGAGTGTAAATAAACAAGAGAAGACATTCGTAGTAAAACACGCGATATGATGAATTTCAATTATTCTGAATGAAATGAGAAATGTCTACTGGCTCATGTTCTGCAAAAACAAACAATGACATCTTCAGAAAAATATGTTAACGTCTGTGAGACTATCTCTCATTGAAGGTTAGTGATGTTTTTATTTATTATGAGAGGATGTCAGAGTCAATTTTCCTAATTCCCATGCGACAAAATGCTTATAATCTGACAGCGATAGATTAGTCTGAAAAGAAAGTTGACATCAGGGTTGCTGTTCGCATTTTAAGATATAAAGCCCCAGAGTCATGACATTTTATGTATTTGGTAATTACTTTTACTTTATAACATTCAGTCAACTACAATAACGCAATTTGAAGTTGTATTCTACAGTGTTCCTGCTATTAATGAAGCAAGCACTGAACTGGGTGTCCCAGAAAATGACCCTTATTTGTCCAATTGAGTGCAATGATATTCATTCGCGTTTTCTTCGCGACACACTGTTGTCAACTGAAGCTCACGTGAGAGAACCTGATGTGTCCATGACCTGATGATGTGTCAAAAGTATGAACATAAGTTGTATCTGAAAGACCACTTTCATTATTTACAATTTTTTGAGATGTTACTGATCTAAGGTCCTCATTTGACGTCCATTTTTCTCTCTCTTGATCTGACTATTTTGCTGCAGTAGTGCACTGGAGTAGATCATTGGGGTTTCTATTCTCAGAAGCAGATAATTTTGATTTTTTGATGATGTTGTGATTGGTGTCAAGTCAAAATGGTCTTCGTGCAATATGGTCTCCAAAATGATCTTGATAAACTGTCCAAGAGAAAGCCACAAAATTCAGATACAATCAGCAGCATCCAAAACCGAGGTGCATGTTAAAATTCTAGCCGAAGACTCAATAGCATCTGACAGTTTGAAAGTATATCCACTTCCACGAACTGTCAAAAGCTATTGATATTCGGGGTAAAGTTTTAGCAGAGCCCTAGTTTTCACATGTTACTGCAAGTGAAAAACGTTTCTGTTACTTAAATTCCAGTTTGTGGCTCTCCCTTGGTCAAATATTTCAAAACTTAAGTTTCAGGACCAGTTTGACCTGGAACCTTATGATTAGCTAACAAAACTTCCAATTATTGTTTCTCCTGTCAATGGTCTACATTTAGTCCAAATCTACTATGTGACGCTTTTCACATCTATAGTTAGCTATGTTGATCAACGGAAAAAAAGGCTATGTTGAATCTTCTCACATCAGAATTATTGACACTCGTATAGTTATCCTTTAACATACTATTTTCATACAAGTATGAATGACTTTTGCATGTGTAGCAATAGTCTGAGTACCGGTGCAGTATTTAGACACATTTCATTATCTTAGTTTATACGAAAGTGTCAAATTTCTGAGTGTTTCGATCAATTCATGTGATGATGAGATGCGGTGCAGTCTCGAGACTTCCTGCTTTGCCTATAAAAGGCTTTTTTGTTGTGATAAAAGTTCACCTACTTTCCTTGATGCATTTTGTTATTTTGCTGAAGCATAGCGGTGAAGATCTTGCTATTGTATACACAATCCAATGAGCATCCCTAGAATGATATTGATCACGTTCTCAACTGGATTCATGACCTTCAGCTCGATGTCTGTCTGAGCACGAGTAGTGCTATGAATGCAGTCACAAAAAGAATACATTTATACAGCATCTTGTCAGCTTGATTAACAATCGACATTCCTATGAAAACCGACCCTCATGTGAGAAATCTGGGTTGCAAGTTTTCGTATGATCTCAAGTGGAAGAAGCATATCAATTATCAAAGTATCAAAATATCAAAGCGTTTACTTCTCAACAGAGAATACGAACATGAGATATGACAAACGATGATTTTACAAAAATATAAATTGATGTTCAATGGTATGAATGATGGATTTACAATACATGTTGCTTTGATGTAATGTGAATGAAGTATGCACAAATGAAGTTTTATTAGGATTAAACATACTAGTGGCACATTTAGTGGTATCATAAATACATAATGTGGAGCCATCGATGTTTCAAAGAATCTTACCTGAAATGAAGCGTATGAAGATTATGATCAATGTTCTGGACCTCGTTTTCATAACTGACTTCGTTGAGTTTGAGTGAAAACTTAATTGCGTGTCTCAACTTATTGCAGTTGAGTAATATTCATGCACTTATTCGTTATTGCAACAATATCCTTGTTTGGCGTCGTTTGTTAAATTGATGAATTTTCTAAATTTTACAATGCCGCCTATCTCAACTTTTTGTAAGATTCCATAGATATCTTCTTCTGTGACATCGATGGAAATTGTTGCCAATTGTCACTTTACCTTTTTATACATTGAGCATGAAATCCAGTATCTACTGTTCCATCATGCTACAAAAGCTACATATTCTCTCCTCGCATTCTAATCTTTTTCTATTAGTTCATGTTTTCCACACAACATTTTCAAAAAAGTAAGATATCGTTATCTATCGATTATTTCTTACGTTAAGAGTTAAATACAATAATGTTTAATAATACAATCAAAGCGAGCTGATTCTATGCAGTTAGTGACTGCTCGACTTCTTTTGGCGTCATTTTTTCCTTCAATTCTGAAATGTTTTTCCAATCTGCTTTTAACAATGTTCTTGTATTCCTTTATATTGACACTTAAGTTTGTTGGCTTTTTCCATGGATGTGATAGATCAAATTGTTTGAGTAGCTTTCCAATTCTCCAACAGCATGTAAAAATGTTGTGTGCTAGAAATAGCTTTGATTCAAAGGTTGATCACTGCTTTACCAAAATAATGTTCGAAAGGGAGTAGAACTGATTGTCCTATCAAACAGTAGTTTGCTGCAACGGCTGACAAATGATAGAGACGTTTAGAAAATCGAAGCTATCTTTAATCCAGATAATTTGCTGTAAAAGTAAAATCCTCCACCATACGACATTTTTGATAGCTTTAGCATTTCAAAAGTATTTTTCAAAAATGATGCGAAATTTTATTCCTCAGAATCTCAAACGGGCAGGATGCAACAGTGATGTCATGTGCAAGGCTTTTTGTGTTGATCTGTTCTCTTCTGCGCGTACATATTTTGTATCTTCCTTAATTTATGTAGCAAAACTTCTTCAACTGTAATCTAAAATAATTTGAGATTCTGATTCCAACATGAATTGTGAATTTGAAATGATTTACAAACAGTTAATGATTTCCAATATATGGCCACATATTCATCACGAAGAAAAAACAATCATGGTGAAATTGCTTAATCCAAACGCGTTTCTTAGCATTACAGTCTCCTTTGTCAATGGATTGATGTAAAAGAAGGTAAAATCATTTTTATATGAGATGAAATGAATTAAACACAGCTAAAATGACGTCAGATGGCAATGTACAGATGAAACAAAAAATTACAGACATGAAATTGCGTAGTTTGAATCCAATGACATGGCTATAGATTCAACAGAAGTAGAAAGGAGCCGTTGTTTAGCAAATTGTTATTGTTTTTAAAAAGAATCGATTCGAGAATCATGTGATTGTTGGTGCACGCAATGACTTTAAAATGATATGTTCATGATTTGTTTAAATAAATTTTAAGTCTGATCATAGACTTCCAAATCATATATAGGAGTCTCTAAGTCTGATGATAATCCTTTTGAGAATATTCTTTGTTGAGCGAACTGCAGTGATGTGTAAACATTGCTGTGCCTTGAAGCGCTTGAAACAATCGAAGACCTATACTGATCGATTTTAGAATTCCCTTATTGTATATTGTAATTGACTGCTCGTGCACATTCACCTTATGCTCCTCATTACTTTTCATGCCTTATATCACATGCTTTGCCAATGCGTTCATCGCTTCCGTGAAGCAAAATACAGGATTTTCGATTTCGTCATAAAATTTCGTTAGAAAGGACATTTCTTAGCTATTTACACTGATTTGTGTGGACTTGGCGAATAATGTTCCGAATAAATAATGTGGGCGAATAAATAAGAATGCATTTGAAATGAAGTCAGTTAAGATATCAGCAGTAAGATGAAGTAATGAAGTCAGTTAAGATATCAGCAGTAAGATAAATAGATAAATAAATGTAAGATAAAAATTATTGAAACTTTTTTGATTGCAGAGCATCAATCTTGTATCTTATGATGATGATATGAGTGAATTTGTCGACTTCGAGAAGATGTTCCGAAATATTTGGGCCGATAATGCCGATGCGTGTGCGAAGCAATACACGGGTACTGGAGCGCTAAAAACGGATTTTACTCGCACAGGGAAAAGAACTAGTCTTGGTGCAGTAAATGATTTACGAAATTCCATCGTGCGATATCTTCAGAACAATTTCTATGATGGCTTCCGACAGGCAAGTTGTTAGTATTATTTCCAGTCTTTAAATATGCTTGTATTATTCATGAATAACTCTTCAAAAGACTCATTATTATAACGACGCTTGCTGAAAAATGTGTAGCGTAAGATGCCAAAAAATACAGGTAGGCTGCAAATTAATAATAAGCGTCGTAATTACAAGGGAATTATTTTATTCATTTCTCTGGTGGATATTTTTTGATCAAAATGTAGAGGTCACGAATATAATATTGCATACATGCGCACACTTTGCCATTTAATTATCAACGAATTCAAAACACTGATGAATACTTTTGGTTCATCTTGTATATCTAGTCTGCAGATTGCTATTTGCTATCGTTAAGTATTCATTCACAGCATTTGAATTTCAGGATTCCATTGACCTCTTCCTCGGAAATTTCGTCGTGGATTCATCATCCGATAGCCTAACACGACCGTCACCTCTTGCATTTGAGAGAGATTGGAAACGACTGACACTACCTCTGATTGTGTTGTTCTCCCTTGCGATGTGCATTCTCTGCCTCCTCATTCCTCCTGGTAAGCAGTTTTGTCATTGCAACATGATAGTGAAGCTTTAGCGTCACTGATCCCTCTCTGAGGGAGCGGACGGTGTCAACATAGTCCGGCTTTACCCTCATTAGTGTCTCAGACGCCTTCCATGAGCTCCAAGGTGCCTTCATGAAGTATTTTTCCAGGATATGAGCTGGAACATCTCGATAGTGAAATATTTTATTTGATCTTGAATGAAGCGATCCATACCTATTCTGTGCAAGGGTGCGGAGTTGTGCCATGACATTTTGCCATGTGATCACGCTTAAGAAAATACTCTTATTAATAGGACTGATCATTAAAGCAAACATCGAATTACTGATTTAAAATATTTTTTTTACCTCTCCAAGGTTGACATGACACGGAAAATTGGTAATATACTGCTGTTATTCCTTATGTATTGCTATCATGATAAGTCAAATCCGCGTAAATTTCTCCAAAAGTGTAGAAATTCGCATATCTCATATGTAGTACTGTTCCTCAACTCGAGTTCGTTTGATAAAATCGAAACTGTATGCACAATTCTACTCTTCCTAATATACTTACTCAGTGCTTCCGACTAGTTTTTTGAGTGACCAGTCGTGAATTCCACGATGTCGGATTAATTCAGGTTTTCATCAAAATGCTAATCCGATACGATGCGATTCAGATTCGAATCGGATTTCGTACACTTCTAGTTTGATCCATTGGAAATCTTTTTCAATGCTTACTAAATCGGACAGAATTATTGAAATCATAATTACATCAATCAGATACCGGAAGATGTCACTTTGTCCTTTTCGATAATTGTACAGTGTTTGGGAGTTATGATGATACGAAAATATAAACTTATCGTTTTGATGATGTGACTATTACTTCAAGGAGTCTTTTGTATTCGTTGATGCAGCAATATATTCCAATTTAAAGTCGATTGAGACGCATTGATTTTGTAAATATTTGTGACGATTTAAAGTTTTATCAAGATGTTGTTGGGCAGAGTCAGGAGTCTCGTCATTTGATAGGACTCATGACTCCGCATCCCTGATGCTGTGGACAATAGCATGATTTGAATGTGAGTGTTTTGACTTATTCTACGAATACATAAATATGATTCTCAAAAGCTGAAAAAATTGACTAAAAAATTGACCACTTGCGAACTTAAAGTCACAGTAAATTCGTGATCTACATGACGGTGAAATCGGCACCGTTTTGATAGGGATTTGGTGTATTTTTTCGTCCACTCACAACTTTCCTTCTTCACTCCTTGAACGGCAATGGTATTTCTGGTTGATGTTTCATTTTATAGTGGTGTAGAGATGTCCTATGTTCGATAAGACGTGTCTGGAGATGACCCCATCTTTGATCGTAGGAATCAAAGACAAGCACGCGGACTACATATTATGTTTATTTGATTTATAATTAAGCAGATTTTGTTCAAGATTCAATGTTTCACACGGTTCTTGTGTAAAAATTGAGGGAAAAGGCTGGACCATGAAATGATCAGTAAGGTCAAACTGGGCATTTTGAACGTTGAGAAAGATTGATTTCAGTGATGATAGAATTCTGCGAGGAAGTTTAAAGGAACAGAACACAAAGCTTGGATGGGAAGATTAGTGCTCTGCGTGTTAAGGCGCTAACTCCTCCCAGCGTCCCACCCTTACTATTAGGTGCAGTCACAGAATTAGATTGTTTAACTCTTTCAGCAGTATAATTCTGTGGGTATAAAGCAGAGAAATTGACCAACTACAAACATTACTCATGAAACAATGGAAGGGAAATGACTGAAAGTAATGTTAGGATATCAAAACAAAGAAGGAAATAGCTGGATGAATAAGCAAGCAAATAAAATAACAAACTAAATTAGTAATGTAAAATAATAATTGACAGAAAACATGAGTTGAATTAGAGAAACATTTACAGGCGAAAGGTAAAAAAGTACCTTATTGATTAAATGCGATAAAAATGAAACGGAATAAATTAGTGGATTGAAATTGAAAATATACATGAAATTGATATGAAAACGTAATGAAAAGTGATTACGAGAAATGATATTTTCGCTTTTATTATAATGATTTATTATAATTTTCGCTTCCTGTTTTAATGAATCAAGTTTATATTTACTTTTTCATGCAATATTTACTTATTATTGTCTTTCATTTTAAAATTCATTGTTCTGGTTCGTACGATTTTTTGGTAGATTTGTTTTTAGTTCTTTCATGTCAATTGCTTAATATACAATTTCTAACTTCATTTTTATTTAGAGTCTTCTATACTACCTTGGCTCGCGTGTTGTGTAATGAAATTATCTGTCACTCACTCACTCCACGATTTGTTGTCCCTTTCCCACGTGTTTCGAGTGTTGGACTTCGGCAAACGTCAGCCCGGTCTGATGACGGTTCTCAACGCGATCCAATCTTGAACGTCGATAGCCCAAAGTTAAACGTCATGAAGTCGGCTCGCTCGTTGTCGCACCACTTCTTCGGTCCTCCACTTGGTTTGTGACCTTCCAACTCCAGAGTCATTACTTTCCTTGTCCAGGAGTCCTCGTGCATTCTTTGCACATGATCATACCAACGGAGTCTTCCCCAGCGAATGACAGCTTCCATAGGATGGATGCCAGGCCGTCTCCTGAGATCATCAGTAGGAACCCTATCTGTACAAACAGATGACTCCATTGTGTTCCATCAATTAGTTACATTTCATGAATGGACGCATGCATTTCAACGAATAGAGGAAATGTAATTTTAGAGGTGTTACACTTCCGTCAGCTCACTTTAGGAGCAAGAATGTTAATAATTTTAATGTTTTAATTTTAATTTTCCGTTGGGTGGTCTGAATGAATAGAAGCACATTATTATTTGCATAACTTTCTATTGTCTCTGTCTTCAGAGTCAACAGTCAATACCCTATTGTTGCCTTACGAACATGTCACAGTGAATTGGATCGCCATTATTTTCAATTGACATTGGACAAGATTGCTATCTCTCTTCTGAAGTAAAGTACGCTGGTGCTTTCTCACTTTTCACTTGATCAAATGATCATCATCGGCTACTGTAGTGAATGCTATGCTGTATCATTTCAGTGATGCCGTCCCAGAGCCGGCAGCAATCGTCGTTGCCGGCTTCTGAATTAAAAACCATTTTATGCATGTAGTCTGAAATTTCATTGAATCAAGTCATTCACTACCTTGCGGCCTCGGCTGCACGACTCATCGATACTTTCAAAATCTAGGCATGACGGTTATATTGCTCTGAAAAGTGTTGAAATTGGTTATTTAAAACTTTATTGACCTTTAACAAGATTCAAGTTTGTTTGAGCATCGAAATTGTCTGAAAAATCTATTTGTGTGTGTAAATCTAATATGTAATAGCTGGAGAATACATAATTCAGTTTATTCTTCTGAAACTATTAAATGTGTGGGGTCATTTTAATTGTCTTTTTCCTGCAATAGCTGAAATAGTATACGTTGGTCCGAAGAAGCTTGCTGTACAGTAGAGTCATCAATCGTCCGATAACATCTTCGGAAAAATATGGATAATAAGCGAAGAAGAGGAAGTTGAAGATTCCGAATTTCGGGTCCCTCATGTTTTTTTGCAACAGAATGAACTTCATCGTAAAAATTCAATTGTCTCGCTTATTTCATTCAATTGATGTTTGCGGGAAATTGAAAGGATGCATCTCAACAACTACTTATCATTTTCAGCTATTATTCTACTCCTTGGAGTTAAGAAATATCAGTCGAAATTTATCCTACAGCCAGATCTGGTCATCAAAAATCCCGATCGGGTTCCCGATCGCTGGTTCAGAGAGTGGTATGGAAGGCTCAAAATCGAAATTTTGGTCATTCGACAGTACGACAGACAGCTGGCGCATTGAGCACAACAAGAAATATAGACTGAATATTTCGCTAGAGAGTAGCAAGGCTTCAGGGGCCAAATCTTTCAGAAGATGTGTTCACACGGTAAACACCTAAAAAAGTGCAGGAAGCAAACTCGCTAAATATACTTCCTCATGTTTTCCATCACACAAAAATATAGTGTTGATGTTTTCCTTTCTTTCTTGCGTTGACTTTATCGCTGATCTTCTTACCTAAGAATTATTCTTTCCTTAATTGTTCTACATCATTCTTGTTCTTCATTATTTTTCCATGCATTATTGTGTGGTATAACATCACCACAGAATTCACTTACATGTGTATCTGTGTCCTTTAGAAGATGATGTATGTGTGAAGGTTTAACGCAGTACTCACTCACTGGGGGCTTGGACGTTGCTGACATAGGACTTTGGCTGGAGCGCTGTGATACTTTTATTTCGGATGCCCTTCCTGGCAATTTCTAGTTGCATTCTCGTTGCTTGACCTCAGCACCAAAAGATAACAAGGCCAAGCACCAACAGGGTGTCGAACGATCTGGAAAATCAGGGAATTTGATGGAACCTGGAAAAATCAGGGAAAAGTCAGGGAACTTTGATATTTATCCTGGAAAATGGAAAATTGCTATTGCTACTTAGAAAATGTCTATGGCAAAATAAAAATTTCGCGTGTCTCTCTTTATTTATATGATTATCCTTTTTAGCGCTTCTGTTTCAGATTCCTGTTTTATGTTCGGTGACTGCAGTAGGATAAGTGGTTGCTTTGTTGATTGTTGCAATTGTTGTAACGATATGGCACGGATAGTTGCTAAAACAATTGAAGAAGTTGAATGAACTGAAACCGAAAGAATTACAAAAATGGTGAAGATATAACACGCCAAACTCTTGTTGGCGGTGGCCAAGAAAATGAATATTGGTTTTGGTGCAAAGCAAGCCATAGAGGAAGCTAAAAAGCTGAATAATGACGACAAAGACACTTATAAACAGTGCAGGGACAGTCGTGTGGCTGTGGCAGAAAATGTGCAAGAGAGAATCTCCCTTGCGTAAACCCCTTGTGCGTGCTTTCGCCTGCCTTGACCCTGAAATCATGGCTTTGGAACTCCTACAAAAAATTCAATTGCTCGAAATTGCTCTCCAACATCTAGTAGAGCTGAAATGGATCGACGGAGTTGAAGCAGATGGTATTCATACTCTAAACGAAACGCTTCATTGTCGAAGAGCCGTTATCCAACAGCTTCAGCGATTCAACAGTGATGATCGACTCGATGTGTTTTTTAGTGAAATTGTGCGACGAAGAGAAAGCAATTAACACATCGGATTTGCGAAAGTTCATGAAAATCATATTATGTGTCAATAATGGACAAGCGGCGGTGAAACGTGGGTTCTCAGCGAACAGGGATTTACTGTTAAAAATCAAAAGGAAGAATCACTGGTTGCACAACGTTTGGTAAAAGACTATACTCGTGCGCGTTGCAGCGAGTATATGAATCTGTCCAAGTTCCCAGTTTCCAAAGGACTTATTCTGTCTGCGAGAAATTCCGCATCTCGTTTCAAAGAGGCGAAACGAATGAATGCAGATAAACAGTCCCAAGAAACAGAAAGAAAGCGGAAAGCAGCAGTGTTACAGGACAAATTGGATGAGCAGAAACTTCTTCGCAAACAACTATTAGAAATCACAAATGACATACAAGAATATGTGTTTTAGATTTTATTAGTTAAGATCTATCGTTCTTAACATCCTACATGTACATGCACTATGACAATGATAATTACAATTGTAATGACAATTGTCTTCCCTTAGCCAAAGATTTGCAATTTGCTAAGCTTGGATATTGTACATAGCCTTCTTTATTAATTTGTTTCGAATCTTAAATTAGCTACAACCTCATCACGTGTGTCATAATTAATCGCAGAAAGTCATCGAACGAAATCTTCATGTGTGTAATTTCCGCCCACCAAACATGTACATGTATGTACAGGGTGAGTCATAATGTGCGCAAAACTTTGGTGATGTCCTGTGATTACTGAACGGGGTACTCGACATTAATTTTAATGCCATTTTGTTCGTTAAGACTTGGGGTTTTGTATGATGTCACATCCTACAGACTTCTATGAATTTTAAGTATAAAAATTTGAAAATTGAATCATGTCATATTTTCTCAGTTGGTGAAATATTACCATAGTTTTGGGCATGATTCTGCATCTGTTTAGTGATTCGCAATGACATCAAAATGATTCCACAATCCATTTTATTTCGTTCAACCAACAATCTGGACACAAACAAGCAATCTATGTTTTTTGAAGATTTTGAATTTGTCCTACAATTAGGAAATGTTTGATTTAACTAAGATATGCGAAATTTCAGCGCCAAAAGCTAAATTGTCTTTTTTTCGTTAACGATGGACTTAGAAACAAGATTGACTATTGTGAAATTGTTCTATTCCAATAACGAATCTCCAACTGCTACTCTACGTGCATATAAGAGAATGATGTCCTTGCACAATGATCCATTTCCACCTTCAACTATCAGTCGACTGATGCAGAAGTTTGAGGCAACAAAGACTCTCCATGACATCCAGTCTCCTGGTAGACCGTCCATTGTCAATGAACGTTCCTCTGCTATCGAGAAGTCGATCATCAATCTTAAAGCTGCAAATCCACTTGGTCATACTAGCTCTCGACAAGTCGCGCGTGAAACCGCTATCCCTCAACGCAGTGTCGTTCGAGTCCTACATCAAATCGGGATGCATCCATTCCGAATATCCCGAACACAGGCGATAAGTGAAGAAGACAAGCTGAAGCGTCTTGACTTCGCGAAGTGGATATTGGAGAATGAGGAAATCCTGCCAAACATTCTTTGGTCTGATGAAGCTTACTTTAGTTTAGATGGGCTCGTAAACCGACACAACTGTGTGATATGGGCATACGAAAATCCAAGATGCAATTTGCCGAAGAATCTCCACTCACCAAAGCTTTGCGTTTGGATGGCAATTTCTTCAAACTTCAAATTGCAGCCCCACTTCTTCGAATCGACTGTGGATCAAGAAAACTACACTAGCATGCTCCGTGATCACCTCATACCTGAACTGCAAAAGAGGCGGAAGATGAAGTCTGTCGTATTCCAACATGATGGAGCTCCTCCTCATTTCTCGAAGAAGGCACGAGACTTTCTATCAACGAAATTCCCCGAAAACCGAGTGATTGGTCGTGGTTACGGTCATCCTTGGCCACCGCGGTCTCCCGATTTGTCCCCATTAGACTACTATTTGTGGGGAACTTTGAAGGCTCGCGTGTATCACCAATTTGTTCCGAGAAACATTAATGAGTTAAAGGAGAAAATCTTTGAAGAAGTTCAAAATCTTGAAACAGATGAGCTCCAACGGGCCATTAACCATTTGCTCGTCAGAGCACAATGTGTTGTCGAGGCTGATGGAGGATTGTTTGAACACTTGCTGTAAATTGTCTATCATCAGTAATAAGCTTAATTATAAGAAGTCCTTTGGAAAATTTGTTTTTAATTTGAATTTTGAACGATTTAAATTGTGAAATTTAGGCAAATTCTAGTGAATTCAAAATTAGCTAGAATACTGTCAAATAATTGAAAGAGAAAAATAATATTGCACACAGCAAAACCGCATGACATGCTAAACAATATGGAAGAGAAACTCAATTCGAATAATTATTTTGGTCAGAGCTACAAGTCCTTGAAGTTTTGCGCACATTATGACTCACCCTGTATATATCTCAAGAATTAAGATATTTAAGAATTAAAACCTAAATTTATGATGATATGAATAATGAATGATGAGGATATAACTTTACTAGACGTTCAAGGGCGGTACGCGTATCACTACTCATGAAATATATTGCAATGCCTTGGCGTATCTCTTTCGGCTCTCTCGATATGCATTTGAAATGAAATTGAACACGTAGTGAAGAAAATTTGAAATAAAGCGCTTTTATCACAATCAAAGGGTTAGAAATTTGAAACTGGTAATTGTGTATATCATTCATGTTGTAACATATTCTTCAAAACCATTGCATATACACGTATAGGTTGATTGAGATAGGTACACATTCATTTTTCAGTTGCATGCAAATTGTAATATTTTTTTGTGTTGCATTTAGTGCCAAAAAATCGTTCAACCTCGGCGTTCGACCTCGCTCATTCCTTACTGCACTAATCTTTATAATCGAATGTACATTTGAACGACAGATATTTTCAATTGACTTCACTTTCAATATTTGCTTGCCATGCCTTTGTACTGTTTTGATTTTCATTCTCATCGAATATACAATTTCTATTCTATTCTAAACACGTTTTTGATCATTCAGGCTTCAGATAATGAATCATTCAGTAATGAAACTATTCATTTGCTTCGTATGTTCGATACATACGCTTTTGCGTAAACCTGTTTTTAGCCGATTTTATTTTGAATAAAATTGTTTGCATAATATAAAATTCACTTCACTCTGAATCGTACATGTAAAACAACTGAAACCGGTTAAAAGGATTAAAGACTAACATCGATGCTGTTTCGAGACACAGTTTCAATAGTTCTATTGAGTAAAATTCTTAAAATTTAGGTGTTTCTGGAGACACCTGGATTTTTTTTTTGATAAAACCTGGAAAAATCATGGAAATTCATCCAGGCTTTCCGTTCGACACCCTGACCACGCCAGTGTGACACGGAAACCACAACACTCAATTTTGACAATGAGTTGATTTTCTCTCATCAAACAATTTCCAGCATGTGTAGTGCAACTCATTTCTCAATTAGACAATTCATTGTTAGATGAATGGCATTACACATTATGTCGTCAGGGCAATCGATAAGCGACCGTAGTCGAGATTACTTATCTACAGTCTCTGCGATAGATCGCTCTTAGATTCTCAAGAAAGAATTTCATGTTGTAGCCATTTCAAAGTGAGTGAAGAAAAAGTAATTTATGAGCATTACATTCTCTGATCGGTTTATAACATTATTCACTGAATCACCATCTACATTGAAGATGATCGTTCCATCTGTTTTTGCGTTGTTGATGTTGAATGGCATTTTCTTGTAATCACCTCGGAGAAAATACACACATTGAATCAAATCAACCTGTCAATATTCACGTTCGATGCATTTAATAAAGTATGATGACATCTCTGAAATGCATCGATCGTGAATAGTGGAAGTCTGATTTGATTCGATGAGTGCAACAGGGTGTCCACCGCATGCGAAATTCACGTATGTGCGTGAATTTTGAAAATCTTGAAAATGTACGTGAATGTTGAAAATCCTGAAAATGCGCGTGAAATATCACCATCATTCCATGTCTAAAACGGCAAATATATACTGTTGAATTGCCTCGTGTGGTCGAGCTTGTGTGGCTAGTGGCATGCATGAACCTTAGGCCTATTGAAAAATCTTATTAGTGTCTTTTTCGATAATGAGATGTGTTTTTGGGTGCGGCTACTAATCAAAGGCGTTCATTACTCGGAAGGAATGAAGTATATCCAGTTTACAGAAAAAAATCTAATTCAGGTTTTTCTGTTTGTCAACCACATTCAATCTATGAGGAGGAACTGGGTGATTCATACCGACAATAGTTTTGCAGGTATTTAGTATGACTGGGCCTGAATCCATCTGGGTCTAATATTCTAGAGTCAATGCGGGTCCGTCCCGGCTCAAGCTGTGGCGGCAAGCTACAAGAGAATAGTGTAATCTAAAATGACAGACCAACCGCATGTGTCATCAGTATTTTCAGTTATTTCAAACCCAGTGCATTGCATCAAGACGACAGTCTTAAAATGCAAGAGCACTAATCTTGAAGAATCCAGTGTCTGCTGCAAAGTTAACCTGATCATCTCAATGAATCAATGTAACAATTTTCCATTGCAATCAGCTCACTAAATCATTCTAGTTTGACAGCCATACCTAGCATGAAAGAAAGTTAGGCCCATGTTTTCAAGTGTGATGTAAATTTGCTACTAAATTTTTGAGTTGGTGTAGAGGAATCACTCAGATGTGCAGCGCACACTCAATTGATTGTCTATCAGTATAAAATATCATACATCACTATAACATACAATTTGATTTTTTGGATATCTGTGAAATATTAATAGGCAGGACATTTTAAATACCCGTGAAATACGAATTTGAAGTAATGAAAATATTCTAGATTTGACAGTAATTAAATCAAAGCAGTGTGACAAGCAAGCGACATGAAAACTGATGAATTATCTAAGCACGCTTTCATAGTCGCTGCCAGTCGTCAGAAGTGTCATCGATTTACTATATCTAGTATCTTAAACATGTCATTTTAATTTAGCATGCATCTCAGTAGTGCTTCATGTTGAACTAAGAATGTTTGTGTGCCAATATTAGTGTTGTATTGAGTTGGTACATTGTTCATAGATGGTACCAATGTTCAACATTCCTATTCAGGCGGAATTACCCGTATCGAGGGGAGTTAATGAACACTGGAAATTATGAGGAAATGCCTGCTCTAAGGATGAGTTTCGAGGGAATTTGGGGAAGAAGGTTTTATTTATTTATTTATTATTTGTATTTGGTTTTATGGCATGACTCATCCAATGTTTTCCAATGTTCTAGCATATTGTTATGTCACTTCAGAAGCATTTTCGAGCGAGTGACGCTCCTTTATCTGGAAAAGCAGAGCGCTCACATTCAAACAGGAAATCTGCTTATTATAATGCTTTTTTGCAACATTTGCATAATATTTGTATGACGGAAGGTCTACAAAGTACAGTTCACCTACACGGATTGATGCATAGTGAATTACCTTGTTGTTCTACAATTAAGGAGTGCATTGCCCAAATTTTCGCCTACTAAGGCCACCTCAGGGGTTAAAAGGAGGTAATTTTGCATGCACAATTAATTTGCCACCTGAGTAGGCGAAAATTTAGGGCAATACACGCCATAACTAGAACAGCAGCATGGTTTTTAGTTATCAGATAAAAACATGCTGTTCATGCGAAACTACAAAATTTATGAAATTGATTGTAAAGCACAATCTGCCGTCGACGAAATCTTCTTGCTTTCATGGCGGACAACTGCAGCACTCGTCGTTTTAACAAGGTCGATTTATTAACACTTATGAGGAAAAACTTTCCTTGGTGCATGTACGTTCAAAGTAGGCGTTCACTGTCATGAGCTCTTCATGAGTTGGCTTTAATCTCAAAACGTAGATTTCCAATAGTTGAAGGTCAGCTTTGTACTTTTTGAGCCGAACTGACGAGTCCTTGTTGAACGAACTCTATCGTCAACGACTGCCAATTTTATTTCGTGCTTAAATTTTCCATGTTTAAGGACATTTTTCTACTCATCAATTAATGCAGATCTAAAAATATAATGGCCTCTCATGTGTTTATAACCATGCAGCATGAATGGAATATACACAGATGTTTGTAAATGTTCAAGTAAGAGTAAAGTATTCCACTCACACTGCATGGTTGAGGTTGAGTCACAGGAGCTTAAGATGTCGTGTATGTCACGGATTTTCGGATGGTCCGTTATCAGTTGAAATTACGAGAGATGAACGCATTGCTGCAAGAAATTCTCAATAAATATTCATCAAAATTGAAGCTGTAAAAGAAGAGAAGACTGATGCAGGAATCAAAGAAGTTGCTGAGGACTGAATTGGTGAAGTCGATGAGGAACTGATGGAGACTGATTTGAATGATCACCACGTTTGTGCTTGCGGAAGAATAAATGCTGAAAGGGTGGAAGTATGAAAAAGAGGAAAAAAGTAAAAAAGATTAGGATGAAGCTGAAAAATAAAATAAGTGTTGCCAGGCAATGTGAAGACAATTTAGACGAAGAACAGGCGAAGCTTGTGCAACAGCTGCAGCCAGTGTGTAAAACTTATTTGAATATGTCCTCAAATGTTTTATTACTGTTCATAATCCGAAAGTTTTGGGTCGTTGAATCATAATGCAGGCCTGTGATTACTCCTCAAATTCCTCAAATTTGTTTATTACTCCTCAAATCCTCAAAAATTCCTCAAATATAGCTTAACTATGAGAAATTCCTCAAATACGACACACTACAGACTAAATGTCGGATAATGTATTGTTTTTTGGCGAATGGCGATGATATGCAAACTTCCAAACAAGAAGCTAAGATAGAATCCTGTAACATGTACCCTGCATCCATACTGCTAATCATGAGTCACTCATGATTTATTTCTTTTCTTTTTCGTCTCATGATTTATAACTTAATGATTTCTCTCACACACTTGGTAGATTTTAGATAGCGTAATCCTGCTGTGCTAGCTAGATCTGATATTTTGATTGGAAACAGACCTGTCCTTTTATCATCTGAATGGGCAGACTGTTAAATAGAATCTTTTCAATATATAAGTGATAAACATAATTTTGAAAAGATCGACTTACTCACCAATTCATTCCACATGAGGAGAGGAGAACCGTTGCTTGTCCTTCTAGTAAGTATTTTTAAATTTCTAGACATTTTAGGATATGATTTTCTTTTAGCCATGTCATATTTAGCACATCAAAAATTAACCAGTCGTTAGCTTGTTTTTTTTTTTAATTTTGTTACCTTGATGCACTTTGTTACGTTGAATGTCGTTTTCATTTCTGCAAGCTACAGGGCTGCAGATGTTCCGGTTCGTCTGGACTTATTTTGCTAAGCAGAGAAGTTGTCCGAAGTTATTGTCTGTCGAACTCACTCATTAAATGCTTTCACGTATTTAATGAGTGAAACACTGCGATCAACTGAAACAGAAATTGTATATTTGAACACTGCAAATTTTAACTTCTAACTTCATAATATTGCTTAGAATTCCAGCAATAAAATGCACATTCAATTATTTTCATTAATTATCTTGACCTGTGTCACAACCTTCTTTATATGTTTCTGCGACTACATGGCTGCTAAATGCATGCCTGTACTTCTTAAAGAACTTAAGGATATCGATCTTCCATATCCATTATATGATAACATATAGGTAGCCCAGCCCACTCGGATTTCAGTGCTCTTATCAACTGAAGCGTTTGTTTCACCCACTCTCTTCCATTTTATTTCCGCTGAACATGAACACATCCGACGGGGTAAAGCGGATGGTCCCTAAATATGTTGTCTATATGCCTCCTGGTCACTAGCGTGCGGGGGTTGGAAGCGTATGAAGTTCTGCTATCTCATGAGTCTTTTTGCAGCTACATTTTCCAGGGTCTTCCGACCGACATTTATCCTGGATGAATTATTCACGTATAGATCAGTAGGAGAGTCTAGCCCCTTCCCGGCGCATTTGCACTAAAGTACATGACCTTGCTCCATTCATCGGAGCACACGCCCACGCATCGGGTAGCGAAGAAGACAGGAATCAGAGCACACGCCCACGCATCAGAGCACGGAGCACGCATCGGCGCACTTGGGGGTTCAGCACGGAGCACCAATCGGAGCACGCGGCGCCGAGCACGTGTGATGAGTCACCGCAGGGTATATAAGTAAGGCGCTGTCAGAGAAATTCATTCTCATTCTAACCATGCAGTACACGTGTGAATTCTGCCGTCAGTCCTTCTCTCGCTTTCAAGACTGTATTGCCCATGGAGCAGCAGAGACGGGTCGCAACTATTGTTGGACATGCTGTAAATGGTATGGAGACGAACACGATTGCCGCGCGTTTAATTATGGTGATGACAATGACTTGCTGTGTTTGGATTGCGACGGAAGTTTCGACGTAGAGGCGTACCATAAGCATGCGTGTGTGGGACGGTGTCGCTACTGTGATGTAGCAGTGAATGCTGAAGCGGAAGGATGGGATGAACATTTGTGTCCCTACCTGTTTGAGTTCATGCAAGAGGGCGGTGCAGCTGTGGAAGAAGAACGGATCATGGACGGTCGCGGATATAATTATCGATTTACCCCTCATCAAGCCACGAATGAATGGAAGGTCTATTTAAATTCAATGTATGCGAACTTGTATCGTGTGATTGTGCAACAACACCCCCACGAGGACGTGAAAGTGTTTGTGAGTATGAGACTCAGGTTTGCCAAGATGGATATGTCGACGGGCGAAGAGGAAGTGAGAGACATCACCACACCCTCATACATTCACGAAGGCGTCCAAGCACGCAACTTTGATACATGGTTCGGTGACATGGTGTCAAAGTTTGAAGAATTTATTGAAGACTTTCAAGAAGATGGATCAGGATTTGAGGTGAAACAAGTGTTGGAGTTACTAGTTCAAACAAGTTCCTTCCCTAATTTTCGCATGGGCGCACCGATTCCTATTCACCGAGATATCAAGCTCTGCAAAGGTATATGTGTGTTTCGACGCAACACGTATACATCACATTGTTTTCAAGACAGTGTCCTCTATGCACTGGCCTACCAAGACAATCGCATTCCTCGACGTGTTGATTCCCGCACCAAGACATCCTATAACACTTATCAGATTGATCTTCCTGCAGTGCGCAAGTTGAAATTGAATCAATATTATCATCTAGACTTTTCCATGATGACGTCAGAGGGGTTGATGAATACACGGGATATTCAGGAGTTTGAAAAGAAGAACAATATCATTCTTCGTATCCACGTGCATGACAGTAAAGGATTTGTGGGCCAATTATACCCGGTCCGGCAAGCTGTGAAGGAGAACACACGCATCGTTCATCTGGTGATGGTGACGCGGTACGATATGGAGGATCAGTCTGGACATTTTCTTCCCGTGACGGATTTTCAGAAATGTGCTCGCATGTGGTATCGGAATATGAGCCAAACACAAGTGAAACGTTTTGAAACATGCGAGTTATGTAGCTTACGATTTAATTTCTACGAGAAGGGGATGAAGTATGGAAAGACAAAGGATATGGCGCACAAAGAACGTGTGGAACATCAAGCCAAATGCGATGGAGGATTTTTTCAGATGGAAACGACCCCGGAAGATACGAAACCGCACGAATTTATCGACCATGCGAAAACCACTCAACCCCTCGCTGTGATGTATGCGGACATTGAGAGTATGATTGATTCCGTGTCCAAGAAGCATACGGCAGCGTATGTGGGATCCTATGTGGTGTGGCATCCGGCGCTGGACAAGAAAGAATCGGTGGTGATCCATAAGGGGAACGAGTGCATTCCTGCCTTTATTACACACATCAAAAAGGTGAGCATGTCGATGTTTAATCACATGGAAGAGACGAAGCATAACATGACGCTGACGGAGGATGATATGCGGGACTATGAACAGACAGCTCAATGTAACATGTGCGGATGTGATGTAAAACCCCAGAAACAAGGTGAAAAGCAAGGTGGGCCTACGACAAAGGTGCGAGACCACGATCATATCACGGGCAAGTATCTGCAAACCCTGTGCAATGCATGTAACATGCGACGACGTCAATCCCGGACCACATTAAACATCTTGTTTCACAATTGGAAGGGATATGACAGTCACCAGGTGATTGTACAAGGGTTTACCAAGTTGGATCCCAAGTATAGGATCGAGCCCATTTATGCGCCAGGAGACAAGACGTTGGGAGTGACCATCTTTCTTCCCATGCCATCCAATACTATATATAAACTCCGATTCATCGATTCATGTCAGTTTTTGAAAGACTCTCTAAACAATTTGTCAACGACCATCAGTGACTTTCCTCACTCAAATCACATATTGAGCAACGTCTATCCGAATTGCGATCACACATCTATTCGGAAAGGATATTTTCCCTATACATATTTTGACTGTTGGGATCGTATCCACGAGACTCAATTGCCTCCGAAGGAAGCATTTTACAATGATTTGAGTGAGAAGGAGTTGGAAGAGGATGAGTATGCTGTGGCACAAAAGGCGTGGACAGAGACGGGGTGCAGCACGTTTGAAGATTATATCCACTATTATTTGACAGTGGATGTAGCCTTGCTCGCAGACATCTTCGAACACTTTCGAAGTGAAATACGCGACGTGTCTGCATTGGACCCCATCCACTATTTCGGCACTCCTGGCTTGACCTATTCATTTTTCTTTAAAAAGACACAGGTCAAGTTGGAGAAATTGCATGACGTGGATATGTACCGCGTGTTTGAAGCAGGGATTCGTGGAGGGATGACATTTGTGAATCAGCACCGCGCGCAAGCAGAAGAAGGCACTCACCTGTTTTATATAGATGCGAACAATTTATACGGTGCGGCCATGATGGGACCTTTGCCGAAGGATTGTTTTGCCTGGGTACGACCGGAGGTCTTGGTGGACATCAACGACGAATGGGTGAGACGATACAATGTCAATGGCACCACGGGTCATGTACTGTGCGTCGATTTGGAATATCCCCCACACGTCCAAGATGTCACGGAAGATTTACCATTGGCTCCTTACCGCGGGACGGCGAAATGGGAGGACATGTCTCCCTATATGCAAGAGCTATGGCAGGAGTTGAACGGGAACCGACCCTTTCACTCAGCCAACAAGTTAATGATGACGCACGAAAATCGCAAAGAGTATGTGGTACATATCGCTGCTCTCAAGTATTATGTGGAGAAGGGCTTACATATCACCAAGGTTCATTACGGAATCTCCTTCAACCAAGAACCGTATATTCGCCCCTATGTTCAATACCATACGCAAGAACGCGCCAAGGCAACCACGAAAATGCGCCGCAATCTCCACAAATTGATGGTGAACGCACTGTACGGCAAGACGATGGAGAATGTGCGGAATTATGGGAAGCACTATTTTGTACGATCACCGAATGTGTTTAGCAAATGGACACGTCATCCCTATTGCCAATCCTTCTTCAACATCAGCGACAAAGCCGTGGTGGTGAATGTGCGCAAGACCAAGGTAGACTTGAACAAGCCCATTTATATCGGGCAATGCATCCTGGACAACAGCAAGATTATTATGTACAAGCTGTTTGACCAGTGGAAAGCCAACAAGACGTGCACCTCAGTGGAACTCATTGGTGGGGACACAGACTCCTTCTTCCTCAAAGTCTGCAGCCGGTATACACGCGAAGAAGTGCTGCGTTCGTTTGAAACCATCCCCAATTTTATTGATAGGGAGGCGAAAGGCGTTCTCGATACCTCAAATTATCCCGTGAGTCATCCAGAGAGACGTACCGAGAATGCGAATCGTTTGGGATGTTTCAAGGACGAGTGTGTGGGAAATAGGGTGAAGGAGTTTGTATGTTTGAGTGCCAAGATGTACTCTTACATTGTCCTCAAAGGCAATGAGGAAGAAATCCACGACTGTCGCATGAAAGGAGTGTGTCAAGCAAAGAAGCGACAAGTGAAACATCAGAATTATGTGGACGCCTTCGAAAAACATTCCGTTACCACAGTGTCACAAACCCTCCTCCAATCCCAGTACCACGAGATGAGAACGGTGACGCAAGTGAAGAAAGCCTTAAGTATCTGGGAGGACAAGCGGTGTTGGTATTTACCCAATCAGAGTCTTCCCTACGGTAACCATCGCCTATATGAAGAAGGGTATCTACACCCCGCTCTCAAAAATGTCAAGGATTTGCAACCGCATGGTGGAGCTCAGAGCATCCTCCGCAATACCACTGCAGACATTGTTACCGCAACTCCCTCTGGCCACCTACCGAGCATCACGCCCTTGTCGAGTCTATTGGAAATGGAACTCTTCGGTTGCTGTACAGATTTTTCCACGGGGGTGTATCCAAATTTTGGGCAATCACTCTCTGGAAACCTACGATCGTATTTGTAAACAGATGCGCCAATTACTCGCCCCCTACGGATTGGACGTGAGCGACCCAATCACAAAATCCTGCACCGTTCAATGTCAATGGAACTATACAAAAGACCGCATGCAAACCATTCAACAGTTGCCATCGACATCAGTGATTTCCAACGAGCGCGAGCTGTTTCCCGGAACGTTAATACGCAAAGGTAATTTGCATTGTTCCTTCTTTTCCAACGGAAGTGTGATTGTGACGGGTGTTTTATCGATTGCAGAAGCAGAATCGTTGGTGGAAGACATTCTCAAATCCCTATTCGAAGGAGATTCCCTCAATGAATCGGACAGCAACTAGTATCCCAACGTCGTGGGTTGTCGCAAGAGACCTGGGATATTCATTCAAAGCGATAGAAACTGTAACACATCTCAATGAAACGATCACTGCTGGTGAATTAGTGGATCGACTCATGGATCTCGATGAGCATGCTATGAATCACCATTTGGAGCGTAGGTGGATAGAGGATGTCTCCCTGCCACACTGCAATACAATGACATTGGCGCCATCTGGAGTGAAAAAGTGAAAAAAGTGAGATTTGCAACGGATGTGTCAGATAACTCTTCCCATAAAAGTGACTTTAGAAAGAAATTAGAAGAAGAGACATTTCAATTATTATGTGAACGGAACTGTGTTACATGTTTTAAACAGGAACGGTCCCTTCTCTTTCTACCATGTTCTCATAATGTTATGTGTTCTACATGTTATAATCCCTTTGAAACGTCATCTTGTCCCCTTTGTGATCAAGACATTGCTTCAACTGTCACTGTTTATCGTGCATGATGAGTCACGGAAAAGCTCTGTGTATAGTGTATAGTGTGCTATCACGAGTGACTGAACCTTGTACAAAACCTTGTAGTATTACCCTCTGTCTGAAATAAAAATACAATCATTGACATGATTCATTTCTTTATTGACTTCAAAACATGGGATAATGTAGAATACAAATAGGAATAGACAATTTTATCATTGAAGGACAAGTAGGTTTGAATGAGTTCTTGATCTTTCTCGTAAGCATCCAATGTTCGAAAGAAGGTCAGTGTTTTTTCCATAGACGTGTTAAAAGGGCGTTGGTTTAAAAAGTAAATACAGTAAGCACCACAATAGGCTTTAGGTCCTTGTATACGCAGAGGGCGACGATAGTTTAGAGGATAAGGTGTTGTCGATAACCATTCGGTAACATGTGGATAGTGAGATGGAGTGAGTCCATAAGAGTCAAAGAATTCGCACACGCGTTGATCCGCATTTTGATAAAAGGCCAACCAATGCCTGCCAGGTTGATGAGAGCGATCACTATTGACAATAAGTGTCTTTGATTCCGGGGAATGAGCAGGAAGTAGATCAGCAGGAAACACACCTTGGAAGGGAACGTAAGAAGATTGGAGGAGGCGATGAGCAAACGTTTGACAACTACACTGAATAGCACAGAGAAAATCATCTTCGCACATGCAGGCATTGAGTAAATGTTTCTCTTGTAATTGATTCATACCCTGCATGATTCCTTCGATTTCCGTGTTGCTTAACCAGTCTCCCATTCAGCCAACGCTGAGCTTTAATGAGACGATGTTGATAAAGAGATGTCCAAGCGATAGGAGGAACGTGATTCTCAGGTTCCTTCACCATATCTTATGAGGATGTCCATGCGCGCCAACACTTAAATAGCGGGAGGGATATACGGACTGGAGATGACAGCATTCTCCGGTGTGACGGAGAATTGTTCGTCATGAATGACAAACATTAATAAATCCATATTTTGCTTGGTCGTATTCTCAAATTGCAATTCCAGTCCATATTGACGTGTATTGGTGGGTTGAACACTATCGATTTGTTTATCCAAGGTACAGTCAAAAGCGATAAAGTAACAGTATTTGGTAAAACTCTCCAAATCAATACCACATGATTCATTCGTGTTATAGACTTGAATCGCACGATTGAATTGGCTGTAGGCAATCACGTCATCTTTGCAATTGATGGTGCCTCCTGTCATGATGGCTCCATTGGTGGTCATGGTCACTTGAGAGAGTCCATGCCTTTCAAAATAGAGTTTACGACTTCCTGGATCAAACCAAGAGTTACTGGGAACAACCGCGAAAAAGATGAGTTTAGGACTCAATAGAGCAGCCACATTGGAAAACGTCTTCTTTTGTACTCCACTTTCAATCGTTTGTCGTTGGACGGTCATGCCATTGTAGCGATAATAAATGGCTTCTGTCTTGCGTCGATTCGCAGTTTTCAATTGCAGTTCTGCATTCGGGGTGAGCATGGGCATATACAATTGGAAAGAGGTGATTTTGAACTTGTACTTTGTAGAGGTCGTCCCTGCAGAATGATCCATATCATAAATGGCATATTCCGGTTTATTCAAGGTGAAAATGAGATCCAGTTGCATGCCTGGGGGCAGAGCAATCACTTGTTGGAACAAATTACATTTCAGGGGCAAGTCAAAGGTACGTTTAAATTTGTTGTCTGACCATTGTTTGAGAATGGCTTGATTGAGTGCATTCTCTTTATCTGTAAACTCTACCGCCTTAGTCTTTATCGTCTTCGTCGCTGCATCATACTCCGTGTCATGCATCACTTGAGGAACAGTAAATCCTTGTGTGACCATGTGTGTATTCTTCACATCATTGGTATATTGTAAAAGATTGCTAAGGTAAGCTCTCAAATAATACAAGTCATTGCCTCCTTCAATGGTGCGTTCATTCAAGCGGATAGTAATGTCGGAAAAGAGGGAGTGAGCCGTATTGTTGATAATAATCGCCTTGTCTGACGCCTCACATGGCACGTCTGCTCCTTTAGCCGAATCATGTTTCATGAGTTGTACTTCCACGCGAAAATAGGCATTGCATACATCCATCCAATGAATGGCTAGTCGAGGGATCGTGAATTGAATGGTACCGGGATTTTCCAATCCATTGACTGGCGTCAGAACGCTCGTATGCTGAGAAGTACTCGAGACATCGACTTTATCACTTTGGAATACATCGTAACGCGCATCCAATAAGGCAGGGGTTTCCGCCATGCTTGATGAGACGGATGTTCTAAGATTGCTTAGTTCTTAAAAGAGCATGCGTTGTTTAGCACCTCCGCGATAACGCCCCATCAAACTTCCTTTTCCCCATTTCGTATGATGGGCAATGGTCACATGACCTCGACGACGTTTAGGAGCAGGTGCTTCCACCCGATCTCCTTCTTCATCCGTGAAGACGCGTTTCCGACTCACTTTATTTTGAATAGCTTCTACAACACGTTCGGGAGCAGTTTGGCGAGCGCTTTCACACCCTTTTTGAGACGATCAACTCCTTCTTGTGCGGTAGAGCTGACAGCATCCGTGACAGCTTGTTTCGCAGAATTGAGAAACTCCGTCGAACGCAACGATTTTCCCAACGTTTTCTGTACCGTATGTACAAGTCCCTTTTGCGAAGGTTTTCGTGATGCTTGTCGAGAGGGTTTTCGAGAGGGTTTTCGATTTGTTTTTCGAGAGGGTTTTCGAAATGTTTTTCTGGGAACTCTCTTTTTGAGTGATTTGGGCAGACGGATGGATGGTTTCTTGACACCAGTGACACGGGGTCTAATCATGCGTGTTTTCTGTCCAATCACTTTATTCCATCCACCGCGTTGCATGAATGAACCTCTTCCAAACAATCGTCCAGAGGAATGTGTTCGGTGACGGATTAAAAAGAGATTCGTCATCGTGTCTTGATGTGCTTGGGAAAAGACAATTACTTAATTGCGCGACGTCGAAGATGCATTTTTACATAGGACCGTCCGTCTGTCATAGGGATGGGATGACCGTCATCCGACATGAGCTTGATTTCAATATCTTGCACATGTTGACTTTTCACAGGGAGATAGGTGACATTCTGAAATTCATGATGAATACTATCTCCATAATCTTTCCCCGTGTAGGGAATCACACACATACAGTTTGTTTTCATACCTCCTACATAATGATAACCTACAATATTACAATACAGGAGAATATTGTAGGTAAAGGCATTCAAATTCAAAGGAGCAGTCGCTTGCTGTGAGGAAGTGAGTAAGTCTGTTTTAAACCCAAGAATGTCTTTGAGCAAAGGATGAAGTTTCATACTGTAGTGTGGGGGTAAGACCACTGAAACAACATGGACATGAGGCGCCAATGTAGTGATAGAAAAGTGGAAATTGTGTCCATGCTGTCGATTCTGATTCAAACACTGCATCAATGTCTTCTCCGAATAAATACCGCGTGGAATGTTGAAGCGCGTAAACATGCCTGGCTCTCCCTGTTTGTCTTGTTTGCCTTGCTTGTCTTGTTTGTCTTGTTTGCCTTGCTTGTCTTGTTTGTCTTGTTTGCCTTGTTTGCCTTGCTCTCCTCGCGGTGAATCCGTTTTGAGGGGAAGGATAGAGGACGTATAGACGGTCGGAATCGTCTCAGGATGATCTTTCAATGTCCCCACACTAAAGCTGACATCCACGGGTATTGTCTGAAGGGTATTGATGAAGTTGACGACGGAGATACCGGCTTCCCATTGATCCCCATGGACTATGGGGATGGAAGGAACCAAGCGATTTTTGAAATGATTGGCTCTATTTTCAGGAAACAAATTGGGCTGAGCATTACTCAACAAGTGAATCGTTTCCTCATGCATGGTTGAGTGTCACTCTGTCCATAATTACCTAGTCTCCTTACGGCGGAGATGGAGTTTGAAATAGGATCGTCCTTCATGAATCGGAATAAATTCACCATCATCACCACGCAACTGAATTTCAATCTCATCAATAGCGGATGTAAAAATGGGGTAATAATCAATATTGGACACTTCATACGACACCATTTCCCCCAAACGTTGTTTCTCTTCAATGGGGTGAATTTTCAAGATTTGTTCACGTTGTCCTCCCACAATACTTTCCGCCACAATATTGCAATAGACGATAATGTTGAAGGAATTGGGAGTTATGCTGAGGGGAGAGAGTGTTGTCATTTGTGTATTGGGTCCATAATAGGATTGAGGTAGACCTATACGATAACTCAACGCTTCTCCAAAATCAATAAAGGCATGTTCTGCGGTTTTCACCGTCAAATAATGATCTTTCGAGAGAGAGAGGGATACATCCGTCCACATCTGTAAATTCACCTGGAGTTTAGAAAAGAGTCCTTCCAAGGTATAACTCCCTTTGGGAATGTGGACACGATGAAACGAGGTAGAAATGTCCAGGGTGGGGTTGATGTAACCTTGCCGAATCATGTGGTCATAGATGTGCAACGGTTTCATGGTCTTGCTATAGAGATGAAGAAAAGGGCGAGGTGTGGGATGTGTATTCACCATCACCGATTGAATATCTTGTTTTCCCACATCCACTCCCAACACCATACCATCCACTAGATAAAACATGTTTTCTTGCCAGCGTTCCATCATGGTCGTCATCAGCCTTTGCATATCAACACTGAACCATCCAATAAAGGAAGTCAATCTATCTTTACAGACTTTCAGGGTGGATCCTTCTTGATACGCGACAGCGGGTGAATACAATGTCTTATCAGAGAGTCTATCTCCAAACAAGTAGGATTGTAAACACGTATTGGCCAACAGCTCTTTCGATTCGTAGGCATAAGGGAAATAGGATTTCTGAAACAAGCGATCCAATTCCTTCCCTTTCCATGGGAAGAAAGTGTCGAGGGTGTGGTTCCATCCTTTGGCATAATCAAAGGTATATTCCGGTAAACCATAGATGTGTAATGTCATCCCATGGGTGACATGTTTTGGACGTTGTTGATACCGACGGTAACTTGCAGAACAATGGTCCGGCGTTTCCGAGTGTATACAGGTTTGTTCATGATAGGTGAACATACCATATTCATGACTATGATTCAACATGTGTTGCCAGAGTTGTGGGGGATTGATTTTCAACACATACCCTTCCGCGATTTTAAAGTGAAGCACGTGAAAGACACCCACTGTTGTATACGTCACCCACACCATATCAGGCAGAGGGATGACTTGATTAAAAGCTTGCACAAAGGATTGAAGGGTATAATATTTCGTGGGTAAATTGAAGCGTAATGGACTAGGGAGATGAGATAGGGTATGAAAAATCTCAAAAGAGTCGCCATGTTTGATGTTGAGAATATTGGGATGCTTCTTATCCTCGGTCTTATACTGTTGTGTCGGTTTTCCGTTTCGAAGCAAGACATGGGTCCCACTCAATGCATAGGGGACACTCTTCTTTTCAAAGAGAGCGTCCAATTCCATGGTTTGTTTCTGAAGGATAAAGGAGGGAACATGAATCGTGCTGAGGGGGAATTCCAAGATCCATTCTTCCCACACGTAGGTAGTCACTTCTTCTGTTTTGAAAATCTCATAGGCTTTAGATTGCCGGTCCATCTTGATTTCCATATCGTCCGTGCAATCGATGGTCAGTTCATAATGATAGGACATGGATGTGATGGTCCATGTCATGGGGGCGGGGAAGATGGTATTCAAATAGGTTTCCAACGAATAATAACCTGTGGGGGCGATAGAACTCCATGTCTTATCACTCTCTAAATTCTTGTAATAAAACGATTCAGGTCTAGACACATAAAATAACAGTTTGTTCTCCTTGATGAATTGACAAAGATCCGATGTCATTACAGTCACTTCTGCATTCACCCTATCTCGTTCACGAACGATCTCGTCAAGATTGTCAGTTCCTGCAGTGGGTTTGAATTCTTTCACCCTCCTTCTTAACGTTGCCAACCGTTCCTGTTTCACTTCAAAATCATGGAGAATAGTCCCATACATCTCCATCAAATCCACCAAACTATGATAGGCAAATACATTATACGTGTTGTAGATATGATACTTTTCCGTAGATGTGAAGGGAAGGGCATGTTGCCCCGTTTCATGCTGCATATCCGCACCACTGGCCAATACATTTTCTTTCCCATCTTTAGGATGGGAATGAACTAAATGATGAATGATGGGCCGTTTTGTACCTTGTTCCTTTTGAATCGATTGTCGAAAATTTTTCAATAAGACAGTATCAAACAATCGCTTCTTGGCTCCAAATCGTTTAGAGACTAAAACACCTTCCATCTTGTGTTGACGTAGGATTCGCATCATGTTGCGGTACTTTGCATTCAGTGTGTTGATATAGGTAGGCAAGAAACGGGAGGTGACTAAATCAGGAGCATCGGCTATATGAAGGGTAGGATCGATTTTGTGTAACTGTGTATCAATCTTGTCATACAATTGATCAATACGGTTTCTGAACCATGACACATGTTTTTTCTTGGGATGTGGATACTTCGTTTCACGTTCTTTTGGGGTGAGTGGATTGAGGAACTCCACTGGGAAAATAAATTGATTTTTCATGGTGCGTGTCGGTAAAGCAATCCATTTTTTAGAGGCCAAATGTTTCAATCGGAAAAAGGTGTGTTGATACATTCTCACGGCTTTCATCAACGCTCTCAGTTTAGGAAGAAGGATGCGAAGATTATGAAACAGGCCTATATGCCCTCTGGGAATAGGAGGTGCTTTTGCATTGCGTTTGAGAGAACTCACAAAGGTATCCGTCCTCATCCACACAGCACGTGTCGTATCATCACTCAGGGGTTGTATATCCTGATAGGTCACTGGGGGAGCCATGGTAACAGTGGCTATTTTCTGCAAATCGGAGAGGATCCCATAATCCATCGCAGACAATGTATAACTGGAAGCATGTTTTACATGAAAGGACAATCTGTTGGATGAATGAAACACTAACTTCCCCACACCAAACCATTCTAATTGTTTGAATAAATTCAGCACTGAGATTTCATTTCCCAACATCCTTTCAATCCCATGTTTGGCAAAATGACAGCGGTGTAAGGGAATCACACTGAACCAATAGTCATGGGCGGGATATTTCTTTACGTCACATTCCTTTCGATGAATGGAGAGTCGTGTATGGATCCGAACGACATCCTTCAACGATAAATGATAGACACATTTGTCCAATAAGAGTGAGGCCGCCAAATGAGGGGAAAACACAAGGACGTAATGAAAGGCGGAGAATTCCTTGATTTGAAACAGGGAAAATGGGGCAATGTCAATCACATAGACATCTGCTTCCTCTATGCCATTGCATCCATAATACAAGTAGGATGGATGTGTCGTGACAGTCATCATGTTGGAAATGGTACGGCGTGTATATAATTCCAACGCTGTGATCATGGGGACTCGTTTCACTTCCTCATCGGATTCAAAAATGGTGTGACGACGGACCACATTGGTCCCTTCCATCGTATAATAAGGCAAATAGGCCTTCAAATCTTTCGTATCCACCATTTTCCCCACGGTAATATAACAATCTTCGGGAATCGTATCCACATTATTCACATACCCAAACTCTTTCAAGCCTACTTCCCATGTTTCTCCTTTAGGAATAAAAAGTGGATTTTCCAGTCGTGTAAAGAAATGATTGGCTTTATTGTCATACAAATGGGGTTGAGTATTGCTCAACAAGTACACATGTTGTTCCTCATGCAGTTCCTGCATGATTACAAAATCAATAGCGGCGTACATTACCTAGAGGTTCTAAGTCTGTCACCCATGAGTTCATCGAGGCCGGATATCCTTGCCAGTGCACAAAATATTCTGGTCGTCCATTCCGACGTCGGGTCTTGAGCACTTTGTCCACTTGATAGACTTCTTCCTCCCGATGAATCACTTGTAATTCCTGAGCATAAAAGGATCCTTTGATCTCTTCTCCACTCAAGTCTTTGATCTTGTACATTTTAGTACCATGAGGGTTCTTGAGAATGTTGGAGACAATGAACTCTTCCGTCGACCAATTCGCTTCATACCCTCGTCCAAACGTTCCTTTATCACGTGAAATACGTACACGTGCTCCCACAGGGATAGACTTTCCCGGGACTGCAACCTTTTTATAGTTTTGTCGGAGACGTTTCGCATTGTTTCGTTTCACTTCCTCGGTATTGGAGTCATTCACATCCATCGGGGTGAAACCTGTAGATGAATGGGTACTGTGATTGTATGCATACATGACATCTGCGATATAATCCACCCAATTCTTGTGATTGGTGGCTGTAAAGATACGTTCCAATTTATTCTTGACCGTACGGTTCAATCGTTCGACATGAGCACATTTATAGGGACTGTAGATGGAAAACAATTCAATAGCGTGCTTGTCCAAGACGTCTTTCACCGGTCGGTTATAAAATTCACGGCCTTGATCCGTTTGCAGTCGTTGCGGGGTGGGAATGGTTGCGAAAAGGGCTTCTAAAACCCCCGACACTTCTTTGGCATTCTTGGTCTTGAGAGGGAATGCCCAGGCTTTGCGTGTAAAAATGTCCATCACCATGAGAATATACTTGTAGCCACGATTATGCTGTGCATACTTTTGATAATCGACAATATCCGCTTGAAATTGAATTTGCGGACCGCGTACACGATACGGGTGCAAGGGCTTAATACGATGCAATCGAGATTTGTGAAGGGTGTAGGTCGGTTGACGCATTAACCATTGTTTGACTTTTGTTTTTGAATAATGTGAAGCAGCAGCAAGTGCATTGACGCTTCCGTAGCCAGCGGGATGTTTGGGATTGTAATAAATCTTGTGCAACACCTCCTCCATCGACACAATCTGCTTGGTATTGACGTGGGGGTTGAAGATAGGCGGTATTTCCGTTGGAACAACAATTAAAGCTCGCCGTGATGGTGTACTGTGTCTCTGCGCTGTCGTCTGCGTTGCCTTGGCCGCAACAACGTCCAAAGATACGCGATAAGAATGAGGAGGCAATTGGCGCGGCTGCCGTTGCCATTACCTGAATGGTGAGCCATAGGATCCCAATTCAAGAACTCCTTTTTTACTTAAACGAGTATTGATGGATGATTTCAAGGGAGAACGCTTCGTCTTGGGTGAGGTGACAACCGAAGGTTTGACGACTTTCCCTTTCGATCGCTTGAGGACGGGTGGATCTGCGACGTGAGTGAGCGGAGGTTTTGCGGCGTGCGTGAGCGGAGGTTTTGCGGTGTGCGTGAGCAGAGGTTTTTCCATTCGCTTCCCATGATCATTGTCCAAATTGAAAAATTGGCGACGAAATTTATCGAACAAATACATCCGGGCGTTCCATGCAGCGATATCATTGGCAGTAGGACGGTGACGCACAATATCTCGTGCAATACGGTCAAGATGGGCTTGTTGAGGAGTCATCATCATGGTTCTCACCCTCTGATCTTCCGCTTGACGTTGCAACATGGTCGACATCAGTTGGGTACTGTCACCACCCATTTGCTGTCCGCCACCAGTGTGTTCATTCATGTCAGATTTGGGAACCACCACTAATTCACTAAAGTCCATTTTCGTTTTATTGGGTCTTTTGCTTAACTTAAACACAATCATAGGTGGATTAAATAAGTTGGTGCGAAATCGGTACTCAAACGGACAATTTGTAGTGAAATCAATAAAGAGGTAGGCATAATTCCCATACTTTTGAACCAATGTTGTTAAAATATCATGCACGACGCTCATATTGCCTTTTGGGAGCATTTTCCCCATGAATTGAGCCAATTGTTGTTGATTTCTCGGATTATTGAACGCGACCAAATAATGGACATTGCCATTACGCATACGTTGTTCTTTATCACCATACAGATACTGTGTGATTTGCACTGCGAAAAACCGTTTATGATGAGATCCTCTTAAAAATAAGCCCGTCACAGTTTCATTGTTTTGAGATTCCTGTTGTAAATCATCGAGAACAATTAAATCATTTTCTTGCAATTGATCAAAATCATCTTGGGTAGGAACACCCATTTTCAAGATCACCTCTTGTAACTCTTTATGAAATGGACTTTCTATCCCATAATACCACCAAACTTTACGAATGGGCTTTTTAAATAAAGTATGACGATTCTTGATCATATTCGCCACAAACGTGGACTTTCCCGATTTACTAGGACCCGAGACAATCATGGATGAGTCATTCTCTAAACGGAAATCCATCTTGTCAAATCATAAAAGTCAGATATATATTCCATGCATCATGTATTAAACATAACTTAAAATTGTTTCCAAAACATAGAATCATTTCCAGAATAAAGAAGAGGTGGAATAAAACGTCCACGTGTACATGTCTTAAAGAGTGAGTTTTCAAGAGCAGTCACCATTTCACTCATCAATGTCCTTTCCATGTCATGGGTAAGAGGATTCATATTGTACCGTGCAAATGCTTCCTTTAACATGTTGGGAAAGGCGCGACGATGGATTTCGTAGACACTACGCACAATGAAATAATGTTCAATATAGTTCAACACAGACCACTTCTCATTGACACACTGTCCTGCTTTGTACCATGAGGATGACACATACCACTGACTCTCCTGTTTGTGTTCCACCATATCCTTGAACATTTCGAGGAATCGATTGATCCATTTCTCGGCTTGTATTTGATCACCGTCAAAGATATGCAGCGCGTGTGACTCTTCCCGGATGCGAATGTACACACCGAGTGCTTGCGCCTTGGCATAATCCGTCCGCATCCTCTTCCAATCCTCCTCTTCCGTGGGTTGAGCACTCCACCTCTGAGAAAGCATGTTTGTCATCTCATCCTCCTTTTGTTTCATAAGTGCAATGCTGTCCTCTAATTGGGAGAGATGATCGAGATCATCATCTATAAAGTGTTTGAGTTCCTCCCAATCAATATCCTGTTTAGATTGCACCATGTGTATCAGATCAAATAAACCACTGGAGGGAATGTGTGCCTTCTTTATATCGAGTGTCAGCTTTGTCTTCTTCTTCTTCTTCTTTTCCCCCACCGCTGTGCTCTGACATTCCTCCACCTGTTTGATACGGACTTGGATTTGATCCACAGTAAAACACAGTTTCAGAGTCTTTGTCTGTGGATTATAGTATATGCCTGTGACGCGGAAGATGGTATTTGCTTGAAGGAAGGTATTCGCCTTGAGATTGGCAAGAAGATGTCCAATAGTGGCCAAACTAACCTTCTTGTTCTTTCCATTCTCCTTCATCAGGAAGATGGGCGTGTCCTGCTTTAGCTTCATAAAGACACTGTCGTAGGCCGATTTCTTGTGTACATAACCGAGACAGGAGATAAAGTTGTAGGCAGATTCGGGTTGGACTTGTTTGTAGAGGGATTGTATCGCATTTTCCAACGTCTCCAGATCGCGTGAGACGGCTTGAGAAATGGTGAAGAGGGAGGTGAGTTGATCGGAACCGTACCCAGTGTTATTGTACGTTTGTGCACGCCATCCATAAAATCCCGTGGCAAACACGAGTTTTGAAATGTCTCGTCGTGATTGCCAATCCATCGCATCCATCGTCGCATTCTCTCCGCGAATGGGATAATATCCAGTGTTATTCCATTTCTTGCCCAATACCAGACGTGTGATGGGCAGAGGCTCCAACTGTGGTTGTGCCTTGGTAAGATAGTTCTTCTCGGCTTTCCCATTCGTATGGAAATAGGGCTCCGTCGCTTCAACAAAGACTGGCTTCGATGTCGGTGTATCTGACGAATACGTGACTTTCACCTTCTTCGCGAGAGGAGCTTCCAACGTGTTCGTACGTTTACCCATGACTGAATGAAAATGACTGAAATGGCTCAGTTTATATAGAGTTGAGCGTGGGAAAATTTCTTCTCATTGGTTGACACCCACGCCTACAAGTGCTCTGATTGGTGCTCCGTCAAATTCACGATGAATCATTCATTTTTGGTGGTGTACGGGGCTTGTCCCTTTTTGTAGGTCAAATTCACGAGATAACGCTTGATTTCATGGGAATTTGCTGAGTCATTTTACGATAACATCGGTCGATTTGGTGTGGAAAAGGACCTCAGAATTCTCGATAAATCACCTGATTTTACGAGGATTTGTAACAGAGTGTGTTCTTCAAAGTCACAGTGAATCGATTGATATCATGGGAAAATAACACATCAAATCCGTAGTATTTTTAACGATGTCATGGGAAAATCAACCTTTAAATCTTCGGTATATCGTTTGATTTCATAGGAATTTTACTGTGTGAACGTGACTTATTCACACTCTTCGGTAAATCGTTCGATTTCATGGGAATTTCATTGTGCGGTTTGGTGGGGTTGAGTATAGGCGTTTTGGACATATCATAATTGACGACTTCCACATCGAGTAAGGGTTTTCTACTATCTTGACGTTTTTTGATATCTTTCATCATTTTTCGACCAGATAAGAGGGTAACCAAAATGAATATGACGAGTGTAAAGAATTGTGATAGGGTTTCTTTGAATGAACCAATGAGTGAACATTTTAAATCTCCTCCGTTGGCTGTTGAAAGTGTGTTCACTATGGATTGAACATTGTCCATGATGATAGTGTTGATGACGTGGGTATGGTTTACTTAGTGCTTGGAGCCGATCGATGCATGTAAGGCTTGTTTGAAAGCTGCTGGATTATCGTGATATGCCATGGCATAGGCTTGTGCGAAGGGGATTTGTTTCTTGTTAAATTTCCGTTTTTGGCCCAAGTATTTGCGAGTTTGAGGGGGTGGTTTCACAAATTTGCGGAGAATGCCTTTGTAAGATTGAATAAACTCATGCTGTAAAGGTGTTAATTTCCCTGGATTCTCTCGCATTCTGCTCATGAGTGCTTGCATATCCTTGACATATTCCTCAGGCAATTGATCGACATGACGGTTAATTTTCTTTTTCGAGCATCCTATCCCTGAACTTAGGGATTTCAGTACATTGGTAAAGTCCTGACGTCGACTTGAACATGATTCACACTGACACGTCATTCTTGTCTATCATCCTCTATCCCACATAACTTAGTTTACATGGCGTTCACCAAATTCATGTAGCGTGCGTGGACGTCTGCATTTTGGTTGGTTAAGTGGGCAATAAACTCTTCCTTTTGAGTCAGCAAGTCACGCATGCTTTCCAATGTCTCATCCAAATAGTCTCCATTGCCATCTGTACGATTGGGTTCATGAATGTGTTGATTAAATGCATCTTCCAACACGTGCAAGATGCGTTTGCGAGCATTTAAATGACGTTCATGGAGACGAATAGAATCGTTCAACAGTTGAACAATGGCGCTGTTTTTCAAATTGTTCAGTTGAATAATGTACTCGTGGGAGTTGTCAATGACAGGTGAATTGACTGGGTAAAACATTCTTTCCTCCACGGGGTGTGCGTCCATGGGTTGTTGAGAGGTTCCTACCCCCACTGAGTGTTGTTGTTGAGGGGTTCCTACCCCCACCGAGTGTTGTTGGCGAGGTTCGCTTGATTCTTGTACCTCTGGATTTCCCACTGTGTTCGACATGGCTTGGACATAACTGTTGTGATCATTGACAGGACCTGGGTAATTATCAAATGTCACATGACTTAGTGTAGGTTGAATATTCTCTAACGATAGAGGACTCATATCAATCTCATTCGCAGCCATGGCTAAAACATCGGGCGGCAATCGATTCCATTCTTCTTGTATTTGATGGACCGTATGGGTGGGATCTGGGGGAGCATCCACTCTGGCTCGATCGTCAACCATACTTTTCACGACAGCTTGCAGCATAGCGTGAGCAGGATCAGGTGTTGCTAGGGCGCGATGATCCGCTGGAGAAGGTCGAATGAGTGCTTCTAGACTATCGTCTGCATCCAAATCTGTATTCATAGGTTGAGGGGGTCGCAAGGGGGTTGCACGACGTGCGGTGGGTGATAATTGACGATCTTGTCCTGTCAACGTAGAGGACACCTTCAAAGAGGATCTCGGAACATGTTGTTGAATAATATAGTTGAGTTTGCTCACATTTTCTCCCTCCATCCGCTCGTTTAAAATATGGGTATGTTGACGCGCAAATTGTTGAGCTGTCTTCCTATCCACCGTTCCATCGAGTGTTTCCCCGCATAGGCATGCATAGATGAACTCTTCACTTGCTTTTATCTCTTCTTTTGATTTATATCTTAGATTGTGTGAATTAAAAATATGTCTTCTCAGACGATCTTTTTGATAAGGCAATTTACAGACAGGACATCGGGTTATTCTCAATTTTCGCAACGTCAATGTCTCTTCACTTTCACGCGCTCCTCCCTTCATGGTTGATATTTGTGGTGTGTTCCTGTGCATGCTTAAATACATTTGTTGGCCATTGAAACAAAACACTGAAATGAGCACAGATACGATTCAATGTCTCTTTGATATAAATAAGACTTGCTGCTGAAATCACACGTTTATGATACAGCTCTTGTACATAGGTCAAATGTTTCTCATTTAAAAACTTCCATAGTGTGTCCTCATACAAAACATCATCCTCAAAAATAGCCATGAGTAAATACACACGTCCCACGATGGAATAGCGGTCATTCAGTACCAATTGATTCAAATAGACGGTGGACGTGTCGGTAAACTCTTCTAATGTGGGGATATCATTGCCTCGGATGCGTTCATCGAACCAAAAATCAATAAGGATCTTCATCCGCGCTTGGTGAGAAGGAGATGTCGAACTTTCTGTGGGCGTGATGTCCATCTTCCACGTGGTCGTCTTTTTCGAGGATGTCTTGTCCGAATAGGGCGATGTCGTCTTTTTCGATAATAGGGCAGAAGTAACATGATCTTATTTGAGAGAGCGTGAGGATCCATAACTTAAATAGTTACTCATCGCGGTGAGTATGCGTACAATCTCTCTCAGAAGAAAAAGGAGTACAAGTAGCATGTTTTTCCAAATCTATCAACCCCAATAGCAGAATGCTTATCATATGGAAAAGCAACATGATTCATACAATGACACTTTCTTTATTCATACTTAGTCTGTGTCGCTTACATATTCTTCTTCTGATGACCATCCAACAGAGATATATTCAAAATTAAACGTTATACAATAGACACCAAGAATCTCTTTGTTATCACTGTCCATAAATTCATAGTCCCATACGTTCTTCAGTGAGGCTAAATAGTCATCCATTTCTTCGACGTCACTTTCATAATAACGTTCACTGGCGCCCATCAATGGTGGAGAATCATTTCTTTTGTATTCATAAATCGTGAATGTATCCATGGAGAGTTCACATTCAGGCTTCACTTTGATCTTCTCCTTCACATAGGGAATCACTTTCTCTAACATCGCGTGCGGTTGACATGTCGTTTTCGGATAAATAATGAGCTGATTTGGATAGGTGTACACGTGAAAGTCTTCCATCATGTATGTGTCTTGAACGTTTCTCTATTTTTACCTAGTTCTCCAATCGATAGGTGCTCCGACATGGAATGGGGCACACACACACAATGCTCCGTTCTGTGCTCCGAGCATGGAATGGGGCACGTCTAATGCTCGGAGCAGGGGATGGGGTATTTGCAAAACTATAAAGTCAAGCCGAAAATGTTCCGCCTTCATAACACTCGTGAACATACAAGAGGATGGTCGACCTCACCGGATTAAGAGTTCGGAACGCGTTAGAAGAAGAGGTGATTGTGATCCCAGACACTCCACCACCGACCCCAGAAGAAGATGATTTCCCAACGGATCTGCCTTCCCACTGGGGCTCCATTCCCGACCCCGATGGACCGTATTCCCTACCTCCGACGCCACCCACCATCGATGGGCCATTTCCCATCCCACCGTCACCCTCCGTCACCGATCCCGGATCACCAAGTCTGATCGACATATATCGAGAACTTAACTTTCTAGACGATGAGCAGGAGAATATTCCTCCTAACTTCGATGACTATCTTGGACTCGATCTTCTATTCACTCGCCGTCCCTTTCGCAAACCATTGACGAACCTTAGTGCTTATTTGAACCGTCGCACTGAATTGGATAACATCAACGAAGCTATCGCCAATTTGGATAGTGTGGACTTTATAAGTGAAGTCAGTGACTGGGTTTTTTAAATGTGTAATTATTCTTTCTATCTTGATTTCTTCTCAATAAACATACATGGTAAGCTTTGACTATTTTATTCAAGGGTGAACTGGGTTATAGGACATATCATGATAGAAGTTAAAATGAATGTTAAAGATTGAATTTAAGATTGGAAATCGATCATAAAATTTACACGTTAGCATTATTTTAATGTTGAAAATGGTTCATAAAATTGAGAGTATTCCCAAGTCAATGATCATCAAAAATAACAGGTCATTGGAATATCATTTTATTATAGAGATGCACTTTCTTGAGTTATTTCACAACATGCATTATTCTTGCACAAGGTACGATGTTCGGCATAGTCACTTAAGTTACAATAATGAACAATGTAAGACTTGTGGAGTTGTCCATTGTCCACCGTGGTTGATTCATGCATCACAGTGATGGGATCAATCTTGGTCCAGGCCCATGCAGCTTCACAGGAATCATAATTTAAATACAGTGTATGCACATAAAGTCGATAGTGTAGTTCAAAGCAATAATGAAGAAGAATCTCGACCACATCTGACAGCGCACAGTGGTACCCATACTGTACCTTGGCAGCTTGCGTTTCTGTGAGTGCTTTCCCTCGGCGTAAATGTAACAGGGTTCGACGGTACGCTTCTTTCCCTTCATACTGGGAATGATTCATCCAGTGACATCCGCGACGCATATGTTCCTTGTAGCCAAGTCTATACACTTCACTATCTCGCATACATGAGGTGAATATATTCCAATGAGAGTCAATGCGTTGAGACCATTCGGGGAGAGAAATACTATCCATGGTCACTTTTTCCAAGAGTTTTATGCTTTTCAACCAAGCTCTTTCCATCTCCGATAATCCATTCCCTACAATCAGTTCCGCGTCTCCATACTCGCGTGTCATTTCATGGACCCAGCCATTAAAACGGTGAATAATCACACTCTCTTCTGCACCACATTTCCCAATCACACGTGGGTTGAGACCATGAATAAATTGAGTCGCAAAAACATCACACCCCGATGACTCATGTTTGATAAAGTCATGGAAGCGCGATGTAATGGTCACATATCCAGTCGGTTTATCGTCTCTGGGCGTATAATGACACCAAATGGCAGCGACTTCCTGCATGGGATCTCCTTCCGTATCAAATACGATGAAATTGCGCACCGGCTTCTTCTGCTCCACCCACCATTGTTGTACTTTAGGATGATCAAATGTAATGGTATAAGAACCTTGCATGAGCTCGCCCAAATGCTGAATCCGACGCATCGTGAAATGAATCTCGTCTTGTGTGTCTCGACTTATATACCCGTCCCTAGGGTGGTGTACGACATGATTGGTTTAGCGATGATGACGTCTCCTTCGACGTTTTCCTCCTCCTGATATTTTATTCGCTATAGCACTTACGCCTGCGGCACCGGCTGCACCCGCTGCTCCCAACGCTGCAGCTTTCCCTGCGGCAATAAGTGCAGGGACGAGGGGGAGTAAAAATGGGAGGATACCTCCTCTTTGTTTACGACTCCCGCGGTAGATTCCACCTTTTTGTCTTCGACTTCCACGGTAAATGCCCCCTTTCTGACGGCGGCTTCCGCGATAAATACCTCCACGTTGCATGATTACCGTGATAGGCTAGATGTCTCTACTTAGTTCTTCATTAATAGTTTCCCTAACGTCTTTAACTTTCCCAACTTGTTCCTATTTAGATCGTGTTTCAACCGTTGCCATTCTTCCTTTATCATTTGATTATTGGATTTATAACGTGGTCGCCACGCTGCTGGCAACAACGTATTGCCCAAATGACGTCGAATCAATTCGCCTTTATGTCTCTGAAAAGCTTCACGCCCTCTACGATGCATTTGAGATTTTATATACTGTTTCACATGTCTTACAGTTCCTCCTCTCTGACGTCGTTTACGGCGTGTCATGATTAATGTTTACGCTTCCCAATCATAACTTAGTCACAACAATAGGAGATTGATTACTATATTTATTCATCATCCAAATCTACATTATACGTGAACCAATTCAATTGGTTCTTAAAAACAATGGGATTCAGAGGTCTCCCTCGTTTCCTACTAAAGTCAAATAAATATTTGCGTGGGTCTCGATTTCTATTCTCTGGTCGAAGCGAGGCTTGGGGGACACTATTCACTTCCTTGGGTGGATTCGGTTGACTCTCATATATCCGTTTCAACTTTTCACGCTGATTTTTCCATATCTTCTTGGCCATATGCTCCTTATGCAGCGAGATAAATTGACGGACCTTCTCTTCCTCCACGTCACGATGTAGCATCTCACCACAGACACACATATAGACAAAGTTGTCGCATGCCTCATTCGTCTTGCTCCACGACGGATTCCATCCACACACCTCCTTATGTTTTTTGCAAACATGTTCCCATAAGAAGAATGCTTGGTACATGTTATGACACCAGGGACAGCGTGCCAACTTCACTTTTGACAAGTCGTACAGATATGAATTCGTACTCTCCGGCTCCACTGGGCGATTCGGGTCCAAGGGTTCGGTGGGCATATACATGCTCAAATAGGGACATAAATGTTCATTCCATTCATTCTCCTCCTCCTGAATCTTCTCATCACAGTACCTGCACCGACCCACACATGGATGTTTATGGTAAGCTTCCATATTATAGTCTTGTTTGCAAAGCAGGCAGGTGAACTCACTCTCCTTGTCGCCCCAATAACCTCTATCCAGTGAGCACTGATGATCGGTAGTCCACCATTTCCCACAACGATCGCAATACTCCTTCCCTATCTCCTTGCGTCCATGACGGATGCATTGTGAAAACAGTCGGAAGCGTTTATTGCAAAACTCGCACTCATAATAGGGTTGAGGGCGGGGACGGACTGTGGTTCGCCTCTTCTTTGTTGGTGGCTCCATTAAATCGTGGTTCAGATCATGTATCTTACGTAAACAATGAACCAAACCCAATGTCAATCTGCATACACAAGATTCCTCCAAAATAATGACACTCCAGTTGAGAACGTAACTTCTTCTGCAACGAATCAATCAGTTCTTCCACGTCCCAATCGTCACCAATGTTCAAATAGCGATAGGACACGTCCAGTGCACTTTTGGGGAACTTTGCAGATGTTCGAATATCAAACAAGAAGCGTGGTCCATACAGTATTACATTCAACAACTGAATACGAAGCTCTGCAATAATCTTCTCTTTGTCGGAATAATATACAGTGTATTACAGTCTCGTTCCACAATAAAGTCTTTCGATGAATAAGGTGTATAGGATATCTCCTCCTTGGGATGACGTGTCGCAGCCAGAGGACGTAACGTTGCTGTTGTCGGCATAGGATGAGAATGAATTTCTCTGACAGCGCCTTACTTATATACCCTGCGGTGACTCATCACACGTGCTCGGCGCCGCGTGCTCCGATTGGTGCTCCGTGCTCAACCCCCAAGTGCGCCGATGCGTGCTCCGTGCTCTGATGCGTGGGCGTGTGCTCTGATTCCTGTCTTCTTCGCTACCCGATGCGTGGGCGTGTGCTCCGATGAATGGAGCAAGGTCATGTACTTTAGTGCAAATGCGCCGGGAAGGGGCTAGACTCTCCTACTTAGATCGTTTTCATAATTTGCTGAACACAGGTTGGTGTGAAATTAGGGCACACATTGCTTATCGTTGTATGTGAACTTAGATTATTTATGACATTGAACCACATAGTACTGGGTTGGTAGATTTTCAACCTGGGTCCACTGCAAGATGTGGATGTCAATATCTCGTCGCAACTTCATACGACTAGAGGTGATAGTCTTTCACTCTTTGCCTGTATGAGACCAACAACTCAACTGGCAAGCCTGTTCCCGACACTTGTTTTGTGTTGTATGAGAGAATTCATGTTCATTTGAATGTAGATTGGAGCGATATGATCAAACGATAAGAAGTAAGCAAAACCCACCAAAATTTATGTAGCATAAAGTAAAATTAATGAATTAGTGTGTAATGTGGTGTATCCTTAAATTACTGACTTTTTTTAAGTCACAAGCATTCCGTCAACGATTTTAAGCTTTCTATACCTACGGGTTACTCTCCTCCCAAATTTGTGTAAAGTTCGTAAAAATTAATCGTTGCAAAGCCCCAGATGCATGTGGTTGAGGATATATCCTACATTCAAAAAATTACAGTATACAAATCTGACAAGCATAATTGAATTGGAGACGATAGAGTGAAGCACAGCGATATCAGCAGCTTGATCTGACATCCTCTGTTCGACACATTCTAAGCAGATAATACTTGAGGCAACAAATTGATTTCATAACAACGCGGGAAGTGATTATGACCAAGTCAGTATTCCTGTGCAATATACACAACTTCAAAAAGTGTGGTGTGGTCAACCCTGGGGTTACCTTCTTCGTTGTGACTTTCATGATTTGAAGTTTGGCCCAAAATCCGTGCTAAAATTTGTAGTTTTTCTTGCAATTATCATATTAGGCTCCGTTTCCATTCCTCAAATTTTTCACAAAAAATCCTCAATTTTTTTCATAGGCTAATCACAGGCCTGCATAATGCTCTATTCTGCAGGATCATTGAAAATTGAGATGATTTTGATGAGTTGGTTTGAGGATTTTTTGCTTGAATAGGAGCACTGCAAACAACTGACCCGTAGAACTATCCCTATCATAACGAGCTACCTCTGCGAAGCGTGGTCCTCCACCTTTGTCGGTATAAAGGTTACACTGTGGATGTGACTTGTCGTGGGCCGCGACATGATAATGGCAGCTCCGAAGATCAAACATCTCGTGGAAGAAAAGCAGGAGCTCTGTGTTCAATGATTCAATGCATGATAGTAGAGCATCTCGTGATTGCGAATTCTAGTAAATATCTTGTTTTTTTATCACGATTTTACTTTATTACAATTTGGATGTTTGTCGGATCATCGGTATGTGCTCCATGCATGTAAAATATGTAGCTGTAAACAGTAATTATACAATAATGTAATCATGAGTAGACCTGAACTCTAATCTGAAAATGTCAGTAGGGGTTCTTCGGTACCTATGACATCCACAGGCGGTTCGTAAGTGGAATAAATTTGAGAATCACTGCTTTTAACCATGAAGGCGCGTTTAGTTCCTCATTATTCAAGTTGCCTGCTTTTTCAGATTACTTTAATTTAATTACTGTTACATGCACGTCAGGTCGGCGTCTATGGCATTTAACAGCATCACTTGGTTATCGTCATGCCTACATTTGGATGTGCGGAATGCCATCTATTTGCGGTGTGCCAGTCTAGCACAACAGTAAGAATATGTAATCAATGTAAAAGCACCAACTTCAATTCTAGATATGGTTTTCAAAAATCAAATGCTTTGTTAACCATTCATTGTCTTACATACCTAAGATTCGGTGTACTTTTCCTGATTAACACCTGATTAAGATTATTCACCAATGACATTGTCTTGTTTTTGTATGTATTTTGCTCATAGATGATGAGGATAAATTTTCATTGACTAAATTTTTATTCCATTTCCAGAGGAATGGACGGAACAAGCGATGTATCTACTCTTTTGGGGAACGGCCTGCGTTGTTGCGATGTCAGGAATATTTCATTTCGGAGGGGATTTCGTTGATCGACCGCGTCTAGCACAAAAGATCAAAACGGAGTAAATTTGTGCTAGTCAGTCATCTGTTGAATAATTGATGGACACCATAATATTTGGAATATTGTTTCCAATGAGGGCTGTGCTTTTGGAATCGATCATCCCTTTTTTGATGGTTGGAAGGAAACGGTTGCGTTGTTTTGTAAATTAATTATATTAAATTCGTATGACCACTTTGCTTTGCTTTTTCTTCAAATGGAGTGGTCATAATAGGTTGTGCAGGTTAATGGATGACAAGGAACAATACCAAAAGTTTAAAATCTCTGATCAGGACTGGCATCGAAAACCATCTTTCAAAATACGGGGTTCATTTTTATGCTGATTACCTTATCGGTGGAGTATTGTGCAAATTGACTTTGTGATCATGCAATTCATAATGATTAGTTTCTGTGACTTGAAACATAGGTAAGTTAGATATAGTTGCACTATCGTCTAAAATTTGCAAATATACCCGCCCCCGGGTGAAAATTTCTTGGCCTATAGTGATTACAGCGCTTTTTGATCTAATATCAAGTTGGCTAGATCACAAGCCTTAGCTTGAACCGAATGATGTCAGTTAAAAAATTTCAATGAAGATCCAAATAAACAATTCAAGCATAAAAAATCCTAGGAAGACGTGGATTTTGTGTTTTTCCCATCAATGACTTTGAAATATCTAGAAAGAGTAACGGAGTTGAAGGACTTCAAAAACTGCTCTGTGTTTGCTCATTCGAGCTGTAGACAAAACGGCAGCGGCTGCATGATAATGATTTTATGTGCTTATAATTGTTTGATCTGATGATATCTTAGATACCTCAGGAATGGGGATATCTTTGAACGTGCCCCACTTCGATACTAAATTTTTCATTTTGAGTGAACGAAGTGATTTGTAAGTTTTGACACAATGCCACAAATTGGTTACAACGCCATCGAATTGACTATATTTTGAAATAAATACTTGAGCAGCTATGGTATTCTCTTTTGTGCGCTTTAACTGTTTTAGAATAAAAATTGAAACTTATATAAATCAGTTATCAAAATGATGTGGCACTAGGTGACATGCCACGCGTAATTACGGAACACCCCATAAACATCCGTGGTTGAAGACATTCCTGCTTCTACGCGCTGCACTAAGGGGTCGTGCACATATTACGTGATACGCAAGGGGGGTCCAACCAATATATCACGCGGTATCACAGGGGGATACTCTGGCAATATCACGTGATACATAACACCACTGAGTTTCTGTCAAAAAATATACCTAGGCTATCATCATTGAGAAATTGCTATTTTTAACGAAGTCACATGCTTCGCTGAGTGATATCATTCAAGAATCAAACGTTTTCTCAGAATTCATACTTTCACTGACACTCAGTCTGAAAATTTTGTTTGATAGACCCCCTGCGATGATTCTCTTCTATCTGGCTGGCCCCGCACACGTGCCGTTATCGGCTGGTGTTGATATTATGTTTTCTTTATTACCTTCGCCTGTCAAGTAGCCGCTGCCTTCTTTTGATGTTAATGATGATTAATTGACTTTTGTCTCTGACGTCCTCCTGGCTGGCGAGTCCAATGTAATGCCTCTGTAAACTCAACACATCATCTATAAATCTCTGCGAAACAGGTTGTTTTCTCTCTCTCTCTCCATCACCACAATTTGCAACTTTTGGCCACTTACATCTAGAACCGGGTACAATTCATTCTCTAACATTCTGTGGTGTCCTCACTGACAATCTATTACTTCGCTATTATTCGTTATGTCTTCCCCCATTGGATGTCATGTGTGTTGCTATAGTGCGGGCTTGATCTAATACAATAGAACATTGCTTGTAGTGAAAGTAGGTCTACACACACAACAAGAATCATATAAATGACACATAGTATAAATCATGAATTAGTCGGGGGGGGGGGTTAACCAGAATATCACGTGATATGGGAGGGGGGGTTCAACCGATATATCACGCCGTATCACAGGGGGGAGGGGGGTCGAAAATTCGTAAATTTGGTATCACGTAGTGATGAAAATTTTCCGGAAAATTTTGAAACAAAATTTTCCGTGGAAAATTATGGAAAAAATTGGAAAATTATGGAAAATTTTGAATGATTTGATTTTTTTGATAGGCCCTATAATTTGAACGCATCCACTGCCGATAGGCAGCTACGTTCCAATAAATTGGGTCTGAAGCAGTTGATTTCATCATTATTTCGATTAAAGCGATCGTAGCAATGCGAGTTCCGTCCGCGGATTTTGAACATTCTTTTGCCACCAAAGGCTTGTGCTAATTTGTTAGCATTTTTAATTGTCAAACAGACACCGTTTGGCATAACGTGAATCTTGCTTTTCAATAGGGGTATAATTTCATGAAATGTGAAAGATCTGGAGCAAAAATGATATATTTCATCTGGGAGTTTGCTAATTGTTTGCTTGAAAGTCAAGGTTTATTATGCAACGCATTTGATGCAGTGGTAGTGATGAAAATTTTCCGGAAAATTTTGAATCAAAATATTCCATGGAAAATTTTGAAAGTTCTGATTTTTTGTGATAGGCCCTATGCTTTGACCGCTTCCGCAGCCGAGGCAGCTACACACCAATAGAATGGGTCTAAAACTTGATTTCATCATATCATTTCGATTAAAACAATCGTAGCAATACGAATGCCGTCCGCGGATTTTTGAGCATTCCTTTGCCTGGCTTATGGCAATTTGTTGGCATTTAACACAGACATCTTTTGTGACAACGTGAATTTTTTTCCTTTACTATGGTGATATAATTTCATGCATTGTGAAAGATCTGGAGAAAAAATAATGCACTTTATTTGGGAGTTTGTTTATGGCTTGAAAGTTATATAAGCTTTATTATGCAGCCTTGATTGCAATGATACAAATTCTCCATATGTTGATGAACATGTGAAACACAAGTACACAGTCCAACACAGCATTATACATGAGCGACCATATATTGGAAGATATATAAGGACTGTAAACTCGTGAGATATTTGGATATTTGGAGATATCTGTGATGAGTAGAAGAATATCTATATGATAGCTTCTACCTTCTGGCGTATTGTCCGATATCTTCGTGGAGGACAAACTACACATTCGATATCCATTTCTAGCTGGTTCCATAGAAATTAACAATTCCATAGAAAGTCCTAGAATGGAAATTGCATGAAAATTATGGCACCCGCCGGGGAACTTAGTTGGGGCAAAAAGCAAATTTTGCAAGTTGGCTTTCTTGTTTTCTGGCTTGCATTTATATTTATGAAGTCAATGTGTGATCTGGATTGTTGCCCCTTGCCTAAAGATCATGTACACAAAAGCAATAATGAATTTACAAAATACTGCGGCGACAGGATGCCAAAGAAGGAAATCCTATAAAACGTTCTGTACGTTCGTCTTTTTGAAATATCGCTCCTATGATCTATCAAGAGTATAAGCAGACACATATGCAACTTATAATGTCGATTTACAAAACATGCATTACTCCAGCTTGAAATCAGAGGCCAAGAAATCTTAGAGTATTCATTTTACTTTAAAGGGCTCCCCTGATCAATATATTGGAACAATTTTCAAAATCTTTGCATGCCTTCGAATATCAGCTTCCAAAACATCACACTGTATCACATGTATCATTCAATGATTAATTGAAAAGTTCCAGCGACATTTCATTTATTTGAGTGATGATTGTAGGTAAAGAGGTCTTCAGTGTGTTTATTCCAGAAAAGCGCTAGGTTTCTTAACCGCTTAAAGGAGAAATTATCCAATAATTAGATTTTTATCTGCGAATCCTTGAAATGTTCTCACAGCCGGTATACTGACAACTTTCAATTATGACTCTGTGAACCAATTTTTAATTCGCATTCCATCATTGAAAAATTGGATAATGGTTGTCAGTGACTGCTACAAATAGACACAGTATATTAACCAACGGAATAGTAGGCTATTTCATGTGAAACAGTACTACCATCTCACATAAAATTCTCTTCAACAAAATTCTGTAATTTCCTGTCAACAACTTCCACAACTAACTTGACAAATAGCTTGACTATGATACAATGCTTTAGGTCGAAGCAGATCTACAAACCATAGATTTTTCCATGTGCAATCATTGTACATGTATAGGATATCAAACTTCCATTCTAGTGTACTATTATCTACTTCTATGGCTGGTTCAGATAGTTCCCAATCGATTTCAGATCTACTTAAATGAATTTCAGGCTTTTGCAGATGAATTGGAGATTCTCCAGTTGAATCTAAGATCCTTTCAAAGTTGAGTTTCTAACAGATATCTGAAATTCAATTAGAGAAATCTGAAATCCATTTAATGTCTGATATTCAGCTGGAAAGATCTGAAATAGACATAGAGGGTGCAGTTGGTTCCAAAAGTTAACATGCAGGGATGATAGAGAAGTTTTCGGTCTTTGAATATTACACAGTCTTTTCAAACGACTGCAACAAGCCTCCAAAACAATGGCAAAAACGTCAATCACCAGGAAAAAAAATTGAAAAATTTTCCGGAAAATTTTCTGGAAAATTTTCCATTTGCATCACTAGTATCACGTAATATGTGCACGACTCCTAAGAGTCAGAAATCACTTGATCTGATGGTGTTAAAACATGGGGAATGTTTATGAATACGCGCGGGTGAGCGTTCATAGTTTGTCTACGATTGTCTGCGTTGCCGCTGAACTAGTGTATAAAAATTACCGATAATTTATTTTAAGTTACCTTACCGGTAATACTGGTAATTTATCGGTAAATTACCGGTAATTTATATTCAAGTCCGTATAACTTCAAATCGAGCGCACCAATATGCTTTGATTTTAACTAAATACACACTTGGCTTAATCTGATTCTGATGAAGGCTGGAATTTTGCTCAACGTCTGATTCTTTGTCATTGCAATTGAGAAATGAAAAATTGACATTTTTAAGAAGTTTGTTGGTATTTCACCCAAATAGACCATATTAATCAAAAGTTCGACGGCAAATAAACATTGTTCTAGGGAAAGGCCACACGCTCTATAATATTTTGTAAATTATGCACTGCAGATCCTTAGCTTTCTATAAATACAATCCAAACTACAGGGTGTTCAGTATAAAAGCAGGAAATTCCAAATTTCTGCTTACATAGTTTGTAATATCTGGGAATTCCAAGAATTGTAATTGCGATTTCTAAGAATATTGACTGGAATCCCAAGAATTGTAATTGGTTGTTATAGCTGTAGTAAGTATCCTGTATTTCGTAGTACGAAATAAGAAGAACACTCCAGTGTATCAATTTCATTATATTGTGCAAATGCCTCAGTTAACTGATTTCCAGAGTCAAGTGATCATGTTATTCAAAACTGAGCATCCCATTTGTGGCCTTGATGCGGCGAAATTCAGCCGAACTTCTTCAGCACAATTACAAAAAATCAGTTCACCCTTGTGGCTAAGCGAATAAAAGAAGAAGGCAATGTAGCTCATCGTAAGCGCGTGGAACAGGTACCGCCACAAAATTTGACAACAATGCACGGGCTGCTGTTTTGGATTTAAATGTTGCGCCATCGTTGTCAAAAAGAAATGTCACACCAACTGAATGTCATTAGGGACTGTGAATGACATTCTCAAAATGTCATCGCTAAAATGCTATCGAAGAATCAAGTGTAGCAACCTATAAAAGATGCTCATAAAGAAAGAAGACTTGAAAAATCAATGCTTATGATCGATAAGTTTCAAGCAGGAGATTCGTGGAAGACGGTTTGGTTCTTTGACGAAGCAATTAAGTTTCATGCTCAACGCCACATTAAATTCGCATAATGAGCGTATCTACAGAGCAGTGAACGTAAAGACTGACATCGATCATAACGATATTTTGGCAGAAATCGACACTCAGCAAAAGTCGATATTTTGTTATGCTGCGGTTTCCTGGTTTGGGAAGTCAAATCTTTACTTTATTGAAGGTTATACAGCTGGCGAAGACCACATCCCAAATTCAAAAAAGAAGAAGAAGACAATAAATCAGGACGTTCACCGAGAAGAAATGTGCCCTCGGGTTTTCGAAGATATAATGCAAAATGAACCATGGACGTGACAACAAGACGGCGCAAAGCTCCACACAACAGTCGCAACAATTAATTGGCTTAGAGAAAATACACCTGATTTCATTGAACCAAGTGATTGGCCTTCAAAAATCCCAGATGTAAACGTCATGGACTTCTGTATATGGAGTATTTTATTGTCTCCATTTTATTGTCTTCAGCGACAGCGTGCACAGATAACTGACATTTAAATGCTTAAAGATGTTTTGACAGAAGCGTGGAATGGAATACCCGACAGAACCATTCACTCAGCCACTTCTGCATGGATACAACGCTTGAAGCGCTGTGTTAAAGTCAGTGGTTCTCATTTTGAACATTATTGATATTCCCGAGTCTTCATTATTTTTTTGTAATACACAAATCATACATTTGAAATTTCCTGGGTTTTTTACTGAACACCCTGTAGTTGTCAATGCTAGAAGGAGTATGAAATCTATGCGTAGTAAATTTAGATACATGGAGACAATATTGTTTCAAGAAATGTATTTTGATAACTATAATTAGTAATAAATATTACTATAATATGAGAAAGAGAGAGAGAGAGAGAGATCATCAATGGAGAGAATATGCAGATATCGTCCCTATTGTAGCCACCTGTTAAAATTTGACAATACGCGCGCAGGCTATAATCATCATAAAGGTGCATAAAGGCAGTGATAAGAGAGCAATAGCGATCGTCTCAACCTATGAGAGAACAGAATTAGAATATTTCAAATGCGTGTTGAAGAGATAGCAACTAGCGTGGAATTTGATAAATTCAGACATTCTTTAGTACTGCTAGGGGTTGGTGATGGCAAAGTGAATGGTATAATCACATAATTATATTGTTTAAGCGCATCACTTTGCTAGAAGTGCAAACTGATTCAAGGCAATGGCACATGCAGGAACTTACTAAGTGGGCAAAAGGAAATTTTTGATACCTTGCATAGAGACAGAAAAAATAGTTGTGCGCCGCTTGCGGATTGATGTGAATTCCTTCAAAATGCTCCGATCGTCGCGATTCCTTCAGCTTCAAAGAATTCAGATCATTGCGCAAAAGTTTTCTCGATAATGTTGGACCCTCCGATCATTATTTAAAATGTTAGCAGGCGCACGAAAAAACGCTCACAAACTTCTCTATAGAACTTGACATCGACTATGTCTCTTTATTGTGTGATCCGGTTGTTAACAGTCACTGAAGCTTCGCACAATTTGGCGTATTTAGTATCGAACTGGCTGCTTATTGTTCGATTGGTGTCAGCAGATTGTGCCATTTCATTAACGTTACATGTTCCTATGTTTCCTTTTTAGTCAAACAGAAGAAGAGACGACCGGTCTTATTCTGTGGGTATAAAGTATCTGTTGTGTGGTATCGAATTATTCATACACACCTGGTTGAATACATTTATAGGTTGGATGCATAAGCTATGATTTAGTAATTTTAAGAAACTCTAAATTCTTTAGGCTACCTGAGAATTGAGTGTATTGGAAATTTTTTCATAGCAAAATATAATGAGGAAACCCCGAAAAATGATCAATTATGTATCGGTAATTTACCGGTAATTTACCAGACTTCAAACACTACGCTGAATCACGGATGAACCGCTAAGCATGTTCCGTCTTCCCTGAGCATGAAATTGAGGTCCTATCACATTGTTTAGCCTCTGATACATGCAGACACATGAGACGCAAAGTATAACAGGACTGCCGACAGATGTTAGCACAGCAATGTCACGCATGTGTAATTACGCGAAATTGAGCGTGGCATATCTAGTGGGCTATGAATATCACTGGAACCTCGCTGGTCAAACAAATTGGAACGCTATTAGTGCATCTTGTTTTGGTTGTTGATAATTTCTCAGCTTTGTCTACGCCTACTTGTGTTTTACATGTCTACATGCAATGCGTAATGCCTATGCATGCTTAACTTGATGATCACAAATGATAAATTTGTATATCAATACATTCATCACTAATGCTCTTGCCAAGGTTCTTCTATCGATGAATTGCTATTAATCTGAGAACTCTGATGGTCTATGATTACTTTCAGATATTTAGATGTACTCCACATCAAAAATTTCCTATCATTTTTGCCAATAGAAATATCATGTTGCTGATTTTTATTAAGTTTATATTCATGAACTGAAGTAGTAGATCAAATAGCCTACATAAAGTCTGATAAAGTTGCATAAAAGAGCAATAAACAGTGGTGGTTCAAAGTGCCCCACTGCTCAATGTGCCCACCCATGGGGCACGTCGAACCACATTGGTAAGAATTTTAAAATTTAAATTGTGAGGTGAAATACAGAAACTTCCAACAATTCAGAAATTACTAGCATGCCCTCAACTTTTCATGCGAGTTTGATTTTGGTTCATTTGATTTAGTGTATTCGAACTATCGAGAAAAGTTCAAAAACATGCTCATCCCCACCCTCCCCTATAGCCTAGCTGACGCGTGACAAAAATCAAAATCGTCATTCCGCGACTTAATTATTGATTGATGCCGAAAATAATGAACGATACATAATTTCGTGACACTTGAAAAAAAAGTCTTTTTTCACTGAGAACAAGCGTACATAGGAAACGCAAATGATTGTGGGCATGCAATTGAGACGATTTAGTGAGTGTGTGGAATAATATGCGCGCCTTCAACATGCAGACATCTCAGTTCTACTCATCCAATTACATGTAAGAACTGATTTATCAATGTCATGCTAAAAATTCGTTATGGACTTTGCACCAAGTGCGGTCATCCCAAAACGTTTGACTAAATGTTTCTAGAAGATTAGAACTACATATACGACTGTCAATTGACAACAAAGGTCTGTCGTAATTCATTGAATATCGAAAGAGAATGACAGCTATTAAGTCAATACAAGACACCAACACCCTTGATTCCCCTGATATACCCCTGTATGTATATGATATAAAATGACAATGATATTCACATAATCAATAATTATTAAGGCGATTAAGAGAGGTCAACGCTAAGGTCAAGTAAATGCAACGCGGTTGAAGTGCAGAAACAGTGTGGAGGTAGGGCCAGCCGATAGCTGGACAAAAAAGAAGATTAAAACGATAAGTCGCCAATCGTCACGCGCATATCCGTATCAAGCGAAAACTTCTAAGTCAATGATGAACATTTTCCCCTGCAACTTATGGTCACAAGCTTAGATCGATATATTTTATTGGTTTTGTTGGCCCACGAAGTAGTAATGTCTAATACTCTAATAATTCAGAGAATGTGTTCATCACGTTGAAAGAATCTCCCGAGTTCACATAATTAGCTATTGAAAATCAACTAGAATGCGCTAATCTATTGGCGTGGGACGTCATGAGATCATCGAAAAATTCTAGATCCATTGATTGTACACGACGAGCATTGATTGATTTTATAGGTGCATTGTCAGACCTGTGACAATTGTCATCTCACGGTTGTGTCACTCTCTATAATTGGGTTAAAGCATTGTCATCAATTGAAGATTTCTGCTTCAATTCGAACTAATTATAAGAGACTCGGATTCTGAAGATAAGACCACCAACATTTCCAATACGAAAGCGATTTTGTCCAACGCCAAATACGGTTGCACAACCAAGTTCGTAAGGAATGAAACGTAATGGTTCTACTTGATATTGTAAAATCAGCATTCGAATGCTACTGATAAAAATGAAATAAGTAACGGAACAAACACATAAAGCTAGACATACAGAAATTAATGTCACCAATCGGAAATATTGGAGCTAAGATATTTTCTTACAGGTGGGCGCTCTCCGGTTTGGCTGACCCAAATGTGTTCCGCGGTCCGAGCTACACTCTCATTGTGGTAATGGAAGCGTTTTTATTGAAAGCAATTTCTTTCTATGAGATCGAATATCTTTTCACATGGAGTAATCTATACAAAATCGCCGGATTCCTGAATGAGTGAAGGCTAAGTCAACTATTAGGCCTATAGGGCTTAGGTGTGCCACGCAAGTCCAATCTTGTTTGGCCCAACAAGACAGAATTTAGTCTGTTGATTGCGTCATCCGTGTTTCAAGAATGTCTGTTCAAAGTTTGCTGATGTCATTTTGTCCATTTGTTTTCTTTCTCTCCCTCTCCCGTTCGACCCTCTTCTCTTCTCGTCTTTCTGATCCCTCCGGTCAAGTCTCGGCCAAAGCACTCTAGAATTTTCCATTCACATTGCAATTGCGCTATCCGGGTGATTCTTCAATCGAGACTAAATTATGAAATTTTACTAGAATTTTCGCTATTCACAATTAGCTTATATTGAATATCCTTCTCATTCTCAATAATCAAGTCATATCCCATTAATTTTCCATCGCTTCAACGAAAGCTTTTTACTCTACTTAAATCTTGTGCAATGCATGCAACGAGAAAACGATCATCATTCGAAAAATTCATATCCGACAAAAAAGTTTTAATAATTTTTAGATCTAGTAAGTCACTGTAGTGACGTGTCACCGAAACAATTTTTTAAAAGAATCACACATTGCGCATAATGATTGAGCTGTGGTACCGGTACAGGCATGCCTCGCGCTATATGCACATTCTATGTGTAATGCATATTCGTGTCCCTAACACACAAAATCAAAGTTCAATTTTTAGCTCTTGGGGCCAGTTTTTAAAATCAATAGCCTATTGTGATCACCGTGGAGGCGAGGATCAACTCACCAGCCGACTAACTACATGACTAACTAGCAAGAACAGCCGAACTTTAATAAAGTTGCCCAGGGTGCCGCGCATTTTCGAAGGATACTTTCCAGACTCATCGATAATTTAGATATAGGCCTATCCTAATTCACCCAAAACTTTGGTTTGATTAACCAGAGGGAAGAAAAAAGTTGGAAGAAAGAACACCTCGACTGTATTCAGTAATCAGAGAGGCAATGACAGATAGTCTACCGAGAGAAAGGAATAACTCAGAGGACATTCCTATTTACCGATGAAAATCAAAGTCGAAATATAGCAGACTACAGTCTAAGGAGAACATGAAACTGTACAGGAGCGAGTGGAGTTAATTTCGAAAGGCGGCATGAGACGATATTAAAATATGGGTGCAGGAGAAATAATGATTGAGCAGAGTGCACAGAAGCAGAGACACGACAAGCACACCTGCTGATCAGAAATATCAATTCAAAATGGGAATCGAAGCAACGATCTGCTTAAGATCGCGATAGACACCTATTGCAGACATCCGAAGAAACCAAAATGGGATGGACTGAGTATACTGCCGAGAGCTGCACGCGTAGACGCATGATTATGACACCACAGAAGTGACGGAACATGAAGACATATGTTTCACGCACAACCTGTGTGCATCGGTGTGAGCTTTCTTTCTGTATTCTAGCAATGCAACAGCTTAATTATACATAAATGACTAACAGAACTTCTCGTTAAATTCTCCTGCCTATACAACATGCAAGATTATTCGAACAATGGGAATGAGGTTTTGCAAATGATTTATAAAATAAACTGCAAAAAAATCAAATAGTCGAATATACTGTGGTAGAATTCATTCAGACAATTAAATTGCAAGGACGACGCTGCTTCACGATCAATAGATTTTGTGAATAAAGGCATTGCATATGTGTCCAGTCCACTGATTTCTGACATGATAAAAGTCTATATGATGTTGTATGAAAGTTGCAGAATTGATACATAAAGTTGGATTTAATCGTTCTAAAGTTTTCTTCTATTCTTTTGAAACCACTATTTTATGTTAATGAGGCGATAGGGATTTATAGACAATCCCTATGTGACAAATTAAATGGCTGACATGCAATGCATACATGCACATGCATTTTACATACAAAGCAAAATTTCAGGAAAATGACATTTTTCATACCTTTCAATTTCATTTTGTACATCAGGCCAACATCGTGTAATTTTTCTGAGCGTAATACCCTCAAATTTAAATATTGTGAGAATTGTGTGTCTAAACATCTGGCTCAAGAAATAAAACATATATATCTGATTTCAAAAGAGCGATCTCAAAATTAATACACTTAAAAGTATTTGGAATGCATGGGCCTGCGCTGTTAAATCTATCCTCGAATATTTACCGAACGCACAGCTCAAGTGAGGAAGTATATTCTTGATACAGAGAATTTGCCGTTAGTAGCCGAAAAATAAATTTTACTTATTATGCTCATGTCAATTCGAAAAAAACATTTGTTTTGTAGCATAATAAACAAGAGATTGATGTACACCTGACATTTTGGCTGACAGTCCAGGTGTTATATATCTAGGAGTCCGTGCCTTTATAATAGAATATTAGACCTTATTCTCTTCCAAGCACTATCTCAGGATTAAGTTGAGACTCGTATCATTTAATATATCCTAATTGATTATATTAGGATATCATCATATCCTTATCATTATATATCTCACATCACTTGTCAGTATGTCGTGCGGTTGTGCGCTCTTGCCTGTCTGCCGTCTGGATTGATATTTTCCGTCGTCTTGGTGTTTCTCGGTGTCCTTTTTGGTTGAGTCTCAGTTCATTGAGTTCGTCTCGATCTGGTCCGTCTTTTGCTGTCTTTGGTTTTGGTCAATTCCTCGTTTTTCGGTGGGATATTTGTGTTTTCGCGATTGCCTGAGGATTTGGTGAATTTGACTCATTCGTCGCTTCGCTGTGGCTGGTACACATTCGGATTTACTAAGTGTCAATTCATCCTATTGTTATCCGACGTCATCGCTTGTGTAGCTGATCTGCAGTGCCTCCGTTAAAGTTTGGTTGATCGTGGTTGCTTGAGCGAGCTGGTATTGTCAGCCGTATTCCGACCATCAGCTGTTATTTTTGGATTTTTGTCCACACCTCCTCGCCGGTTGGATTGCGATTATCGATCGCTTATCACGTGACTGTGACGAGAATCTCCACTTGGAGCTATTTTTAGTGGAACCTGCAAGCAGCTCGATGCAGGCATCAAGCACGCTAACATTTCTATGTTACCATCTGTCACCGCTCTTTGTAACAACAAACAATGGCGAACAATCCAACACCGAAACGTTTGAGATCTGGATCCTTACAGATAAATCAATTGTCTGAAATAAAACAGCTGATTAAAGAATCAAAGGAAGAGACCATTGAGTCTTTCAAAAATAATTTCAACACGCTAAAACGTGACATTGAAAACTTGACTGTACGTTTTCAAGCTATTGAAGAGTCAGTTGCCTCCATTAAGAGAGACCAGACTATTTTTCAATCTGAAATAGCTTCATTGAAAGAGATGATCGAATTTTCAAAAGAGGAATCCATTGAATTGGGCTTAATTGAGATGGACGATCGGGTAAATAGGATGAATAGCGTCATCTTTCACGGTTTGGGTGAAGCAGTGGGAACAGTTGAGGAGAGAATCGCTGCAGACAAGCGCGAGGTAGAAAAGATTATTACTGAAGAACTTGATGTTGACACTGTGGTTGAAGATGTCAGACGAATAGGACGTCCTGGTAAGAAAGGAGTTCGCTTACTTCGTGTTTCGCTTACCAACAATGCCGCGAGAGCCAAAGTGTTAAGAAAAGCAAAATCATTAAAAAACACTGAATATAAAGACATTTTTATTCATGCTGACTTAACCAAGATGCAGCGAGATAGAGAGAAAGCAGTAAAGACCGAATTCAAGCAGAGACGAGACAAAGGGGAGGATGTTGTGATGTATCGTGGTTCCATTCGTCTGCGATCAGATCTGACGAATTTTCACCGTTGATTTTACCTGAGAGGCAGTCATACCCATCTATTTTTCTAACGAACGCTCGGTTAATTCTTCCGAAAATTGATGAACTTCAAATAACAGTTTCTTGTCTACGTCCTGACATAATTGTCATTACAGAATCATGGCTTCATGGGGACATCAGTGACAATCTTCTTTTATTAGATAACTATAGCTTACTTAGACAGGATCGAATCGGACGCCGTGGTGGTGGGGTTTGTCTCTGGATCGAAAACTCATTCAAGTCATCAGTTCTTCTTCCTGAGTTGGATGCTCCACATTCAGTTGAAATCATATTCATCCATATCCAAAAACTGATCTGCTCCGTCATTTGCTGTGCAATTTATTTCCCTCCTGGTTTGAATAGATTTCATCAAAATTTCATTGTGTCCGAAATTGATAATTTTCAACTTCGGTATCCAGAGGCAGGGATCATGGTCACCGGCGACTTCCACGATTTGAATACAGAGTTTCTTCGAGAACAGTTGTGCCTGGTTAATAAAGTATGCGATTCCACTCGAAATAATAAAATTATCGACCATATTTGGATTGATGAAGACTTATGCTCGTCCTACACAACTTCCGCGATAATCGGACCCCCAATGAAGAACTCCGACCATAACAGTATTTTACTAATACCAAGATCTCACCGATTGACCACAGAATCTTCTCGTCAAGCAATAGTTTGGGACTATCGCAGGTCTAACATTACTGAATATCTGAGTCGTCTATCCGCTACTGACTTCAGCATCATTAATTGTGAGCAATCAGTTGATGATATGGTTAGTAGTAATAAAAGGTCCATAATAAACACAGCGCGCCCCCCCCCTCTGGAACGACAGAGTGTCGTGGTCGGCCGCCGTGGTGCTTCGGATCTGACTCCCCCCCTCTGGAACGACAGAGGTTGTAGTCTGTCGTCGTGTGCCGGCCAGGTGGGTCCACGTTCACAAACTGTTCGCTGACTCCCCCCCCCTCTGCAACGACAGAGTGTGAGACTCGGGTGAGTTGGTCCGACCGCCTGGTTGACGTGGGCGACCGTCCAGGTTAACGTGGGCGACCGTCTAGGTTGACGTGGGCGACCGTCTAGGTTGACGTGGGCGACCGTCTAGGTTGTCGTGGATGGTGAAATGGCTGCCAGATTCGGATTCAGCGTAAAATTCTGCATCGGTATGGTGAGTTTCAAGGCAATCGGCGAGAAAAAATTTTTCTTCAAAATTTTAACAGAGTTAGAATTTGGGACGTTTTGGTGTGTAGCGCCCAAACGAAGCATCGGATGAGAAAACGGAGGCCAGATTCGGATTCGGCGTGAAATTCTGCATCGGTATGGTGAATTTGAACGCCATCGGAGAGAAAAAATTTTCGCTGACGTCCCCCCCCTCTGGACAGCTCGCTTCGATTTTGGCTTCCACTGGACGGATTTTGTCGTGCCATAGCTCGTTTGAAAGCTAAGAGTGAGACAAATTCAGTGAAAGAATCGGCTTGTTCCTATCTGTCTTCGTTCAAAAGTTAGAGCGGTTACAAGATTTTAGGTCGGAGCTCGCTCACCTTAAAAAATCCTTAGTGTCAGAGTGACTTTGTATGGGTAAAATTTTGAAAATTTTCCAAAGTGTGGAATTTCGACCTGGGACCGTCACCAAAACATTTTTCATCAAATTTTGAAATTTCACTGACGTCCCCCCCCTCTGGACAGCTTGCTTCGATTTTGGCTTCCAGTGGACGGATTTTGTCGTGCGATAGCTCGTTTGAAAGCTAAGAGTGAGACAAATTCAGTGAAAGAATCGGCTTGTTCCTATCTGTCTTCGTTTAGATGTGAGACGCCATTTAAGATTTTGGGACATTGGTGAAAAACGACAGAGTTAGAATTTGGGACGTTTTGGGCTGTAGCTTCAAAACGAAGCATCGGATGGGAAAACGGATTTCAGATTTGGAATCAGCGTGAAATTCTTTATCTGTATGGTGAGTTTCAAGTCAATCGGAGAGAAAAAATTTTCAACATTTTTCGAAAAAACGAGTTAGAATTTTTGCGAAGGCTGCCTACTGTAGAGCCAAAACGAAGCATCGGATGGGAAAACGGAGGCCAGATTCGGATTCAGCGTCAAATTCTACGTGGAAATGGTGTATTTCCAGCTCAATCGGAGCACTAGAACCGGAGATAGACGGGATTTTTAGTGTTTGGATGATGGGTATTACGTCATCAGCTGATCGCCACACACTATATAAGCTGGGAACCGACGGAGACTTTTCATTAAGACGAGAGATTGTCAACGGTAAGTCATCTCTCTGAACTCCGATGATAGCGTCGGACATTCCAAATTCCGAGTTTCTGTAAGAAACCGACTTAGAAAATTTCATTGCTGATATCAGCTAAGCCGTCAGACTTAGAGGTTAGCCAGGAGATGGCCTTCGTCTCCAGGCCATAAAAGACTCCAAAACTTTAAAGGCTTGTAACTTTGCTTCTACAAGTCCGTTTGACTTGATTCAAAAAGGGTTCGGTCGCTATTGACCTGGCCTAAGTGACAGACTACTTATAAAATTTCATAAGTAGTGCTAAAAAGTTGAAAAATTTAAATTCACTAGTTTTGGAGGTTTTCTGGGGTTTTCAAGTATGCTGAGTTCAAATCTACTATCAGATTTCAAATTTAACTAAGTCTAAGGCAGCTTTGAGGGGTTAGATCCCAGCTACTGTTCACTACCTTTGACTCGGCGTTGCTGTTACCACTTCGGGGCAGTGACAATGATGTCTTAAGCTGTAAATAGCGGGTATCGGGGAAGATCTCTCACTTCCCTAGTGATCAGTACAAGGCCTTCGGGCTGTCGACGGGATCTAGTGCCACTCACTACACTCAAATCTATCATCTCACTAAGTGTAAAATCATTCTTTTCCGTTTTTATAAACTAGGAATCAATCGTTTGCTATCAAACGTTTACGGAATTATAATCATTGTTTTCCCCTTTTCACTTCAGAAAATGGTTAACTACAATTTCAAGCTCTGCGTTTGTGCAAAGATTTTTCGCAGTGATGCCTTCAAGAAACACTCTTGTGTAAATAAGCGAATGGTAGGGGGCATTCGATACTTTTGCAGCAGCCATAATGCATCTCGCCTTGTCGAGACGTTACCGGAGTGGCATGCGAAGCATAGCAGTTGCAGTCAACCAGAGCTGACTGAGGAGGCGAAGCAAAGTCTCTTCAGCTCAGAGTTAAAAGCTCTGGAGACTCAGTGCGCTGTCGAGGCTATCGCGTCAGCAAAGCCTCCCTCATCTAGTGCACCAGCAAAGGCTCTCTCACCCACCCCGATTCTGGAGACTCAGTGTGCTGTCGAGTCTATCGCGTCAGCAGAGGCTCCCTCATCTAGTGTGCCAGCAAAGGCTCTCTCACCCACCACGATTGAGTCTTCTCCGAAGTCGAGTAAATCCTCCTCCTCCTCTAGCGATGAGTCGGCTACTAGTAGCAGCGACAGTGAGGAAGAGGAGGAGGAGGAAAAAGGCTCGACGAAGGCTGACCTAGTCGAGAGTGTCTACCTCGATAGCGAGGTAGAGGCGGTGAGGGAAGTTGACCTCGATAGCGAGGTGCAGCCGGCTAAGTTATCGAGCAGTGGTGGGATTGCGGCTCAATGTCGCAACTTCATTATGCGCCCACCACTGGTCGATAACTATGACAAGTTGAAGAATGAGTTGGAGGTGTGGAAGAGGGACTGTTTCTTCTATAAAGCGAGTTCCGAGAACCTCTCGCGAGTCACTCAGGAGCTCAAGAAGACTCAAGCTAGTCTTTTTGAGAAAGAAGGAGAGCTCGATCGCGAGAGGTTCTCGCACCTCGCTAGTAAGGCTAGAGAAGAACAGCTCCTGATCGAGAGAGAGAGTCAAGAGAAGGAGTTGAGAAAGATGAGGGAGGAGGTGGAAGGGCTGCGAAAGCAGTTGGGGAAGGTGGTGGCGACTAATCAGGAGCTGCACCAACAAGTGATGAGTAGCAGTACTCGACGATCAAGTCGCCTCCACATTCCCCTAGATAAGAAAGGACGTGTGCCCGCAAGACCGCTCCTCTGTGAACGTGGCAGAGACGAAATGTGTTACAGCAGGGCTAAAAAAGGTATCGAATGCCTTCATTTTACATTCGACCATAAGGAGGCAATCACAGGATTCCTGTTCGAACCACGTCCGGAGAAGATCTGTAAGTTAAAACAAGTAACTTAGAGTTCAAGATGATAACTAACAACTTCTTTCTTTACAGATATCAATGAGAAGCGCCCACCTGCTTCCGTCAACGAGCCGGAGTCGAAGCGGAAAGCTTGAGCCCCATATTCCTTCAATCATCCCGAGAATGACCCATCGGCTCTCTTAAGGGCCACCTAGGGGCAAGACATGATAGAACCTCCACGCGGTTTGCCCTGGGCAGTCTTCGGACTGGCGAATACTATCATTAAGTTGAATCTGCTATCAGTCAACTTGAACGTTATGCAGTCGATTGCTATCCCTGAAGCATTCTGATTCGCTGTTGAGCAATTCATTGTTGAAAACCCTATATAAGCCAGAAGATTGTAGCGCTTCTCATTCAATTTCAAGTCACGATGGAAGCCACATCTGCCAACAGCATTCCCGTCTTCATCGATGAAGACAACGCCATTCCCGAGTTCGTCATCCTCGACGAGTGGGATGAAGAGGATGAGAAGAAGGGGAAGATTAGGAAGATCATTTGGACGGATGAGGTGTGGACTCCGAATACCACTCGCATCCGAAAGGTGCCAGATGCACCAGCACGGCTTAGGCGGTATAGGGTCTATGAGAACCTAACCGTCATACCCCTTGACTACTCCAGCCAATAGTCAACTTAATTCACACCCCGAGAACGAACCACCGGCTCTCTTAAGGGCCACCATGGGGCAAGACATGATAGAACCTCCACGCGGTTTGCCCTGGGCAGTCTTCGGACTGGCGAATACTATCATTAAGTTGAATCTGCTATCAGTCAACTTGAACGTTGCAAATGAAGTTCGGTGTAATACTTCCTTTCGACGGGCGTTCCTGTAAAGGGCGGCGGTGAAGCCCGTAGCTATGTATACCGCAAGGGACATTCGGCAATGGTCAATCTTGTTAAACCTCTCTGCGTCATGTTTGCAAGTGATTGCCTCTGTCTCAACGTAGTATGCATTCGCGCCAGGGCGACATTTAGCCAACTGTCGAAGGTTGCCTAAAACTTTCCATTGCATACGTTATGAGAACCATGAGTTCTACCTGTCTCTATCAATGAGACGAATTGATGAATGGAATGAAATGGGAGGACACTCACGCGCCACACGCAACATAACACACTTCTCTCTTCCGTAGTCTAACAAGCTCTTTACACATGGATCGCAGTCGATTGCTATCCCTGTATCAGAAGTGCAAGCTATCTTAATTTTGTTTGATACTATTTCAACTATCATCATCGCCCATATGAAATGTTTTAAGATTTACAAGTTAGACTAAGCGTGCTACTATTTCCAAATGAAAAAGTATACATGGTTAAATCATCCACTTAAGCCCATCCGTAGTCTAACAAGCTCTTTACACATGGATTGCAGTCGATTGCTATCCCTGTATCAGAAGTGTAAGCCATCTTAATTTTATTTAACACTATTTCATCTACCATCATCACCCATATGAAGTGTCATAAGATTTACAAGTTAGAAATAAAGTTTCAATAGTGTATGTGTTAGAAATAAAAGTGTAACTGTTTGTAGAAATAAGATCGCAAGATTTACTAGTTTACAAGTTAGACTAAGTGTAAATTAAAAATAAAATTATAACTGTTTCAAGAGTTTACAAGTTAGAAATTAAGGTTCAATGGTGTATACGTTAGAAATAAAGTTTTAGCTGTTTGTATATCAAAATAAAGTTTCAAGAGTTTACAAGTTAGAAATAAAGTTTCAATAGTGTGTGCGTTAGAAATAAAGTTTTAGCTGTTTGTATATCAAAATAAAGTTTCAAGAGTTTACAAGTTAGAAATAACGTTTCAATAGTGTGTGCGTTAGAAATAAAGTTTTAGCTGTTTGTATATCAAAATAAAGTTTCAAGAGTTTACAAGTTAGAAATAAAGTTTCAATAGTGTATATGTTAGAAATAAAGATGTAACTGTTTGTAAAAATAAGATCGCAAGATTTACTAGTTTACAAGTTAGACTAAGTGAAAATTAAAAATAAAATTATAACTGTTTCACGAGTTAAAGCGTTGATGCAACGATGAACAATTAATAAGCTGAAAAGTTTTAGATTCACTTTAACATTACCATATGTTTACAGATAGAAATGTATCACAGCAAAGCTACTTCATGAGTTAGTTTGCCAGGAGTGTATCATCTCAAACTTTTACTCCGACTGTGGAACATTGATTTCCATGATGAAGATTTAAATAGTTAGATTCGATGACGAACAAGATTTACTAGTTTACAAGTTGGACAAAGCGTTCTACTATTTGTAAATGAAAGATATCATTTCAACAGTTTACCAGTTAGAAATAAAGTTTCAACAGTCTACAAGTTAAAAATAAAGTTTCAACCGTTTACAAGTTAAAAATGAAGTTTCAATAGTGTGTATGTTAAGAATAAAGTTCTATCTGTTTATATGTTAGAAATAAAAATGAGGGTTCACCAGTTTACAAGTTAAGAATAAAGTTTTATCTGCTTGTATGTCAGAAATGAAATAAAGCTTCACCAGTTTAAGAGTTAAAAATAAAGTTTCAATAGTGTGTATGTTAAGAATAAAGTTCTATCTGTTTATATGTTAGAAATAGAATGAAGTTTCACCAGTTTACAAGCTAAGAATAAAGTTCTATCTGTTTATATGTTAGAAATAGAATGAAGTTTCACCAGTTTACAAGCTAAGAATAAAGTTCTATCTGTTTATATGTTAGAAATAAAATGAAGTTTCATCAGTTTACAAGTTAAGAATAAAGTTCTATCTGTTTGTATGTTAGAAATAAAACAGAGTTTCAACCGTTTACAAGTTAAAAATAAAGTTTCAATAGTTTACAAGTTAAGAATAAAGTTTCAATAGTGTACATGTTAAGAATAAAGTTCTATCTGTTTATATATTAGGAATAGAATGAAGTTTCACCAGTTTACAAGTTAAGAATAAAGTTCTATCTGTTTATATGTTAGAAATAGAATGAAGTTTCACCAGTTTACAAGTTAAGAATAAAGTTGTATCTGTTTATATGTTAGAAATAAAACAAAGTTTCAACCGTTAACAAGTTAAAAATAAAGTTTCAATGGTTTGCAAGTTAAAACTAATGTATCAATAGTGCGTATGTTAAGAATAAAGTTTTATCTCTTTGTATGATACAAATAAAACAAAGTTTCAACCGTTTACAAGTTAAAAATAAAGTTTCAATAGTTTACAAGTTAAAAATAAAGTTTCAATAGTGTGCATGTTCAGAATAAAGTTCTATCTGTTTATATGTTAGAAATAGAATGAAGTTTCACCAGTTTACAAGTTAAGAATAAAGTTCTATCTGTTTATATGTTAGAAATAAAATGAAGTTTCATCAGTTTACAAGTTAAGAATAAAGTTGTATCTGTTTATATGTTAGAAATAAAACAAAGTTTCAACCGTTAACAAGTTAAAAATAAAGTTTCAATAGTTTGCAAGTTAAAACTAGTGTTTCAATAGTGCATATGTTAAGAATAAAGTTTTATCTGTTTGTATGTTAGAAATAAAATGAAGCTTCACCAGTTTACAAGTTAAGCATAAAGTTTTATCTGCTTGTATGTCAGAAATGAAATAAAGTTTCACCAGTTTAAGAGTTAAAAATAAAGTTTCAATGGTGTGTATGTTAAGAATAAAGTTCTATCTGTTTATATGTTAGAAATAGAATGAAGTTTCACCAGTTTACAAGTTAAGAATAAAGTTCTATCTGTTTGTATGTTAGAAATAGAATGAAGTTTCATCAGTTTACAAGTTAAGAATAAAGTTGTATCTGTTTGTATGTTAGAAATAAAACAAAGTTTCAACCGTTGACAAGTTAAAAATAAAGTTTCAATAGTTTGCAAGTTAAAACTAGTGTTTCAATAGTGCGTATGTTAAGAATAAAGTTTTATCTGTTTGTATGTTAGAAATAAAATGAAGCTTCACCAGTTTACAAGTTAAGAATAAAGTTTTATCTGCTTGTATGTCAGAAATGAAATAAAGTTTCACCAGTTTAAGAGTTAAAAATAAAGTTTCAATAGTTTGTACGTTAGAAATAAAGTTTCAACCGTTTGCAAGTTAAAAATAAAGTTTCAACAGTGTCTACGTTAGAAATAAAGTTTTACCTGTTTGTAAAGTACGATCGTAGGATTTACTAGTTTGCAAGTTAGACTCAGCATTCTACTAGTTGTAAATGAAAAATATCGTTTCAACAGTTTACAGATTAGAATAAAGTTTCAATAGTGTGCACGTTAGAAATAAAGTTATGACTGTTTGTATGTGTATGTGTGTTAGAAATAAAGTTTCAATAGTGTGCACGTTAGAAATAAAGTAATGACTGTTTGTATGTGTATGTGTGTTAGAAATAAAGTTTCAACCGTTTACAAGTTAAAAATAAAGTTTCAACAGTGTGTATGTTAGAAATAAAGTTTTATCAGTATAACGCGTTTGTCAAGTTCATTTGATTCTATCATGTCAGTATGACACACATTTGATTTACAAAACATGCTTTGAATACTCATACGATGAAGTTCTTACTTTCATTTATTTCTAACGTACACACTGTTGAAACTTTATTTTTCAACTTGTAAACTGTTGAAACTTTATTTTGTTTCTAACATATAAACAGCTAAAACTTTATTTCTAACGTACACACTGTTAAAACTTTATTTATAACTTGTAGACGGCTGAAACTTTATTTCTAACGCACAAAGCGCTTAAACTTTATTTCCATCATAGACACTATTGAAACTTTATTTTAATCTGTAAACTGTTGCAACGATATTTTTCATTTACAACTAGTAGAACGCTGAGTCTAACTTGCAAACTAGTAAATCTTACGATCTTGTCTTACAAACAGTTATACCTTTCTTTCTAGCATATAAACTGTCATACCTCTATTTCTAACACACAAGCAGTTAAAACTTTATTTCTAACTAACAAACAGATAAAACTTTATTCCTAACGTACACACTGTTGAAACTTTATTTTTCAGCTTGTAAACTTTTGAAACTTTGTTTCGTTTCTAACATATGAACAGATAAAACTTTATTTCTAACATACACACTGTTGAAACTTTACTTTTAACTTGTAAACGGTTGAAACTTTATTTCTAACACACATACACATACAAACAGTCATTACTTTATTTCTAACGTGCACACTATTGAAACTTTATTTCTAACACACATACACATACAAACAGTCATAACTTTATTTCTAACGTGCACACTATTGAAACTTTATTCTAATCTGTAAACTGTTGAAACGATATTTTTCATTTACAACTAGTAGAATGCTGAGTCTAACTTGCAAACTAGTAAATCCTACGATCGTACTTTACAAACAGGTAAAACTTTATTTCTAACGTAGACACTGTTGAAACTTTATTTTTAACTTGCAAACGGTTGAAACTTTATTTCTAACGTACACACTATTGAAACTTTATTTTTAACTCTTAAACTGGTGAAACTTCATTTTATTTCTAACATACAAACAGATAAAACTTTATTCTTAACATACGCACTATTGAAACAGTAGTTGTAACTTGCAAACTATTGAAACGTTATTTTTAACTTGTCAACGGTTGAAACTTTGTTTTGTTTCTAACATAAAAACAGATAAAACTTTATTCTTAACTTGTAAACTGATGAAACTTCATTCTATTTCTAACATACAAACAGATAGAACTTTATTCTTGACTTGTAAACTGGTGAAACTTCATTCTATTTCTAACATATAAACAGATAGAACTTTATTCTTAACATACACACCATTGAAACTTTATTTTTAACTCTTAAACTGGTGAAACTTTATTTCATTTCCGACATACAAGCAGATAAAACTTTATTCTTAACTTGTAAACTGGTGAAGCTTCATTTTATTTCTAACATACAAACAGATAAAACTTTATTCTTAACATATGCACTATTGAAACTTTATTCTTAACTTGCAAACCATTGAAACTTTATTTTTAACTTGTTAACGGTTGAAACTTTGTTTTATTTCTAACATATAAACAGATACAACTTTATTCTTAACTTGTAAACTGGTGAAACTTCATTCTATTTCTAACATATAAACAGATAGAACTTTATTCTTAACTTGTAAACTGGTGAAACTTCATTCTATTTCTAATATATAAACAGATAGAACTTTGTTCTGAACATACGCACTATTGAAACATTAGTTTTAACTTGCAAACTATTGAAACTTTATTTTTAACTTGCAAACTATTGAAACTTTGTTTTATTTCTAACATACAAACAGATAGAACTTTATTCTTAACTTGTAAACTGATGAAACTTCATTTTATTTCTAACATATAAACAGATAGAACTTTATTCTTAACTTGTAAACTGGTGAAACTTCATTCTATTTCTAACATATAAACAGATAGAACTTTATTCTGAACATGCACACTATTGAAACTTTATTTTTAACTTGTAAACTATTGAAACTTTATTTTTAACTTGTAAACGGTTGAAACTTTGTTTTATTTGTATCATACAAACAGATAAAACTTTATTCTTAACATATGCACTATTGAAACATTAGTTTTAACTTGCAAACTATTGAAACTTTATTTTTAACTTGTTAACGGTTGAAACTTTGTTTTATTTCTAACATATAAACAGATACAACTTTATTCTTAACTTGTAAACTGATGAAACTTCATTTTATTTCTAACATATAAACAGATAGAACTTTATTCTTAACTTGTAAACTGGTGAAACTTCATTCTATTTCTAATATATAAACAGATAGAACTTTATTCTTAACATGTACACTATTGAAACTTTATTCTTAACTTGTAAACTATTGAAACTTTATTTTTAACTTGTAATCGGTTGATACTCTGTTTTATTTCTAACATACAAACAGATAGAACTTTATTCTTAACTTGTAAACTGATGAAACTTCATTTTATTTCTAACATATAAACAGATAGAACTTTATTCTTAGCTTGTAAACTGGTGAAACTTCATTCTATTTCTAACATATAAACAGATAGAACTTTATTCTTGGCTTGTAAACTGGTGAAACTTCATTCTATTTCTAACATATAAACAGATAGAACTTTATTCTTAACATACACACTATTGAAACTTTATTTTTAACTCTTAAACTGGTGAAGCTTTATTTCATTTCTGACATACAAGCAGATAAAACTTTATTCTTAACTTGTAAACTGGTGAACCCTCATTTTTATTTCTAACATATAAACAGATAGAACTTTATTCTTAACATACACACTATTGAAACTTCATTTTTAACTTGTAAACGGTTGAAACTTTATTTTTAACTTGTAGACTGTTGAAACTTTATTTCTAACTGGTAAACTGTTGAAATGATATCTTTCATTTACAAATAGTAGAACGCTTTGTCCAACTTGTAAACTAGTAAATCTTGTTCGTCATCGAATCTAACTATTTAAATCTTCATCATGGAAATCAATGTTCCACAGTCGGAGTAAAAGTTTGAGATGATACACTCCTGGCAAACTAACTCATGAAGTAGCTTTGCTGTGATACATTTCTATCTGTAAACATATGGTAATGTTAAAGTGAATCTAAAACTTTTCAGCTTATTAATTGTTCATCGTTGCATCAACGCTTTAACTCGTGAAACAGTTATAATTTTATTTTTAATTTTCACTTAGTCTAACTTGTAAACTAGTAAATCTTGCGATCTTATTTTTACAAACAGTTACATCTTTATTTCCAACATATACACTATTGAAACTTTATTTCTAACTTGTAAACTCTTGAAACTTTATTTTGATATACAAACAGCTAAAACTTTATTTCTAACGCACACACTATTGAAACGTTATTTCTAACTTGTAAACTCTTGAAACTTTATTTTGATATACAAACAGCTAAAACTTTATTTCTAACGCACACACTATTGAAACTTTATTTCTAACTTGTAAACTCTTGAAACTTTATTTTGATATACAAACAGCTAAAACTTTATTTCTAACGTATACACCATTGAACCTTAATTTCTAACTTGTAAACTCTTGAAACAGTTATAATTTTATTTTTAATTTACACTTAGTCTAACTTGTAAACTAGTAAATCTTGCGATCTTATTTTTACAAACAGTTACACTTTTATTTCTAACACATACACTATTGAAACTTTATTTCTAACTTGTAAATCTTATGACACTTCATATGGGTGATGATGGTAGATGAAATAGTGTTAAATAAAATTAAGATGGCTTACACTTCTGATACAGGGATAGCAATCGACTGCAATCCATGTGTAAAGAGCTTGTTAGACTACGGATGGGCTTAAGTGGATGATTTAACCATGTATACTTTTTCATTTGGAAATAGTAGCACGCTTAGTCTAACTTGTAAATCTTAAAACATTTCATATGGGCGATGATGATAGATGAAATAGTATCAAACAAAATTAAGATAGCTTGCACTTCTGATACAGGGATAGCAATCGACTGCGATCCATGTGTAAAGAGCTTGTTAGACTACGGAAGAGAGAAGTGTGTTATGTTGCGTGTGGCGCGTGAGTGTCCTCCCATTTCATTCCATTCATCAATTCGTCTCATTGATAGAGACAGGTAGAACTCATGGTTCTCATAACGTATGCAATGGAAAGTTTTAGGCAACCTTCGACAGTTGGCTAAATGTCGCCCTGGCGCGAATGCATACTACGTTGAGACAGAGGCAATCACTTGCAAACATGACGCAGAGAGGTTTAACAAGATTGACCATTGCCGAATGTCCCTTGCGGTATACATAGCTACGGGCTTCACCGCCGCCCTTTACAGGAACGCCCGTCGAAAGGAAGTATTACACCGAACTTCATTTGCAACGTTCAAGTTGACTGATAGCAGATTCAACTTAATGATAGTATTCGCCAGTCCGAAGACTGCCCAGGGCAAACCGCGTGGAGGTTCTATCATGTCTTGCCCCATGGTGGCCCTTAAGAGAGCCGGTGGTTCGTTCTCGGGGTGTGAATTAAGTTGACTATTGGCTGGAGTAGTCAAGGGGTATGACGGTTAGGTTCTCATAGACCCTATACCGCCTAAGCCGTGCTGGTGCATCTGGCACCTTTCGGATGCGAGTGGTATTCGGAGTCCACACCTCATCCGTCCAAATGATCTTCCTAATCTTCCCCTTCTTCTCATCCTCTTCATCCCACTCGTCGAGGATGACGAACTCGGGAATGGCGTTGTCTTCATCGATGAAGACGGGAATGCTGTTGGCAGATGTGGCTTCCATCGTGACTTGAAATTGAATGAGAAGCGCTACAATCTTCTGGCTTATATAGGGTTTTCAACAATGAATTGTTCAACAGCGAATCAGAATGCTTCAGGGATAGCAATCGACTGCATAACGTTCAAGTTGACTGATAGCAGATTCAACTTAATGATAGTATTCGCCAGTCCGAAGACTGCCCAGGGCAAACCGCGTGGAGGTTCTATCATGTCTTGCCCCTAGGTGGCCCTTAAGAGAGCCGATGGGTCATTCTCGGGATGATTGAAGGAATATGGGGCTCAAGCTTTCCGCTTCGACTCCGGCTCGTTGACGGAAGCAGGTGGGCGCTTCTCATTGATATCTGTAAAGAAAGAAGTTGTTAGTTATCATCTTGAACTCTAAGTTACTTGTTTTAACTTACAGATCTTCTCCGGACGTGGTTCGAACAGGAATCCTGTGATTGCCTCCTTATGGTCGAATGTAAAATGAAGGCATTCGATACCTTTTTTAGCCCTGCTGTAACACATTTCGTCTCTGCCACGTTCACAGAGGAGCGGTCTTGCGGGCACACGTCCTTTCTTATCTAGGGGAATGTGGAGGCGACTTGATCGTCGAGTACTGCTACTCATCACTTGTTGGTGCAGCTCCTGATTAGTCGCCACCACCTTCCCCAACTGCTTTCGCAGCCCTTCCACCTCCTCCCTCATCTTTCTCAACTCCTTCTCTTGACTCTCTCTCTCGATCAGGAGCTGTTCTTCTCTAGCCTTACTAGCGAGGTGCGAGAACCTCTCGCGATCGAGCTCTCCTTCTTTCTCAAAAAGACTAGCTTGAGTCTTCTTGAGCTCCTGAGTGACTCGCGAGAGGTTCTCGGAACTCGCTTTATAGAAGAAACAGTCCCTCTTCCACACCTCCAACTCATTCTTCAACTTGTCATAGTTATCGACCAGTGGTGGGCGCATAATGAAGTTGCGACATTGAGCCGCAATCCCACCACTGCTCGATAACTTAGCCGGCTGCACCTCGCTATCGAGGTCAACTTCCCTCACCGCCTCTACCTCGCTATCGAGGTAGACACTCTCGACTAGGTCAGCCTTCGTCGAGCCTTTTTCCTCCTCCTCCTCTTCCTCACTGTCGCTGCTACTAGTAGCCGACTCATCGCTAGAGGAGGAGGAGGATTTACTCGACTTCGGAGAAGACTCAATCGGGGTGGGTGAGAGAGCCTTTGCTGGCACACTAGATGAGGGAGCCTCTGCTGACGCGATAGACTCGACAGCACACTGAGTCTCCAGAATCGGGGTGGGTGAGAGAGCCTTTGCTGGTGCACTAGATGAGGGAGGCTTTGCTGACGCGATAGCCTCGACAGCGCACTGAGTCTCCAGAGCTTTTAACTCTGAGCTGAAGAGACTTTGCTTCGCCTCCTCAGTCAGCTCTGGTTGACTGCAACTGCTATGCTTCGCATGCCACTCCGGTAACGTCTCGACAAGGCGAGATGCATTATGGCTGCTGCAAAAGTATCGAATGCCCCCTACCATTCGCTTATTTACACAAGAGTGTTTCTTGAAGGCATCACTGCGAAAAATCTTTGCACAAACGCAGAGCTTGAAAGCCGTCTTGGCATTATTGTAGTTAACCATTTTCTGAAGTGAAAAGGGGAAAACAATGATTATAATTCCGTAAACGTTTGATAGCAAACGATTGATTCCTAGTTTATAAAAACGGAAAAGAATGATTTTACACTTAGTGAGATGATAGATTTGAGTGTAGTGAGTGGCACTAGATCCCGTCGACAGCCCGAAGGCCTTGTACTGATCACTAGGGAAGTGAGAGATCTTCCCCGATACCCGCTATTTACAGCTTAAGACATCATTGTCACTGCCCCGAAGTGGTAACAGCAACGCCGAGTCAAAGGTAGTGAACAGTAGCTGGGATCTAACCCCTCAAAGCTGCCTTAGACTTAGTTAAATTTGAAATCTGATAGTAGATTTGAACTCAGCATACTTGAAAACCCCAGAAAACCTCCAAAACTAGTGAATTTAAATTTTTCAACTTTTTAGCACTACTTATGAAATTTTATAAGTAGTCTGTCACTTAGGCCAGGTCAATAGCGACCGAACCCTTTTTGAATCAAGTCAAACGGACTTGTAGAAGCAAAGTTACAAGCCTTTAAAGTTTTGGAGTCTTTTATGGCCTGGAGACGAAGGCCATCTCCTGGCTAACCTCTAAGTCTGACGGCTTAGCTGATATCAGCAATGAAATTTTCTAAGTCGGTTTCTTACAGAAACTCGGAATTTGGAATGTCCGACGCTATCATCGGAGTTCAGAGAGATGACTTACCGTTGACAATCTCTCGTCTTAATGAAAAGTCTCCGTCGGTTCCCAGCTTATATAGTGTGTGGCGATCAGCTGATGACGTAATACCCATCATCCAAACACTAAAAATCCCGTCTATCTCCGGTTCTAGTGCTCCGATTGAGCTGGAAATACACCATTTCCATGTAGAATTTGACGCTGAATCCGAATCTGGCCTCCGTTTTCCCATCCGATGCTTCGTTTTGGCTCTACAGTAGGCAGCCATCGCAAAAATTCTAACTCGTTTTTTCGAAAAATGTTGAAAATTTTTTCTCGCCGATTGCCTTGAAACTCACCATACAGATAGAGAATTTCACGCTGATTCCAAATCTGAAATCCGTTTTCCAATCCGATGCTTCGTTTTGAAGCTACAGCCCAAAACGTCCCAAATTCTAACTCTGTCGTTTTTCACCAATGTCCCAAAATCTTAAATGGCGTCTCACATCTAAACGAAGACAGATAGGAACAAGCCGATTCTTTCACTGAATTTGTCTCACTCTTAGCTTTCAAACGAGCTATCGCACGACAAAATCCGTCCACTGGAAGCCAAAATCGAAGCAAGCTGTCCAGAGGGGGGGGGACGTCAGTGAAATTTCAAAATTTGATGAAAAATGTTTTGGTGACGGTCCCAGGTCGAAATTCCACACTTTGGAAAATTTTCAAAATTTTACCCATACAAAGTCACTCTGACACTTAGGATTTTTTCAGGTGAGCGAGCTCCGACCTAAAATCTTGTAACCGCTCTAACTTTTGAACGAAGACAGATAGGAACAAGCCGATTCTTTCACTGAATTTGTCTCACTCTTAGCTTTCAAACGAGCTATGGCACGACAAAATCCGTCCAGTGGAAGCCAAAATCGAAGCGAGCTGTCCAGAGGGGGGGGGACGTCAGCGAAAATTTTTTCTCTCCGATGGCGTTCAAATTCACCATACCGATGCAGAATTTCACGCCGAATCCGAATCTGGCCTCCGTTTTCTCATCCGATGCTTCGTTTGGGCGCTACACACCAAAACGTCCCAAATTCTAACTCTGTCGTTTTTTCGAAAAATGTTGAAAATTTTTTCTCGCCGATTGCCTTGAAACTCACCATACAGATAGAGAATTTCACGCTGATTCCAAATCTGAAATCCGTTTTCCAATCCGATGCTTCGTTTTGAAGCTACAGCCCAAAACGTCCCAAATTCTAACTCTGTCGTTTTTCGCCAATGTCCCAAAATCTTAAATGGTGTCTCACATCTAAACGAAGACAGATAGGAACAAGCCGATTCTTTCACTGAATTTGTCTCACTCTTAGCTTTCAAACGAGCTATGGCACGACAAAATCCGTCCAGTGGAAGCCAAAATCGAAGCGAGCTGTCCAGAGGGGGGGGCGTCAGTGAAAATTTTTTCTCTCCGATTGACTTGAAACTCACCATACAGATAGAGAATTTCACGCTGATTCCAAATCTGAAATCCGTTTTCCAATCCGATGCTTCGTTTGGGCGCTACACACCAAAACGTCCCAAATTCTAACTCTGTTAAAATCTTGAAGAAAAATTTTTTCTCCCCGATTGCCTTGAAACTCACCATACCGATGCAGAATTTTACGCTGAATCCGAATCTGGCAGCCATTTCACCATCCACGACAACCTAGACGGTCGCCCACGTCAACCTAGACGGTCGCCCACGTCAACCTAGACGGTCGCCCACGTTAACCTGGACGGTCACCCACGTCAACCAGGCGGTCGGACCAACTCACCCGAGTCTCACACTCTGTCGTTGCAGAGGGGGGGGAGTCAGCGAACAGTTTGTGAACGTGGACCCACCTGGCCGGCACACGACGACAGACTACAACCTCTGTCGTTCCAGAGGGGGGGGAGTCAGATCCGAAGCACCACGGCGGCTGACCACGACACTCTGTCGTTCCAGAGGGGGGGGTCGCTGTGTTTATTATGGACCTTTTATTACTACTATGGTTCAATCATTTTACCAACTGTTGTCGACATGTGTCTCCGCTGTAACGCGTGAAATTATCTACTTTACATCTAAAGATAAGCCGTGGATAACTCCGGTTTTGAAATCATTAATAAATCGAAGATGGGCTGCTTTCCGTTCGAGAAATTGGCAAGAATATCATCACTATAAGCAGAAAGTGAAACAAGAAATTGCAAGTGCTAAACAAATATGGGTTGCAAAGAATTCAAAACCAAAAGATGTATGGAACGTGGTAAATGTCATCAGGGGCTCGAAAATAAAAGATCCGTGGAGTGTTCTCGTGGAGAATTCAGGTAACCTGGAGAATCTGCTTCACCAAATGACTGATGAATTCCTTAAAATTTTCAATGATGGTACTGATGAGAATTTATTACCTCTGATGGATGAATCCTGGGACTTTTCCATAGACGAGCAGAGTGTCTACCATCACCTCAGTCATTTGAGCCTCAGAAAGTCACAAGGTTCTGATCTCATTCCTCCGAAATTGCTGAGCGTTGGGGCCCACTTTCTGTGCAGACCTCTCACAGAAATCTTCAACAGGTCAATTTTAACGAAGACATTTCCTCGCCTCTTTAAAATGGCTTTTGTTTGCCCTATTCCTAAGTGTACTTCTCCTGAAATAAGTGACTTTCGACCTATCTCTCTCTTGCCCTCAATCTCAAAGATATTCGAAAGAATAGTTTTAGGCCGAATGAAATTCGACATTGTTTCATGCTACGGACCTCGTCAACATGCGTATTGACCGTATTGGTCTACAACTACCGCCCTCGTTGAGTTGTGTGATATTATAACACGCTTCCTCGATCAGAAATCAACGGCATCCGTTAACGTGTACTGTCTCGACTTGGCCAGGGCTTTTGATAAGCTTCAACATCGGCGTTTAATAAATTATTTGAATTCTTGTGGCTTGCAACATGGATTTTTGACATGGCTTCTGTCATATTTGAGTGGTCGTGAAATGTGCGTTAAAATTTTGAATAGATATGGTCCAACAGCATCAGTGTGCTCTGGAGTTCCCCAAGGTTCAGTTTTGGGTCCAACACTATTTGCAGCTTTTATGGGATGCATCAATCTTCCTTTTGGAAACATTGAATGTGTGTTATATGCAGATGATGTGACAGTTGTTGAATTTGTACAACATGATGGTTCTTCTTCAGTCGATCTTGGTATTTGTGAGTCCATATTTCAAGATAAAGGGTTGTCATTGAACAGGTCAAAGTGCAAGCAATTGACTATACAGCGTTCCACTGGTGCTACCATTGCACACGAGAATGGTTTTGTAAAAGAAGAATCCCTTAAACTTCTCGGCATAACTTTAAATAATCGTCTGAAATGGAATGTCCAAATTTCACAACTCTTAACAGCTGCATCTCGCAGACTTTATGTGATTAAATGTCTGAAGTCCTTCTTGCCGTCTCATACTCTGATAAATGTATATCATTCTCTGATAACTCAGTATTTTCTATATGCATCCCCCGTGTACGGTTGTCTTCCCTCAACCCTTTGTGATCGATTGGAAAAGTATCAGAGGAGCCCATAGACTTATCTGTAACTCTACTTGTTCCTGTGACAAATTTCCCCCGATAGCCGAGAAACTTGAATTTTCTGCTTTGCGTCTCTTGCAGACATCAGAGATAAACATTTCGCATCCTCTACACGTCTTGGTTCCTGAGAGATTAAGTGTTACTAAGAAATTAAGAGTGCCATGCTCCAGCACGACACGTCGATTGAATTCATTCTTTCCGTGGGTTTCATGCCTACAGAATGGTTTATGTTAGTCTACTTATTTTTTTTGTTCCTTTATGTTTGACCTATTGATTTCACTGTATTCGTGTCACTTCTTTATTTATATTCTTAACCGTATGTCTTGAATTGAAATCTGTAACATTGAATGTGTAACTTTGTGATTATCAGTTTGTGAATAAACGCTACTACTACTACTACTACTACTACTACTATTGGATATGTTGAAAATATGATTTATCAGGAAATTGCGAAATTGGCAATGCTAGCCCAATAAATGTGTTTGAAAATGTTTCTCATTTGTTAGAATCATGTTTAACTTCCTCAGCAAGTCGCTGAGAACGTCGAGGAACCAGAGGTGAAGGGTCGCATTTAGGCCTACTTTACGCGAATGACCGGAACTGTGGAGAGGCGCCTATGGCAATTCCTCTGCTTTATGAAATATGCTGTAATAAATATTGAAGTGAAGTACAGTTGCTCTCGTTGTTCCGTTCTTGTTTCATGGGTGATAAGAAAGTGAGGAAGAGGAAGAAAGAGGTTCCATGGTAATATCAAAATAATGATATTCTTTTTGCTATAATACAAAAAAAGGGTACACATATAGAGTAGGGTCGAGTGTCGACTCAAAAAAAGTATCTCTATATAGTAAAAATTTTTATATGAAAAGATTCAGCTTCTTGCGGAGATTACGTTCCCGTGGTTCAAAAAATTATTTGAGCAGTTCTAAAAAAAGTCAAAATTTTGACAATTTATATATCGAGATGACTCTCCTAAATAAGTGGTATGAAACAAGTTAGATATCAAAAGGAATGAATATTTGCTAATAAACATCCTAACTAAACGGAAATCAAGCTGATTATCAAGGGAATTTCATGAATTGTATTATAATGAAAGTCTTCATGAAAAAGTTTATTGTGCTTTCTTGGCTGAAATTTCAAGTTTTAATTCAATTTTCACCGGCATGATTTCAAGATTCGATCACTAAATTCATGCTTCATTTCTAGAATCTGAATAGTGATGTGGACCCATTTACATCTTTCAAAGTTAGTTGAAATCATTGTCTTTGATTATGTGATTTTGCTCTGCAAGTGGCAGGTTGCCTGTGATATGATTACCGTAAGAAAATACTCTTGACGTTGAGTATGAAACTAATAGGAACCCATCGAATTGCTAATTTAACAAACATTAAATCTCCAAAGCTGTCATGAGAATCTGTGAAATACCATCATTCCTTCTGCATCACAATCATGATCACTCAATTCCGTTGTAGTTTCTGCAAAACTGCAAAAATTTCTAGATCTCACATTTGGTGGCAATACCACCTGCATCTCCCTTGAGTTCATTTAATAAAATCGAAAGTGCATACACATTGGGGATTTAATAAATGCGGAGTTACACCTAATATTCCTACTCTATGGACCCGCGGGCACCCTGTTTATTTATACCCAGAACAGCCAAGTAGCTATAACGTCACAATGAGCTTGTGCAACACCTAGCGTTTGAGAGGCTTGTATTATATTTTGTTTACCATTTTGTCTTGTAAGCATGTTATATCTTAATACAATATCCAAATCCATTATTCGTGGAAATAATAGGCCAAGACCAACACAGGCATAGTCCAGGCACTGATGACCAATACATGCATTTACATGTTCATCTAAGCATAAACCAATTGGTGAAATTGGGCAAAACTACCTAGATTTTCTTTTAACCGTAAACTTATGCAAAATATTCTTATTAATGACTGTCTCTATCGTTGCGCCTGAAATAGGGCTTATATCCCTTGTGAAATTAGAAATCAAAACAGAGATGCCACATAACAGAAATATCTTATTTTCAAAATTATATCTACATTTCAATGCATTTTTCGCATGCTCTGGACGACATTTTAACTACTTGATCTGCGCAATGAGATCCGCAGATTCTCACACCACGATTGCGAGAAGAAGCACTTGCCTTGTTCCTATAGGATGCAGTCTCACACTTCTTTCGTTTTTGGAGGTTCGATACAGCTGCTGATGTCTGATAGCGAAGAATCCTTGTCCTGTACCTTCGTGAGATCCTCTATCAGCGAAAGTAAGTGATCTTTCCGACTGATTTTCCGACCGCCAGTCACTTCATTGTAAATTAACCATCCATTCAATGCCGCAAAATCGATCAAGTTCTGCCATACTGCGACATGCCGTCTTCTGATGGCAGAGCAGCAACTATCATCATCCTCAACATGGAATCGACGCCACATTTTCCCGTATTGTATAATTTCGCTACTTTGGGTCAATTGTTGGATTGACATGTATACTCGAAAACATATAGAGCAAATTAATATACACTCCTGGACTTCTTGCATTGGTATTTCAATACCGTGGCATTTTCCTTGGAGTTGTACATAGAAGCAGTTTCAATTTCATGCAGATTCAAAGTCTGTTTTGCTCACAGGCAATCCTTACACTTAGCACACACTGTTTCAGAAATACACCTGCAATAAAATGTTATCATGTTACATACATGAGTCACACACAATCTTGCGCTCTGAATACCCTTGCACACAAACCTTTCACATTCAACGCATCGAACTTTCACCTCTCGTGGCAGAGATGACACCGCCCTCTTAAAGAGTGTTCTTCTCTTGCCTCTTCTTTGGACTGGGTGGGAATATTCACTCCATAGGCTTCGATTGCTTGTCGTACTGATAGCTGCAAACGAGGTTGGTGAGGTCGACGCAAAATGAGAGATTTCATGAGAAGTTGACACCCCGAAAAGAGACAAATGATGCCAATACTTTCTTCCAGCATTCCAATTTAAATTACATTTATCCAATTGAGAAATCGAATTCAACGCACCAACATCGAGTAGATATGAAAAACAGCTTTGTCGGCCATCGTCTGCTTAATTGCCAAGAACATGTGTAAGTTTGAATGCACTGGACGTCAGCATTATATCAACACAGCGCCTTTCGTAGTATTGTATTGCATTATCATTTCTGGTTTCCCATATTTTCATGATTTGAAATGGCGCATGATGGAACTCAGAATAATGACCGCCTTTCCTTTTTCGGGACAAGCACGCATATGATGGCGAGATCCTTCACATTTTTAGGACGGACATTTCATGGTGCAAATAAACTTTTGAAATTTCATTTTGATACCATCATAGACAAAGTCACTCAAAGGGTAGATTGGACTATTATTAGGCCTACTTTATAAAGAAATAAAGTGCGCCCGAGGCCTAAAACCTCTATGTGCGCGTGCAGCGGTTGAAGTTGATGCGATAGGCAGTTTTAGAGAAAAATGAAAGTGAAATTTGTAGGCTGGCTAAGTCTCCCACCATTCCCTAGATAATTTATCGCATAATTGATAATTTTATCAACCAGATAAGTTATAGCAGCTTAGGAATCTCAGTAGAAGAATTATTCACAATTTTTCGGAAAATCTAGGTGCACCTCGAAGAAGAGTTACGGAAGACCCCGTGATAAACATACAAATTGAAAAGTACGATACTTAACGACATCTAATTTACAACACATTGTCACGAAATATTGAACCGTGAAAAATCACTGAGCTAAGTTTTAAAGATCGCTCTCATGGCGCTAAAAACGTAACAGAATATTTGTTAGCAAAATCGCGATCAGCTTCCAGGGCACGTATTTCAGCAAAAGTCGTTAAGAAAAAGAGCTATATTTTGTAGCAGAATAAGATGTATTACACCTATCTCATGTATTCATTCACAGACAAAGAGTAAAAAATACAATCAATCTCTCCTAACAAATTCATTTTAACATGAATTATTATGAATAATTCACAGTGCAGAAAAAGAACAAACTTTGTTAGTTGAATCTCTTATGGAGAAAAATAAAAAATAACGTCATTTAAAGCAAGCAAGCAAGAGAACACTTGATCATGTTCAATGAAAATTCAAGCAGAAGTAACTGTGGAAATATTCGATGGACAACAGTAACAATTTGAAGTTGCCAATATGTAAATACTTATTCAGTTTTCGCCTATAGCAAATCGGAAGAAAAGTTAACAATAAAAAGAAATAATAGCTGTCAAGACAATACAAGTAGTTTCTCATTAGATATAGGCCATATGCGCCTTCACCAATACCGTCGCTCTTCAAACGCATGATCTCAAAAATTACATTCGGATACGTTTAGACAATACCAATAATGACCGTCTACGGCAGATATAATGGCACCAATAGGATATTAGGAAGGACTTTTGAAGTCAGGCTATACACCATTCTTGTTCATGTATTCTATTTCTCTCTTCTCCTTTTTCAGATTTCTTGCTTCATAAAGTTTGCTGAAAATGACAAGGCAAATTGGATTAATCAGATATGATAATGATAAATCATATTGGCGAGCGGTAGAATTCACAAATTCACATACTTTCGCATTATACATTTGAGAGAACTGCGAGTCCCCTGGACGCAGCGGCTGACAATGCAGGTATTCCGTAATCATAAAAACAAATAAATCTAGAATTTGACTAAAACTAAACTACAGTGAACTAAATGAATAATACACGGTGCTTAATTTGTTTTATAATATGATCTCATAATCACATATTTTTTCAACAGAACTTTGACCTTCTATGAATCGACGTGTAAGCGAATATCAGGTTCGAAGGTTTGCATGTTGATTTACAGAGTTCTACGAATTAAATCATTTCGTCTATAATTTCCAGTTCACACCACCGCTCATATTCGGTCATTCAGCCATTGTATGTCTACTTGTATGTCAATATGCTCACCGATTTTCAATAATTCGAATAATAAGGGATTCAGAGCTTAAAGGATTTCCACTGTCAATGACTTTGAAGATACCACGCTTCTTTGGTTCCTGAAAAAGAAAATTCAAATGTTACTTTTGTTTTTACAGCAAAATGTGATATTGAAAAAAGATGTATTGAGCATACAATCAACTCGACTTTAGGCATCCATTAAAGACTGAGGCTTGAATAAAGTTTTTAAGAATAACTACTGAACTGATTTTGATTAAACCAATATTACATATTTCCTTTCCAGTATTGAAAATATTTTGATGAGATCCTTAGTACATCCCTATTCAATTTCTGCACCATCCTACCATAGCCCGTTTTCAACAAAATTTGATAACGACTACCTTAGAACATGAGCGAACAAAACAAATGATCATGGGTTAGAAAACGCAACATTTAAAATTGCGATATCTGAAAAGCGAAAACACTCCTAGTCCAAAATTTAGGCGAGTGCTAGGAAAATACTCTATTACTGTTTGAATCATATTCTCATGCCCCTCTTTAAAAAACTTGCGATTTTTATATGAGATGACTTCTCTATTTTGGCCACTGTCCAGAATATGCGATCACGGATACGAGTGTGCAATTGCTTGTTTGGAAGCTGAGAATATAATCTCTCAAATAATGCTTAGTGCGTTGATGTGAGATATGATTAACTTACAACTCAGCAAATTGTGCACGGACACAATAATGATAATCATAATGAAAACTTCATTCAATGATAGTAAGAAAGCGGCACATGGCATATACAACCACATCGATACACAACCTATTGCACAAAGATTTTCTTTTGGGTGGCAACAATGCTCTCACATGCTGCAGAGTCGTCGTATTCAAGCGTTTTCCGGAAAAAAGCAATGGACGATGCATCATGAATATCAGATACAGGCTTGATTAGTTTAATATCTTCAAAGATATGTCATCCTTTAGCCAGGCGGTCTAATTGTTTTTAAATAATTTCAGGCCTGTGATTAGCCTATGAAAAAAATTGAGGATTTTTTTTGCAAAAATTTGAGGAATGGAAACGGAGCCTAGTACAATAATTGCAAGAAAAACTACAAATTTTAGCACAGATTTTGGGCCAAACTTCAAGTCATGAAAGTCACAACGAAGAAGGTAACCCCAGGGTTGACCACACCACACTTTTTGAAGTTGTGTATATTGCACAGGAATACTGACTTGGTCATAATCACTTCCCGCGTTATTGCGAATTTAATTTGTTGCCTCAAGTATTATCTGCTTAGAATATGACGAATAGAGGATGTCAGATCAAGCTGCTGATATCGCTCTGCTTCACGTTATCGTCTCCAATTCAATGATGCATGTCAGATTTGTATACTGCAATTTTTTGAATATAGGATATATCCTCAACTACATGCATCTGGGGCTTTGCAACGATTAATTTTTACGAACTTTAGACAAATTTTGGGAGTATAAATATAGAAAACTTAAAATCGTTGACGGAATGTCTGTGACTTAAAAAAGTCAGTAATTTTCATTTTGGAGGATACGCTACATTACACACTAATTTATTAATATTACGTTATACTGCATAAGTTTTGGTGGCTCTAGTTTGTTAGCGTTTGATCATATCGCTCCGATCTACATTCAAATGACCATAAATTCTCTCATACAACACAAAACAAATGTCGGGAACAGGCTTGCCGTTAAGTTGTTGGTCTTATCTAGGCAAAAAGCGAAGGATTATCACCTCTATTCTTTGAAGCTGCGCCGAGATATTGACATCCACATCTTGCAGTGGACCCAGGTTGAAAATCTACCAACCCAGTACTATGTGGTTCAATGTCTTAATTAATCTAAGTTCACATACAACGATAAGCAATGTGTGCACTAGTTTCACACCAAGCTGTGTTCAGCAAATTATGAAAACGATCTATACGTGAATAATTCATCCAGGATAAATGTCGGTCGGCAGATCCTCGAAAACGTACCTGCAAAAAGACTCATGGGATAGCAGAGCTTCATGGGCTTCCAACCCCCGCACGCTAGTGACCAGGAGGCATATAGACAACATATTTAGGGACCATCCGCTTTACACCGTCGGATGTGTTCATATTCAGCGGAAATAAAATGGAGGAGAGTGAGTGAAACAAACGCTTCAGTTGATAAGAGCACTGAAATCCGAGTGGGCTGGGCTACCTATATGTTATCACATAATGGATATGGAAGATCGATATCCTTAAGTTCTTTAAGAAGTACAGGCATGTATTTAGCAGCCATGTAGTCGCAGAAACATATAAAGAAGGTTGTGACACAGGTCAAGATAATTAATGAAAATAATTGAATGTGCATTTTATTGTTGGAATTCTAAGCATTATTATGAAGTTAGAAGTAAAAATTTGCCGACAGTGTTCAAATATAGGCCTACAATTTCTGTGGGTTGATCGCAGTGCTTCACTCATTAAATACGTGAAAGCATTGCACTAAGGAGTTCGACAGACAATAACTTCGGACAACTTCTCTGCTTAGCAAAATAAGTCCAGACAAACCGGAACATCTGCAGCCCTGTAGTTTGCAGAAATGGAAACAACGTGAAACAAGATCAATTCAACGTAGCAAAGTGCGTCGAGGTAACAAAATCAAAAAACTTTTGATATTCTAAATATGATTTGAAAGAAAATTATTATATCCTAAAATGTCTAAAAAATTTTAAAAAAATGCTTACTAGAAGGACAAGCAACGCTTCTCCTCTCCTCATGTGTAATAAATTGGCGAGTGAGTCGTTCTTTTCAAAATTATGTGTATCACTTGTGTATCTACCCATCTAGATACTAAGAGGACAGGTCTGTGTCCAATCAAAATATCAGACCTAGCTAGCACAGCGGGATTACGCTATCTAGAATCTACCAGGTGGGTAAGAAAAAATTATAAAGTTATAAATCTTGAGTGATTCATGATTAGCAGTATGGATGTAGGATACATGTTATAGGAGTCTATCTTAGCTTCTTGATTGGAAGTTTACACATCATCGCCATTCGCCAAAAAACAATACACTGTCCTACATTTAGTCTGTAGTGTGTCATATTTAAGAAATTTCTCATAGTTTAGCTATATTTGAGGATTTGAGGAATAATAAACAAATTTGAGGAATCTGAGGAATTTGAGGAGTAATCACAGGCCTGTAATTTGAAGAACTTTTGACAAGCATCACACATGCGTATGTAGGAGGCCAACAGTAAGATCGATGACGAAGAACAAGATAATGGTTGGACTATGACTATATTTTATAGATTTGTTCTTAGATATCGTTTTTACTAAAATATGTCTATAACGTGTCTTTTATGTGGTCTCCGTAGCACAGTGGTTAAGTGTTTGGCCTAGTGATCCTTTGGTCCAGTGGTCGAGCCCCGAAGGTGTCATTGGAAGTCGGCAGGAAGGGCATCCGGACTAAAAGTACTGCAACGCTCCATAAGTCTGATTATGTCAGCACCGTCCAAGCCCCAAGTATGGGGAGTAGTGACGTAAAAGCTTCATTCATTCATCATCAACGTCCTATTTGCTCAGCATGAAAACAACTGTTGGGTAGTTAGTAACTAACAACAAATTCCTCTTTTTGAAAACTCAATATCGGTAGAAATATTTAATATTGAGCCGCATTCACAGCCGAAAAATGCAATATTCTCGAACAGCCATTTCATCCAATGCATAGAGAAGTTACCATCAGCAGGCATAGTAGAAATCCGCGTACATCAATACGCACAATTCTCTGTTTGATATGCAGACATATACTGTGTGTGTGAAGCACTTCTTTCTCAAACCTACGATTATGAATCTGTGTGAAACATACAAGAGGTTTATTCAAAACCACACAACGCTTCAATCTCTACACTTTTGACAACACTATTTTGGAGTTTTGCAAAAATGCCTCTGTTGAGACTACTGCTTGAAATTTGAATGAGCCGTTAAAACTGGAAGCAGGGTGTATGAGGATCATCTGACTGCCTCATGCATCACAGATCATGTCTTCAACTCACATGGTAGGGATCACCTTCATCATCATCATTCTTCAGCTTGCCGACTTTTCCATGTACTACAACATCGATCTGGAATAAAATATAGAATGTTAGATGCCTTGTTAGAATGATAAACACGGAAAATGCTCCAACTGCTCACTTTAAAATGATCTAACAGATTTGCATCCACTTCGTAAGGTGCACCCATTACCACATTATTGACATACTGAAAAGAGATGACAGGAAATTGAATTTTTAGTTCCTTATGTTTTTGATTGGTGCTTTCGTGTGTGAATGAAGCATTGAGGTCATTTCCCTGAGACCACATATCATCATCTATAAGCATGAATTGAAGTTTGCATTCCATTAGATGATCATGGCTGCTTCCCGGGATAATTTACGGCAAAAGTATTTGCCTTAGGGCATACCTTATCGCATCATGTGACAGCCTTTGAAAATCCTCTATAAAACCCGCATGATAACAGAGGTTTTGAACTGCAATGTTGTGTGCATTATTGGGCAATTAATTCAAACGTGATTATCAAAATATACCTTGCTTTGCCTCATGAATATTCGTCGGGATGCGACAAACATATAAAATTATCAGTTATATTATTTGACCACTTACAGCTGCAACAAGAAGATGAGATCTTTCTTCAGGTAGATGAAATTTGCACTTGATACCTCAAATTACTCCCAACATTACATTGAATGTGGATAATAACTACTTTTAGCATTTCATTATAAATGACACGAGCAGTCATCATGGTCAGTAAAAATGCTAAAATCCAATAATTATGACAAAGGAAACAATACATAGATAGCAGATATTCCTCGTCGGAATTGCACCGTTAATAGCTTCATTAAGTTGCTGTCAGCATCATCAATAATGATCAAATTCTAGCATTACCCATCTTCGTTTTGCGCAAACTTCTTACACATACGTGAGAAATTGAAACAGACAAGAGCATTTCAATGGCTGACTTACTTTACAGGCAAGAACTGACAGTGTTCTTTCGTAGATATTCATGATTGGATAATTCATTCCCTTCAACACATTAGCTGTCTGAAACAAAATCGAATGATAATATTACAAGTAGGATTGCAAGAACATTTGAAGTGTACAATTTGATTTCAAATTTACTCAGTGACATATAGAAAATAGGAAAATGTCGGCGCAACTACATGTAACAGCTGTCAAGTTCCAATATTTATTTATGCTGAGACGCAACGATGTACTTTCTGAAGCTCAAAAAGCTAAAAAGTGCTGTAATCAGAATAGGTCACGAGATATCGTGAAATTCCGTCAATTCAATATTCAACATCTTTCTCGTATGTATACATCAGCACTGCATTCTAACGTGGTCATTGCTTCAGTTCGCTCAGTTCCTCATTCATTTGACGGTTTTCTTCGCTCACTCAGTTCACTATTCATTTTAATTTTGAGCTGAGCCGGTCAGTTCATCGTTCAGTCAACTGAAAAATGTCAGTTCGCTCAGTTATTTTCCGTTCACTTAGCAAGACCGAATGTTTATAGTAATGATAGTATTACAAATAGGATTGCAAGGAACTTTCGAATTCTACACAGATTAGTTAATAGTATTTCAGCGTACCGGTTTCAACACGTCATACACGTACCATCATCAGTGACAACAACAAAGCAATGAATGCGCATTTTTATACTTGGATGAATTACATTAACAAATGATAATGAAATAATGATACAGACGAACAAAATGACAATATTTATAATAAAACATCGGTTATGACTTTATATTGTTGTTTATTAGTACCTTTGTGCTAGATTTAATTAGAAGTGTCTTTGCAATTTTTGTATGGCGTGTTTGTAATAATATTTTGAAGTTTTGTTGGTATGTGTCTATGTAATGATATTTTATTATAATAGAACAAAACTTCAAAATATTATTACAGACATAAAAGATAAAAAGATATTTTTCTATGTTCCTGATCTGTCTTGAAAGCATATCAGTTGAAATAAAAAATAATTAAGCATCTTGTGCAAAATTTTTCATAAAAAAGATTGAAAAGAAAGTATGAGGAACTATGTCTTGCTGTCATCTGGCTTCGAGTGTGGACAGAATGCTTTATCTTTTTTATGTATTAGGCACGTTTTATATGTTTTTACGTTGTAGGCAAGTAGACAGTAAGGCTCTAAGCATCGGTTAAAACTTACTTTGAGTACATTCAATCAGTCTAGGGGATGCCGTAGCGTTTCAATCAATCAGACTAATGTCTCCCATAAAAATGCATTTCGTTTACAACTATAAGATCATGTTTGAGACTTACTCGTAACAGTAACTTGACTTCAAAAGGCTGCAGAGAAAATTGTTAGCTCTCGAGTTAGAATCTGATTAGGTGCGTACACATAAACTGGTAATAAGCCAGATCAAAATATGAAACTGCATTATTTGAAATAAAGCAGACTGTTACATTGTATAGTATGATAATTATGCGTCATAGTACAGCTAATGTTGTAATTCCTACAGCAACAGCATTTCGATGTTAACCAGCAAGATTCATCGAAATAATTTTCTGGATGAGGTCTGAAAGTGACTCAGGAGATCTAGCGCTTAATGGCGGCTAAAATCTGACCTAGATAATTGTTGGCCATCAAATTTTATCGATTTTATGAATGTCTTAAATTAGTACGCTTAATGTATCACAGAAAATAATGTAATGATCAATTTCTCTGACGAGCTCACCTGATCGGACAGCAATCCCACAATAAGATAGTCTCCGAACTGAGACGCTTTTTCCAGGAAGTCTACGTGTCCAGCATGGAAGAGATCAAAGCTGCCGTGGACATACACAATGCGATCTCCTGGTTGAGGGGATTTGCCTTCAGAGAATTCAATTATACGCTGGGTATCAGCCAGAAAACACGATGCTCCAGTGTATGGACTCCGGGATGTTGAAGACTAAAATTAGGAAGATTATTAAATTCATTTACTTCTTTTATAAAATAGGCAGAAAAAATGGAATCTGAGACAATGAAATCAAGTTAATATAAATTCCTTTTATAATTGAATTAATAGTGTCTTAATGATGCATCGTTGAGGAGCATCGTACGATTTCTGCTTCGCCGCACCGAGAATCACAATTTTTAGATTATTCGCAAATACAAGACAGCAAACTGTAGCAACTAACAGCCAAAATTATAACAATCAGGTTTGATTGCATTGCAATTGATGATTTTCTAATTTGACAGTCATTGAGAACTTGTTTTTAGGAACTACGAAAACAGGCATGACAGCGGTGTGAGTAAAATATGCGTATAGAATTCATTTGTTTTCACTTGGAAGATGCCCTGGCTAGTCATGATATGATATTTTTGAACTTTTCGAGAGAGGGAAGCCCAAAACGATCGATGTCGTCGATTTCTCTTTATTGGCCAATAAAGAGAAATCGACGACATCGATCGTTTTGGGCTTCCCTCTCTCGAAAAGTTACAATGCCTGGCCCTCTCTTCTGTGAAATGATATTTTTGAGTTGGAAGGAAGAGTTGTTTGAATTACTCACAATGAGTCATACTGCCTGCTACCACTTCACACTTTCCTAACATGTCTGCAATCGTCACAACATTTGTTTTGAGATAATTCGACATCTTTCATGTGAACCACGGTTCCACCTACCTCACCTCAATGTTTTACATCCTTGGGTCATACTGTTTCCATTTGTTTGCAAACCTTTTGATTCGTCATCATATCAAATGCGTTTTAACTAAACTATGAAAAGTACAATGAGATGCATGAGAATAATAGATGTATCTTATAAATAGTTTCCCGTGACTTATTGACTTAAGTGGCGAGTACTTGTTCCTAAGTAGTGGAACAAGCATGCAGCTAATCTCCGCTTAATGCCATGAATTATTTGCAATCATTTCTTCCACATCATTGAGATTCGAAATATCCGCAAACGCCTATCATGGAAACTTTTCATGATTAGTGGAATTTGGTTTGATTATTATTTGTTGACGGCTGAGGCCTCACTCTCTCTCTAGTAGCTTTGAATTATTGACGAGTTTCAGGGCTTAAATTGCGTTTCTCCTTCATTCACATACAAAAGAGCCGTGAGCTCCTTCATTCAGTTTTCCTCTGTTGTCTTTCGACAGGTTCAATCACTTCTTGTATGAACCCAAATTACCAAAATAGTAAGTGCAGGAAAATTAAATGCATTCCATGCTCTACCGGAAGGCACAGATGCATTTGTACTATTCGATGACTTACAACTGTAAGGCCATACAACCGTAAGTTGAATATACTGAAGTCGTGATGATAGCTATTACTATCTTGATCTTGGTCAGCGTCTAAGTTTTCAGATCAAATTTTGCTAAACATCTCTTGATTCTTTTTTATTGAATTTTCATCCCGAGCACAGCTATGAGCCATGAACGAAGCTAGGGGTTACTCAATGAAAAAGCAACCTGTTCGTACGCCTCTTGAAAGCATCAAGATTGTATTGGACAGGGAAAGTGGTCTGGGGAAGCTGATTCCAAAGCTGTGCGTGCGAACAAAAAAGCTTTTCGAGCGCCTCACAATGCGTGCGCGTTCCAAGCTAACATGATAACATGTGAGTGCAGTGCATTAGGCCTGAGTGTGCTTCTGGAGAAGATCTTAGGTTTGGGTACACACTCATTTACTGCAGAGCTGCTTCTACCGAAATGGCATCTGTAGAAGAGACTGAGTGAAGCAACATACCGTCTGAAGGAGAGCGGCTGCAACTCGTTAGCAAGTTTTTCGCCCAAAAGAATCTCGACACGTCTCTCAACCCGTTCAAGGAGGTTGAGATGTGTTTATGGGGCGCCGGCCCACAGATGAAACAATGCTTCATCAGAGGACGAATAGTGGACTTGCAAAGATAGCAGACAGTCTGTGGTGGAAGATAGCGGCTGGCACGATAGAGACTACCAATGCGTTGAGCTGCCTGCTTTCTAATGGATTGGATGTACGGCTTCCATGACGTCTTTCGTAACCGCCAATCCAAGGAAGGAGATGGAATCTTGTTCTCTGATCCTATTATCTGACATCATAGTGCTATGATCATCATCATCTCCTTTAAGTCGTGAGTGCAGAATACTCTGGGTTTTTGATGGATTGAAGGAAACAAGCCAATTCCCTACGTAGGTCTTCATTAAGAACGTCGCATAACTGCTGACGTTGCTGAGTGTTCTTGGCTAGTCGCTCATTGGAATTGAAGAGTGTCGTGTCATCTGCATACATCACCAATCTACTCACTAGGCAGTCCGGGAGGTCGTTGATGTACAGCAGAAAAAGATTGAGTCCAAAATCTCCTGTGAACCTTGCATTCACAACCTTATTGGAAGACTTTAGGCCATCTAAGACGACAGATATCTGCTGGTCACGAAGGAAAAAAGCAAGAAGTTTGTGGAGTTGATCAACAACTCCATAGAACATAAGCTTTCTAAGGTGTCCCTGATGCCAGACTTTATCGAATACCTTGGAAATATCCAGGGCAACTGATATCGTCTCACCTTGTCTGTCAAGGACACGACTCACATGTTCAGTGACATATGAAAAAAGATCTGCAGTTGATCGAGAGTGCCTGAAGCCATACTGTTTTTCTTATAGAAGGTTCTGAGTCTATCATATTTGAATTTATTTCTGAATTTAATATATTTTTTCTGAGTTTATAATTATAATGCCATTATATGTTGCCGAAAAATATAAATATACGTATTAGTTTTTGTCAGGGAAGCTCGCGCGTATAAAAAAAGGAAGTTGACAATATGTTGGTTAATCACTGCTTCAAAAATCTTGCCAGCAATTGAAAGCAGGCTGATGTGACTTTAACTTGATGGAAAAGATGAGTCTGAACCTTTCTTTGGAACTGGAACCACGGAAGCTACTTTCCAACAAGAGGGAAATTCACCTGTGGATAGACATCCATTGAACAGAATTCTACCTCCATCGTCCAATGATGAATTCTCAGCAAACTCCTTGCAAAGAAGCTCGGCTCTGTCTGCTGAGGTTGTCGCTAACAGCAGATTATAAACAGTAGATCATAAACATGGTAACTGTAAGCAATTTCTGCTTGAAGCGTTTTCCTCCTTTAATTGCTATCTGAATAAATGGAGATCGGAGTATTTTTTGTCTTAGCAAATATCAGTTTAGTAGATTAAGCAGCCTATAACCTAATGTATATATAAGACCATGTACTCGCACTGAATATGTTTACGTGGCAAAAAGATAAGAGAATCATAGTTATTCAAAATTATTAAGATAGCAATTTACGCCTACAAATCATGCTTACAATTCGGCTTTTAAATATTTCTGCGCAATTGTAACTTAATTGGCATGATACCCAAAAAGTATAAAATGTGAGGGATCAGTGACCGCAGGGTTGCCACGTTTCATATTTCAAAAAAAATCATGTACCATTCATTTCGAGAACATGACTCTCGTTCAGTAGCAGGCATATTTTTTAGCATACTTCCACAGAGATACATATTATATAATACTTTATAGCATCTGCAACTACATGCAACTTCCTCTGTCGAGGAAATTATCCAAATTACTTAGTTGGTAATTTATGAAATCACGCGAAAATCCTGAAACAATGGACACTATATCCGTCTGCGCAAAATAGCATGATAAAATGCAAAGTTAGCGAAAAGACTACAGGTTGTCACACATGGTCCAGGTGGATCATATATCAAATTGATATTGTTATTGTAAGTGTTCACATTATTTCAGTGAAGTTTTCATGAAATTAGTAAAGTAGAATGACCAATAAATAAAAATAATAATAATAATAAATCCAAAAATACGAAAATAGAGTCCAACTATCATAAAATACATCCAATAAAGAATAATGCATGCCATAAGAAAGCCTTAATTCCCATAATAGCAAAAATTCAGAATTTGAACCAACATGCTCCCAATAAAACGTGTCCTTTCTGTTTATCTCGGAATGTGTTCACTACAGAAGAAGTGAAACGTTATCTTTGATAAGTTTTCTCACTGTTGAACTGCACGATCGCCTTCATCAATTCCACGGAATAAACGTGAAGCTCAGAGAGGCGTTTTCATTCTGATGACGTCCCTTGGTCTCTAAATCTTTCAGAAACTTACAATTAACAGAAGGTCCTTCATGAAAACATTGCCTGCGAATAAATAGGCTACAAAATGGTTAAAACTGGCCTATCGATAGGCATATTTTATCCTCAGGCCATACAGTTACATGTACATGTTTCACTGGCAATGTACATTGCACGAGCTACATATTAACTTGAATACTTTAATATATTTTTTACTAAATATGTGTCAAGATATCAGACGAGTAGGGAATGCGATTAGGACGAATATTCCTTAATTGAAATTACAGTAGTATTTTCATGATTCGGTTCCGCCGAAATGGACAATTCACTTAAATCATTCAAGACTATACAAATCTCCCATTTAACGAGTTTCAAACATTCCGCTTAGATTGGCATCGCATGCCTTTAATTCGGCGCATGATGCTGCTGACAGAGTTCCGGCATTGCGTGTAACTAAAATAGATTAAAGACCAAACATACAGTGAATTATCTTTTTGAGCGATGCGATTCCTGTTATATTCATATATTTCTTCTTTTGAAGTATCATTATAATATTTTCAAATTGATGAATGCTATGTTTCAATTATATGAATAATGATATTGTCTCTAGTCATCTTTGAAAAACTTAAAAGAAACATGTTTGACAGAGCATGCACTGTGAAAATTAATTTCTCGCAGTAATAAATTTAGCTTCATTTTAAAAGGAAAATGAATTTCAGCTAATTTCCAATTATTCACGTTTACAAATCTACGATAGTTTGAGACGCAATAGCTCTTCAGTCCAGGGATATGGAAGCGGAAGCGAATGCCCGACGATCGCTTCCGCTTCCGCAAGTATCAGGATACTAATGACTGACATGATACTAATTCGCGTGTCAGTGCGAGGCGAAGCACTTCTGACTTTTGACATTAAGTCTTGATATGAGTGAAGTAATAGTTGTCATACTTAGTACTTACCCTATTACATATAATCACAAATTGGCACCTGTTTTACTAAACAACTTTACACAATGCAGATTGGTGTGTCTTGAGGCAATTTCATTGTAGCATTCTCAACCACTCTCTTGATAGTTAAATATTTTTTTTACTACACGTGTGTTGGGAAAATATGACGTTTTTATTTCACAATTTCCCAAAAGTCTGCATTTTCAGGAAATTTGAATAGTATTTGACTTTTTGGCAAGTCAAAAGAACGCATGCAAGTCAGCTAGGTTTTCCGACAGAAAGTTCATGGAGACTGCGAAATGTTAACGTCAGAACCTATAACTCGTAAAAAAGTGGACAATGAAGAGAATGGGGGTCGATATAGGGAGGTGCGTAGCCCATGTCCGGTCTCCAAAAATTGGAAGCGGAAGCGAGTAAAAATCAATCGTTTCAACAACCCTGCTTGAGTCCATGTCAGAGAGCATGCAAAGTGAAAGCTTGTGATTGAGAAACCATCGGGGTGCGAGATAGAACCAAGGTGCATATGGATTTCAAATAAAATATTGTCTAGTCGTGATCCATGTTGCGACATTATCCGCTGCTTATAAAAAGCAAATTCCAATAATCTTTCAGCAAATCAACATAGGCATGTAGGCTTGCATTCTAGTGGGAATTGAAACAAAATTTTGATGAGAATACTTCTTCTAGTTGTAAAGGTTCCCAACCTACAGATCACAACATCGGGAGATTTTTTATCGCTATGCCACAGGCCATGAACAAATTTTATGAAATAAATCGGTGAATTTATCAATTCCATTTGAATATAATTAGAAAGTATATTCACGGTAAATAGTGATTTAAGTATACAATTTTGATTCGCGGATAATATTGCGATAAGTCGGGGCACCCATTTATGTTCCCTTGCTGTCTTAGAATATTGATATTCAAGTGGTAATTGTTGACAGGGTTCATACACGAGTCTCAATAAAGAATTCCAAAACTTTTCCAGGATTTTGAGGACTCAGATAATAAAATTCCAAAACCCAGGGTGTCCGCGCAAATTTGAATGAAAATTTTCAGGTGTTTTCCAGGATTTCCAGGGTAAAATTCATTTTCCAGGTTTTCCAGGAAAATTTAATAAAAAAGGGGGGGGGTTCAAATTTGAAAGAAAATTTCCAGACTTTCTGCAGGGAAATTTTACTCAAATGCACGCGTCAAATAAAAAAGAAAAATTCCGGGAAAAATCTACCCAAAATTCTGTGGTTAAGGAGCTTACACACCATAAAATTAATATCATCGAAGACAAAAATTTGAAAAGTGACATAAAATTGGTTGAATTTTTAAGGCGCAGGTGATTCTAAATAACAAATACCTATATATGCATCAGACGGTTACATTATATTTATAAAAAAATGAAAATATAATCGATCACAACAAATTTAAAGCTTGCGGATTGAGGAGAGCTAAATAGAGAAAGAGTATAACAATAAATAACGAAAAATATAAGACTTAACAATGAAGTGTAACATTAACGGAATATCTGCTAAGTCCACTCTACAGGGTGTTTCAGAAATCCTGGGCACTTTGCATAAAAATTTTTATATCATGATCTTTATCTATATTTACCATCGTAAAAGTGCCCTGACAGTCGCAAAACTTCATATTGATGTAAACATGTTATATAGCCGATGTATTCATGTACACCTGCAGATCTTAGTAAACTGATATAATTAGGGCTACTATCATTTCAACCACTAAATCGGGAAATGAAAAAGCCTTTTTTCTTTGATAAATGTATACTTGTATAAGCAAATAATACACATTTAACAAGAAAACAATGAGAGCATAGTCAAAGTACAAGTTATCGATCATGTTCGAACTGTTGGCCTTCCTTGGCAATGCACGCTCGAAATCGGGAAGAAACGGACTGGCAAACTTTATGACACAGTTCTGGAGTTATGTTGTGAACTTCTTCGATGATGAAGAAGCTCCTTAAGTCTGGAAGACTCCTAGGTCGACGTGCAAAAACTCTATTTTTGAGGAAGCCCCATAAAAAAATCACAAGGTGTAAGGTCCGGAGAACGTGAGGCCCACTCCACATGACCTCGACGACCAATCCATCTTTCTTTTAAGTGCTGGTCCAGGTGTCTCCTGACTGATGTGGCGTAATGTGCCGGACAACCATCTTGCATGAACCACATATTGTCATCATTGATGGAGAAGACATGTTCACGAAGCAAGTCAAGATATTTCTCACCGTTGAGATTTTCATCGATGAATACAGGACCAACTATTCCACTCGAACGAATGCCACACCATACCATTACGCCTGGGGCCTGACCATTACTTTCAACAGTGCACTGAGGGTTTTGTGTCGACCAGATTACACAGTTGTGTCGATTGACTGTTGCAGAAAGTTTGAATTGTGCTTCATCAGACCATAAGATGTTATTCGCGAACTCGGGATCTCTATCCATCATACCCAGTAAGATGTCGCAAGTTTCAACTCTGCGATCAAAGTCGTCTTCGGACAATTCATTTATCAAGCGTGGAATATACGGCTTGCACTTCAGTTCCTTGAGAAGTCTGTAAGTGGACGAATGGCTTAGATGACAGGCATTTGACAATTTCCGGCTTGACATAGGCTCGGCACCATTGTCAACAAGCAGCTCAACCAACACTGCCTTGTTTTCATCGGTCGTGATAGACCGTGGTCTACCGGTAGGCTTTTTCGGTTGAACACTACCAGTTTTATCAAACTGTTTATTGATGCGTCCAATCGTTCTACGATCGATTGCATTCTCTCCATATTGACGTAAAAGTTGTCTTTCAACCTCAACAGCATTTTGAGAAAGAGAATATAAACGTACAGCCTTAATCTTCTGCTCAAGTCTGTCATCCTCAGCCATAACACGAGTATTTTAAAACTCTTACTTACTAACAGTGCAAAATGAAGAAATCGATATATCAGTGAACGAATATCAGTTTGAATTTATGCTGAAAACAATGTATTGACATTTGAAATCATAGAAATTGAGTATGCTTGTAAACTTACTGTGATTTGAGGTCAAGTATTCAATTCAAGTATTGAAATTGATTATGGAATGAATAGCCTATCTAACATAACCATAGCTAAAAATCAACTAAAACAGCGGTATAAAATGCAAAACTATGAACAGTCATATTTGCTGATTGTCTGAGCAAATTAGCAGCGAATTCTAATGGAGGCGGAGTCCCTCACTTTTGCATAGACATAGTGTGACTCCTACTTCTATAGATTCAAATGGACCTCGTTCGAATGGCTGCATAAATGGGAATTATGATTCATCAAGTTGTGCCCAGCATTTCTGAAACACCCTGTATAATAAAATGCAACAAGGTGAACGTCAGAGCGTTGTCATTCAGATAATATCATTTGAACTGAAGCATTGCAGCGTGAATCCGCGGAAGGTGGAAGACCAAGAGCCAGAAAGAGGAACATAATGGCTGATGTGCTGCATATGCATGAGAGTAATCACAATCAGTTTAAGAGAATGACACAGAGAAGAACTGACCGAGGAAAGCTCATTGACACAGGACGTGTCGGAAATAATATATCTACATATTGAAAACCTACTTGAAATGTGTTTGAAAATATTCGATATTAGCCTCGGATCATTCGGAACAAACCTGGTGCCTAAATGAAGTTTATATGTTCAGCACTATTTTGCGTCAGTAGATTCTACCACACGGCAATCAAGTGTTTAATAGCATTAATCTTAGATTACGGCTCATAGTCCACCATTCCACACGACGTTAATGAGGGAGTTTACAGCTCATAGTTCGCTATTCCGCACGACGTAGTTGTTATGCTGATGCCTATAAATCGTGACAGAAATATTGATGAACTGATCAAGTTTGAAATTGGTCACGTTGGATCTTGGTGTGAGTCTAATGGTCTTAAATTAAATTGCAGAAAAACAAATGCTACTCTTTTTAAAAAACAAAGTCCAATCAATTTGCACTGTACATTTGATTTGTGTGATCGCTTGCGCATTCTGGGTATTACCTACAAGATGGACTTATCTTGGGATGCCCATATTGATGATATCTGCAAAAAAGTTTCTCGAAGAATCTATGTAATTACGTACACTGATGCTATATAACGCATTTGTTTTATGTACGTTGGAGTTTTGCAGCCCTCTTTTCGTAGGTATGTGTCAAAAGCAGTCTAATGAAATTGAAAGAATACGTCGTCGTTGCCATCGCATTGTTTGCGGAAGTGATTGTGGTTGCGATAGTTTTACTCCTGTATCCATACGAAGAGATCATCAGGCAATGAAGTTTTTCAGTTCCATGCAGCAACTCCGGAAAACGCCTCATGCCCCGAGCTAAAACTGTCCGTAGACTCAACTCTTTTGTTCCTTACTGTACACGTCTACATAATCGTCTTTGACTTTGACTTTAATATTTTATATTGCGTCAATTTACATTACTTTTGTGTCTTTTCGTCCATTGCTGCGTCATTTTCTTTCTGCTAATGTATAGCCTTGTACTGATGATTTTTATTCAATCAATAAACGTTTACTACTACTACTACGTTAATAACGGAGCTTACGGCTCCTAGTTCCCCATACCACACGACCATAATGAGGGAATTTACAACTTCTAGTTCAACATACTGCGCAGCGTTTGTGAGGGAATTCACAGCTACTAATTCACCATACCGTACAACGATTAGGAGTTCGACAACAGTTCATAGTTAACCATACCACGCAGCTCAGTCTCATTCATGTTGTATACGTTATGATAGGAGATTCCAGTCACTGAAATATTCTAAAAACAAAAATATTGTATGTGAATGAAGGCTATAATTGTAACAAATAAGTAGAGATATGAAGAGTAAAATCTGGAAAAATAGAAAACACTTCAAGAGTAAGTATGACTTCAACACCTTGCAATTAGTCTCAAAATTTCCAGGAGTTTTCCAGGGTAAAATTTCATTTTCCAGGATTTCCAGGATAAAATTCATTTTCAAGGTGTTTTCCAGGGGGCGCGGACACCCTGAAAACCTACCAAGGAATACACAACGATTGAGCATGCCCGTGAACCAAGATAATTACACTTTTGTATAGCAAGACGATGAAGTAGCTACATTACTAAAATTGTACTTCTCATCCGCACATCATAACGCAAAGTAGAATTTAACTCGGTCATGAAGTTATCACGTTGCATCATCCATTGATTTGATTCAGTTCAAAACAAATCATTGGCGCAATAGCTGAATACACACAATCATCAGTTTTTTGTGAACGATTCGGATAAAGCAGAACAAATTAGTAATGAAGAATAGTCATCTTAAGCGTTTGTTACAACTTTACATCATAATTGCAACTAAAAATCAAACACATACAAAAAATGTCTCAAATTAAAAAATGGAAACAAGTTATTTCAGTTGTTCCTTCAGATAAAAAAATTGTCAACAATGAGTAACTCGCTTGCTGCAGTCTTTTGCAGTTTCTCCTTTGAGGCTGCTCGAATTTGCTAATTTCAAGAGACAAACGTTTCTTTTCTTTCCGTTCTTTTTCTCAATCTGCCTCCTTTTTCTTTGCTTCGTCGAGCGCTTCCGGAACCTTCGAACAGACCAAATCATTTTGCTTGTGAATGTGATGTTTTCAGAACCATCTACATGCTGAATGGCATCATATAGTAAGGCCAATATCATAATTCCACAAGCTTCTCTAAACTCTAGCTGTCTGATTGGAGGCAATATTTCACACGTGACTTGACTCCAAAGCCAACGCATGTTTGTTTTCAACAGTTCTCAACCAAACTTGGTTAGACAGTCATCAGAAGAAGTAGTGGAAGAATCAAAATCAACTCCTCGACTTGATATTATACGACTGACAGGCAGAGAGAGCTATGATAATAAGATAACGTAAAAGTTGTAACATTCGTTGATGAAACATAATAACATAAGGAACAATTCTAAATATTATTACTGTTATAGAATAAATGACATTGAACTGTACAGTAGGCATAGATATCTCAATGCACGTGAGTCGTGCCTTCAAATCAATGGATTGCCATTTCATAGTCATTTTTACTCCAACTTATCACAAATGTAGCACGATTACATCAACAACTTCTAGACGAAAGAAATGGACAATTACTAAGATCTCATCACTTTACAATCAATTGCATGTTGAATCCGTATAGATGACTATGTGAACGTCCAAATTTCAAACGTCTTCCAAACTAGAGCGAAATATGAGAACTGACCTTGACTGTTGGATATAGCAGTGTATCTAAACATAAGAGAATTCCATCTAAGTTTAAACAAAATGAACTGATTTGTCATCAATATATTTCACGAGGCCTTTCGCCGATTTTTGTCAAATGAAACTTCGGGAGGAAATAAAGTTAGTGGACTATGGTCCTATATTCAAAATGAAAAAGATAGTGAATAAAAGCTTTCCTACTTCTACCCTGTCTGGAATCTATGTTCATCTGCGATCTCCGTCCAGTATTGTGCATCCACAAAACAATCAGTATTGACTTTGACACTGACATGGATTTAACTTTAATTCACTTTCTCTTTCATTTTGCATATAAGACCATCGTACAGCCAATTTATTTCTTCTCGAAATTTTACTTGACAAGAGTAGGGCATGAAATATATTTATGACAATTCAGTTCATTTGTTTAAACTATTACAAAATTGATCAAGACCTCAAAATGCTTCGACAGAATTCCATTAGTCATTAACAAAACACCAGTACATGTAGCTACTGTAATATACCTATTCATTTACACACATGCAAATATATTCAAATGTTCTGAATAGAAAGCATGCCAACAAAGTAATATAAAAAGTGCGAAGAATGAAGCAATTGAAGACAGCATTTCTTGTTAAGGATTTGAAAATCAATATGGTGAGTGATCAAATTAAAAAACTGTAAATGTTATTCATAGAATAACAAAAATTGATTCACATTAATGAAACAATGAATTCCACAACTTTTCCAGGACTTCCAGGATCTGTATGAACCCTGATTGATTAGTTCGAAATAATCAACTTTACCTCTTATTGACTGAAAACAAAAATGAGAAGTCGATGAATATATCTAAGTGTTCATAAGAAATGTGTAAGTGTTTCAACCCGTTTCACCAATTCTTATACTATTACATAATGGTCGGTGATATTTTTTCTCTAGTTGAAAATACTTTAAAGCATAATCATTCAGCTTGCAAAGGTTCATCTGCGATACTAAAGAAGTATCGACTAACAAAATTGCAGTAGATCGCAATTCCCGCATTAGCGAGTAATCAAGACAATACGTAGTTCACATTCCAAGTAAATATTCTTGTTGATTCAATGATTTCGATTTTTTCACCCATTGAACTTCACCGCCGACTAAGAACTAGGGATTTGAGTTCCGATTAATTTGACGGGGATCGCAATCAGGATTGAAATTACCGGGATAACACTGGAGCACAACAATCCCGTCAGATTAATGATGCAACTCATTCTTGAGATGTGAAGATTGATATCAATATAACATTATCTATTTTCACATGATAGAAACACAACTAAGTAAATTCAATCCAGATTTGAAATGCAAATCATTTTCAATTCACAATACGTGCATTAAATGCAATAAATTAATTTATCATGAAATTCAACATTGCAGGTTATTCTAAAGAAGGTTGTAAGAAACTACGAAAATTTTGTTATGACAAAATAGGTCAACTTCAAAACCCTGAATCAAGATGCTGTCACAGAAGATCAGGTGGCAATTAAGTCATCGTGAGTGTCTTCAAATTGACATCCAAACTCAAACAAACCACCCTCTCTCTCTCTCTCTCACACACACACAGCTACGCAAGAAATATCTGGGCGCTATTGGTTAAAGCTTTTGGATTATGACCTGCAATTTCCTCAGAACTAAAGGAGAGCTTCACATATTCAATATTCACTTAAAACAAACGCGCACTCATTATCAGAGATCAATGATGAAATTTCATGATCGAGCATTGGCATACAATCTTTCTTTGTCTATGATGACCAGAAAATACATGGGTTTCGTAATTCATGGAGGTAGTCTGCCACTAAATGCCGTGCATAGTTATACCTCATGTATTGAAATATCACATTCAGGCGCCATGCATCTATGTCATGATAAGTAGGTATGAGACTTACCAGAAGGAGGTCACCCAGACACCCACCCTCTCCCTCAATGGACTGACACCATCTAAACCTCTCCTTCCCTCTTGTTCACACGGATTGTGGACAATCCTTTACTATGTCAGCTGTTTTTAATGTGATCTAAAGGACGGTTTCGGCTCTTTAAATATCCCCAGCGGTATCTCGGCAAGAAACAAGGACACCAAGTCCATCTACAATCTGTGAAATATCTCAACAAAAACACATCAGTAGATGAAGAAAGTATCAAAGTCTAAGATCTTCATAATTAAGCCGCAAATTTCTGTGTATACAATACTCGATAATTTTAAAACACTTTAATCTTTAATCATGAGACTGCTCCAATAATCGGAATAGAAGCAGTAGTCATACGGGTAAAACGTCTAATTCCATGGCATGTACCTAGCAGCAAGAATACGAGTACTTGCAGTGTCGAGATCAACACTTGAGAATATTGCAGTTGATGTTTGTAACTTGTTATGGAGGCTTGCATTTTAACAAATTTCAAGTCTACAAACAAATAATTTCATGGCTAGGTAGGCACAGTTGGCAACAGCTGGATTGTTCATCGATCACAACTAAGTTCTGGGCATGTGAGAATCAAATTCCCTCATTCAATCGACGCATATCGCGCGTCTACCCTTGCCTACATCGACACGTTTTCGGAATTCACGGAAACTTTCATTATCAAGTGCCAAGTTAAGAGAACAAAATGTCGACCCCTTATGAAAGTATCTCTCGATCAACATGTCACGTGCTTGTAACATCATATAATTATTTCATCCACTAGGTTCTAACCAAATGCTTGATAGCGGATGACCGGTAGTGCAGTTGCTCACCATGATAATGCTCCAGATTCTCGATGGTGCCATTCTAGCGAAAGCTCATTACTTCGGTTAATATTTCTTTTCTTTAAGGGGAATACTATGCAGTCATGATTGTCGTTGATGATCAAAGATCTTTAGAATAGAAATCAGATAGCCTCATTCCAATGATTAATGAGTGTGCTTCAAAACAATTAAACATGCATTTTGTATAGAAAATACTTGTATTAGTAAATTGACTTCTATAACCATTTAACTCATGTTATCCTTCATAATATGGCATGATGACCACTATTAGAACTATACTTTGAAAATCATATGCAACTTTCACGATGTCTTACCGGAATATCTGGATGATCTCCATTCTGTAAAACAACCTAGATGTAGATGGCTAAAACTCCATTAGATGACTGAATAATTTTCAGATAAATGCTCTTGCGATAGTCAGTCAACTCACTCGATCGAATCCTCGCTTGTCAGTCTTCATTTCATCAATAAAACTTTAGTGACAAAAGGATAACTTAATCTATACAATTTCACCTTCAAAACACAGTGCATTCCAGACAATCCTCATTATTTGGGAGCTGCTACAGTATTTCTCGCTTTAATCGCCGTTTAATTTTTTTACATCATATAAATGTAGGAATATGGTTATAATGCAGTAATGTAAAATACTGATGGTTTGGCTGCATTAAGTGTACATAGAAAATACTGATAGGAAGACCAATTGTGTAGTTACTTATTAAATGCATGAACATTATGCTTGCCTATTCTGTCACTTAGGCTGGTGATCTAAGTCAATGCAAATGTTTCAGTGAATGCCGTAAATATTCACATCATAGAGTAAGTATATAGGTAGAGTAGTAACTCAGCATCTGTTAAATCCGTGACTTATCAAGATAGTAGTTGCATCAATGCACACATATTGACAATAAAAATTCTACTTTTAACATAGAATATGTCTGCAATATCATAACTATTATTTTTAAAATGTTCTTTTTGGTTGTAAGCCTTTATATATTTCGAGAGTCTACAAAGACTCGAGTTTGATTTAGCATATACAGGCCTGTGATTAGCCTATGAGAAAAATTGAGGATTTTCTTTGAAAAATTTGAGGAATGGAAACCGAGCCTAATATGGTAATTGCAAAAAAGCTCCAAATTTTAGCATGGATTTTGGGCCAAACTTCAAGTCATGAAGGTCAAAGAAGGCAACCCCAGGGTTGACCACACCACACGTTTTGAAGTTGTGTATATTACAAAGGGATATTGGCCTGGTCATTATCACTTCCCGTGTTGGCACGAATTTAATTTGTTGACCTCAAGTACTATCTGCTTAGAATGTGTCGAACAGAGGATGTCAGATCAAGCTACTGATATCGCTGTGCTTCACGCTATCGTCGCTAATTCAATTATGCTTGTCAGATTTGTATACTGCAATTTTTTGAATGTAGGAAATATCCTAAATACAGGCATCTGGGGCTTTGCAACGATTAATTTTCAGATTTTAGACAAATTTTGGGAGGAGAGTAACTTATAACTATTAAAAGATCAAAATCGTTGACGGAATGCATTGCTTGTGGCTTAAAAAAATCAATATTATGAAGGATACTCCAAATTACCCACCAATATATTGATATTACTTTTTACTGCACAAGTCTTGGTGGCTCTTGTTTACCTGTTGGCGCTTTGATCATATCGCTCCGATCTACATTCAAATGAACATAAATTCTCTCAGACGACACAAAACAACTGTCAGGAACAAGCTTGCCAGCTAAGTCGTTGGTCTCATCTAGACAAAGAGTGAAGGATTATCACCTCTATTCGCATAAAGTTCCGCTGAGATATTGACATCCACATCTTGCAGTAGACGCAGGTTGAAAATCTACCAACCCAGTAATGTGGTTTGATTGTCTTCATTAATCTAAGTTCGCATACAACGATAAATGATGTGTGCATTACTTTCACACCAACCTGTGTTCAGATGTCGGTCTGCAAACCCTGGAAAACGTAGCTGCAGACTCATGGGATAGCACAGCCTCATAAGCTTCTAACTCCCACACACTAGTGACCAGGAGGCATATAGACACTACATTTAGAGACCATTCGCTTTACCCCATCGGATGTGTTCATATTCAGCGGAAATATAATGGAAGAGAATGAGTAAAGCAAAAGCTTCAGTTGATAAGAGCATTGAAATCCAAGTGGGCTAGGCTACCTATACGTTATCACATAATGGATATAGAAGATCGATATCCTAAAGTTCCTAAAGAAGCACAGGCATGCATTTGGCAACCCTATAGTCGCAGAAACATATAAAGAAGGTTGTGAAACAGGTCAAGGTAATTAATGAAAATAATTGAATGTGCATTTTATTGTTGGAATTCTTCGCAACATTATGATGTCGGAAGTGAAAATTGATTGCAGTGTTCAAATATACAATTTCTGTAGGTTGATCGCAGTGCTTAACTCATTAAATACGTGAAAGTGTTGCACTAAGGAGTTCGACAGACAACAACTTCAGACTTCTCTGCATAGCAAAATAAGTCCGGACGAACCCAAACATCTGCAGCCATGTAGCTTCCAGAAATGAAAACGACGTGAAATAAGAACACGTTATAAATCATAATTGCTCAAGCTCAGGATGTAGGATACATGTTGCAGGATTCTATCTCAGCTTCTTGATTGGAAGTTAATATATCATCGCCATTCCCCAAAAAACAATACATTATCCTACATTTAGTCTGAAATGTGTCACATTTGAGGAATTTCTCTTAGTTAAGCTATATTTGAGGAATTTTTGAGGATTTGAGTAAAAAATATGTTTCAGGAATTTGAGGAGTAATCACAGGCCTGCATATAGAATATTTGCGACATAGTTTCCTTCTAAATTCTAAATTTAAACACTGCGAAAATCTGACAATACGTGCATTTCACAATTTACTCCAAAAACAACAGTTTTCACGGCACCAACAATTAATCATCTATAAGTTAGAAGAGATGCTCCCAATTCCTTCACACTAAAATTCAGGCTTTGTCTTTTTCGACACGGTTTCTGAAAGAAGTTGATAAGTCGTTAAAAGGGTATTTTGTCCTTATAATACTTCCTGATTCATAATTTGAAAAAGGTTTTACGAAATTTGCTTTGTTGTATCAAATATGCAAAGGAAGTTTACTTCGACAAATGCAAAAATTGAATATCAGGAGTGATTTTTAACCTTTATCCTACTGCTTTGTCTAATCTACTCGTAATTTTGCTCTTGAAGGCTTACTCGCAATTGCCACTGACAAATTGTGCAATCATGATAGGGTTCTTAGGCTTTAAGAAAATACGATGGTTAAAAAACGACTGATCGTTATCATAGAGTAAGTATATTAGGTAGAGTAGTAACTCAGCATTTATTAAATCATCACTGTGTATACAGTTTCGATTTTATTAAATGAACTCGAGGCGAACACAGTTGGGTATTGTCACCAAATGTGAGATATGCAAATTTTTGAGTTTTGAACAAATTACCACGGAATTGACTGATCATGGTAGTAAATGCGTAGGGAATGATAGTTTTCACAAATCCTACGTGTCATGACAGCCTTGGAAAGGCTAAGTTTGTTAAATTAGCAATTCAATAGGTTGCTATTACTTTCAAGCTCAACCTCAAGAGTCTGTGATCATATAAGAAAAAGCAAGATAATTGTCTTCGACCGAAAGTTCTCTCTATTTGTAAAAAATAAGTCACGATAAAATAAATTAAATTAAGTCAAAAAACGTTTCGCCGTCGGCTTGTTCACTTGAGAGTGATCATATCACGCTCTGTGATCATATCACAAGCAACATGCCACTTGCAGAGCAAAATAACATCATCAAAGACAATGATTTCAATTAACTTTAAAAGATGTAAATGGGCCCACATCACTATTCAGATTCAAGAAATGAAACATAAATTTAGTGAATCATAAAATCATGCCGATGAAAATTGAAATGAAAACTTGAAATTTCAGCCAAGAAAGCACAATAAAATATCGACTTTTTCATGAAGACTTCCATTATAATACGGTTCATGAAATGCTTAATTAAGATGTTTATTAGCAAATTCATCCCTTTTGATATACGATTTGTTTCATACCACTTATAAAGTGGCTTTATGTCGGTAGTATATAAATTTGCAAACATTTAGCTTTGTAAAAACTGTTCAAATAATTTTTTGGACAATAGGAACGTAATCTCTAAAAAAACTGAATATTCTCATGCAAAAATTTTCACTGTATACTGATGCCTTCTTGAGTCTACATCCTACCTATTATACAGTATACTTACTCCATGATTCACATTTTAACTTTTTGGCTACTTTGAACTGAAACGCAGTAGCATAGTAATCACAGTTAAGTCATTAAAAATTGTATGCGATTGGAGGGATTTTTTCAATTTAGGCAATCTAGAGACATAAGGTCTACCAGAAGGTAATCGCATCAGAATGGTTTGTCAGTGCCTTCATGCACGACTTTCATGATGAGAAATATAGATAACGATTTCGAAACTAAGTTGCAAATCTATGTCGGAAAGAAGACATTTCTTAACAAATACAATTTCCCACAAATAAGTCTCCGATAACGGCGTGCAATGGCTTCAACATGCAGGAGCATACTTTCACTGAAACCACGAAAGGAAAGATGACCGCGCTCACTCAAAGTTTGTAACTTTGAGGCTACAGCGCTTTTCAAGTCATGAATTTAAAAACCATAAAAATGAAAAAATTGGGGATACCAATATCATTTAATTTTCCTAAATTGAGGAGGTACATCCATCAGGTTTTCTGAATGTAAATAAAACTATTGATTGTTGTCTTAACACATCTGCCGAAAAATAAACTTAAGCAGTAGCTACATTGTTGCTTCAACATTCGAAATAGAAATACTAAAAATGCTAATTAATTTTCACCATTTTAACTCTTTTTACAACAAATGTGTTACACTTGGAAATATGAATGGCAGGTCGAGACTGACGTGTTTTCAATATTTATTCTAATGAAGTAGCAGTTTGTGCACAGAATATTGTCTTGCCCTCGCAATTCTTGCATGAAAATTGGATATGAATTGATTGGATGGCAACATTTTCCATGTGTTTACGAATAGATAGTTCTGATTATTACAGGTACCTCAAATTACGCTTATGCGACTTGTGCTTTTACGAGCATGCATGCATACGTGAAGCGATGAAATTGATATTTGACAATGGGGAAAATACTACAAAGTATTCAAGTAAATGACAGTGCATGCTTTCGGTTGTTTTCTTTGGATGCAGCAAGAACTTCCCATTTGCACTGTTTTCAAAACATTCACAGGCAAGGCCAAGTATGCAACATGACAGTATCCAGATTTTTCAGTTTAATTGACTAACAGAGAAAGTAATTCAATGCTAATGAAAAAAGCTAAAATATTGGCAAAGTTCACAAGATGTTCTTTATTACAGCTGCAACAATGATTGATGGTGATATTATTAGATACGTCTTGAAACTTATCAGCAGATCTCGCAATTGCTGACAAAAATGACTCAAATTTTCAAAACTGTCCACTCAGGAAGCTGCTCAGTAAAAAGAGTGTCTCATTTCCCTGGGCCGCTATAAGAAGAAGCATAGAATGATCTTATCTTAAGTCAACCACGACTTAATTATTGATTTGATTAGCTGTTCTCATGAATGAAACACCTAGTTAGAGAGAAATCTTTGATTAATTCTTTATTCTATGAGGAAAATTCTGTGATCTATGATATCGTGAACCAAGAGAACCGCACTATCTTGGAAGAAACTGCGTCCCTTCAACCGACCAAGATCGCTCAGATGGTGCTCCTGCGCACTTCTCACTTCGTGCAAGAGCCATTTTGGATCTCAACTCCATATCGATGGATCGCAAGCGGCAGCACCTTCCTCGAATGGCCTTCATGCAGTCCTGATCTAGCGATTAATGATTTCTAGCTGAGGGGCTGTGTTCGAAACAACGTCTACAAAGCACCAAGTCAAGCGACTATTTGAGAACTCAAAGACAGGAATTTCAGCCTTTTTGAACAATTCATGAAGTTGGAATGGGTCATGACTCTTCGAAAACGTTGCTGATTTTGCTTCTCAAATCATAGACTAAAAATCTTGACCGAGCAGACTAAGATCAAAGTCCTATTTTTCTTCTGAATCACTATTGTTTTTACTGTTGTTATCTCAGTAGACATAGAAAAAATTAGATGAAGGTGTTCAAATTGCGTCCCAGAAAAGTGAAAAGTCCTTCAGTTCGTTGTAAGTTGATGATGAATCCTCCTATTAGCATGCTGTGGGACGAATCCCAAAAATTGGGCCGCCTGAGTCTTGTTGATACACCTCCTGGTATTTATCCAGAATATTGTTATCAAATGTTGCACTGTCAACTTTTTGCAGGTACAACAAAGCTCCGAATTTTTCTATAGAACATTCTACTATCCCAGAACAAATAGATACATGTATACTATTTTAATTTCCGCCAAAAGCAAGCAATCTAGCACCATTTCGTGACCAAGAGTATGTTATGATTTTTTTTCTCAAATCTCAACGCTGATATAACCGCCGCAAGACATGGATCGACCTGTGGGCAAGTTGGAACAAGCGACACTGAACTTGGAGAATTTGTAAGCATGTCTTTTAAAAACAAGGTCAACATCTGTGAGAGAGTGAAATAAACAATAAGGCATTACTTCATCCATGCTTTATCGCAGGGGATTGCATACCACATGTTCATGAACACATGATTCCTATTCCCTTCTCTTAAGGAAAGACAGCGCAGCACTCCATGAAACCGCACAGTTTGAACTCAAGATTTGCGCTATTGTGACCAGCCTGATCACAACTGAATAAAATGATGCCGGTTGTATGACGCAACGTCATGAGACATGTCCACATTAAGTCAGCGACTGTTACGCTTTATATTTGACGGCAATTTTTCTTTCCAATCTGATGGAATAGTCTATGGCCTACTCATCATGAGAAAAAATATAAAGAAGCTCTAAGATGCAAATTTAATTTTATTGACCAATGTTTCGGTTTCTCAACCAGCATCAAGGTCAGATAGAATTACAAAGAAGGTAAAAATGACTTGAGAGAAAATCTAAAATTCAAGAGTGGGATTCACAGAGGAATAGATATATACATTATATATTTATATGTACATTATATATACAGGAATACATATATACAAGATGTAACACATGTACTATGATGATGATGCTATGCAAACAAAAAGTCACGCAGCACCTGCCTCTCCTCCCTTGAGTTCATTACAGGACACAGATCTAATGAAAATTATCTCTTTAATTCTGAGATTGGCAGTATCATTATCTTTGTCTAATACCTCTGTGCTCACTAAGTTTACTGAGCTGTGAATCTCACTCTTGAGATTCAAATTTCCTCTCCAGTTAATTATACCCTCTTTGTAATGACATCTGACCCTACTGCTGATTGAGAAACCGAAATATTGGTCAATAAAATTAAGATTGCAGTTTAGAGATTATTTATATTTTTTTTCATAATTTGATATAATGCTTTCTCATAATAAGATAAATTTTAATATCTTATCTAATCTGTGGCTTTCTTTATGGCTTTTACATATCATCATGTCATATATAATTTTCACATGGCCGCGTACTGGACCAGCAATGACATCTTCAACTTCGTACGAGGTGACTGCAGCTTCATGAATGTTGTGTAACACTAATTAGCTACAGGCATACCCGGTAACTTCCAGCTCCTTGTTGTCACTCGACAATTGCGAGCATATTTTTTGGTATTAAAGCACGAGAAATATCAATCAAATTACAAAACAATGGGTAAAAGGAGGCCAGAGACGTGATATCTTGTGATTTGATTCCTCTAGCTTAAATCAACATTTCGACCAAACTTAAGGGACTTCTTCTAGCAATATTAACTGAACTTTTAAAGAAAGATTTATATGACATTTTGATAAAAGGAAATGAAATAATTCTTTTCATAACAGCAACACTGAACTCGGTTCTCAAAAAAGAATGTGACAAACATGATAAAGGAAGCGGCTTGAGAATAAAAGCATGAAGGAATTAAACAAAACTTCAACATGAACGTTACAAGAGTATATCACAATAACGCAATGGAAAGACAAATAGCAAAGGCCGTAATTATTAGAAATAAAAATGAACAAAACATAAAACTGATCAATAACAAAACAGAATGGAACCACTCAAATTTACCAGCATTAACTCTACAACATTAGGTGGATGTGCATGAAAATGTATTATGGATGGTTTGCACAGTAATGTGCTATGTTGACTTTATTATCTTTGACTTCTCTGTCTTCCCCCATTCACTCATGATATTTTTATAGACATTTCCAGATTTGATTTAAAAATCATAGTCCTTGTTAGATAAGATCACTGTTAATTAAATATCTGATTGAGAAGGGCGGTTCGCCGAAATATATGTTACGAAATAAAAACAAATTGTCTGTGCGTCGAAAGATAAATTTATTTCATTTCCTTTTATCAAAATGTTTAGGGACTTTCTTTGCGCACTTAGAAGAATGATCCCTAGTAACAGATAAATCAGTATGTTATCAGCAAATAATATTTTGGCACAGTAGCTATCTGAATTTATTTCGGTTCTGACACATAGTGCGTCACTGTGTGCTAAAAGTTCATGTTACTAACAGTTGTTGATCATATTCCACTTCCCCATCGTGTAATTCTCGGCTTTTCCTCGCAGTTCTGAATCTTGAATGTAAACGACTCGTCGGTGTACTTTTGATAATGGTATACTTCCGTTGCTCCGTTGATTTGGCGATTATTTTGTTCGATGAAAATGCATACTTCCGCTTATGAAACTGCATAGTGCAATCGAATGCATCAAGTGGTGACCACAAAGACCATATATCATCAACGATGTTAGCAAATGTTGTCAATAGTATGAGCAGTAACCTTCATCATAGTTGCATTCGTTTACAGCTACTCGTACATATGGTGCTGCCATGATGTATACTCAGGATCTTTATATCGATCTTTGTGCATCTGACACGTCAACAATTGAAACCCATCGACTATCAAGGCAGGGAGATCTTTCAAAGAACTTTGCAAATGCATCGAGTTTAGTCAACCTCAACAACACGCATCGTTGGGTAATCGATGGACATCGATTGGCCTTCCATTCTCACTCTATGGCACTTTGTCAATGATTACCAAATTTTGTTCCTTAATCTCATTCAAGATAGACACTCTCTACCAGTCCGCGAAAACCCATTTCATTGAGCAGTTGTCTCCAGATACTCAGGAACATTAATTCTTCGGAGCACAGACTTTCTTGAGGATGTCTCAAAAACCTCCAGAAATCTGATCCCCTACGAAGATGCATATACAAAAGATCCCCGATGAATATATCAGCCTATGCTTCAATACACGTGCTCAACGTGCTCGCCTATGTTCGTCGATCTAAAGCAGGATAAAACGATGTATAAGAGGTCATTAAGTTCGACAAGAATAAAACATTTCTGTTCATTTTGGAATTGATGTCAATCTCAGCAAACAATCTTCCAAATTTTAGACATTTAGAGTTATTCAGTGGTGCGAAAGCAAGTGTAAAGCGCAGTGTATTTGTCGAAAATAGTAAGAGTAGGACTATTTGTACTGTATACACAGCTGTGCCCAAATTCGGTATTTTGCGCCATGAGCAGTTTCGAAATAAAACCTCCCAAGCACTGTTTTGAAAAGAAAATCCGATGAACAGTTTTCATTAAAACTCACAGTTCCAAGGCTTCCAGCGACTTCTTTCGTTGCAGGATCAGGAGCTTCATCTCGCTTGTGATGTGTCTTAGTGGCCAAAAGCATTCTGAAAATAAATTAAATATCGCTCTATAACATCCTGAGTAGCATACTTTCGAAGACCCACATTTCTAGACACCATATTGATGACTGGAGTAATTTTATGTCCTCCCGATAGCCAATTTTGCTAATGCAACTGACTTGATAGCAGATACTGTGATTAGTAATTGACTTAAATCAATAAGCATCAGATCGAGTAGTCGAAACCGAATCTGGGATTTAATTTATGCTGAATATGATAACAACAGGATCTTTAGACAACATTATCTATAGGTAAACCGCAAAGAGTTATCAAAAATCCAAACTTAATTTACAAATTGTAGCAGTAAAAATACTCTTTCCAAATATTTCATCAACAATTATTGGCCAAGCAATGTGAAAATCATAAGTTATGTAAAACTCGAACGGGAAGCACTTTGCAGTGCTGCCAACCCCGTCGCCAAAAATTCGGGACGCCCATGTGAAAAAATCGGGACACAAACATCATACTTTTTCTTCCAATTTATGCAGAACTATAGCATTTTGATGTGTGCTTTGTCTTTCATCTGTTTTGTTGGACTTAACCTGGCGATAATTCTTATATTTCGTAGACTTAAACGCGCATCAGCTATGAACTACCGAAATTCTATGACAAGAAAAGTATCTACATCTTATTAACGCCTATTTTCGCTTCGTCACCTCCCAACGAATCGATTTAATAGAAGGATATGCTCTCGTACAACGATAAAAATGACTGTATTGTGACTAGCAAAATCCAAAAAATCGTGACAGCTAAATTTCGAGGGCAAAAAATCGGGACAGTTGGCAGCCATGGATTTGTAATATGAAATTCAAGATCCACTGCGACCCACTGGAAACAATATTTGTGGGTCTATGGTGGCTTCGAACATTTTGAACTAAGTTGCAAATGATCCATCCGAGAATAATAAGTCTCTCTCAAGGATAGGAGCTCAAGTGAACCAAGCCAGTCATTATAAACATCCACAAGCACAAAGTTTAAATGTAAATGATGAAAAATGTATATCAATCACTGTAATCATCCGCCTGTGAGAAAAGGAGGAAATGCGTCTGGCTTCAAGAGACCCATCATCTAAAAATGCACTAATTTGGTTAATTATATGGCAGTCTTCCTTCTTAATGAAAAAGACGCAGCAACCACGCTTTTACAATTACCTTTAATCATCCTCAATATTATCAATTTAAAATCGACCATCCAGAGTGAGTCTGTTTGTTTTAGACCACAGCTGAGTCGCGTGATGTTTGAAGTGTTCGTAAATTTTTGTTCTCATAGTTCTGTTTGTTTGACATTATGTAACTTTCTTGGCATTTTTGCTTTTCGTTGGCGAAAGGAATTCTGATGTATGTACCATTCTTTTTATTCTTTCTATACATTCAATCACCATGCTGAGTAGCCGACATTTTGAAGTCTGTGTGCATTAATTATCACACGTTCGCTTTTCCCGAAATTGTCTACAGAGGAATTGAGTCTAGCTCGTTGTAGCTCATAACTCACAAGATTTCGTTTACTGGATATTGGCACAGGTGAGTGCACCAAGCAAGCACCAGCAAGCATGCACCACTGTGAGATGGTTTGATATATAACTTAAAATTCCATCAATTCCTTAAAGTGAACGAGGTTATCGACGAAATGTCCAAATGTAAACCTTTTGTGTCGAGACTTGGCTATTGTAAGGGGTTCTTCGAAGCATCATACTCTAGCATGCCGATAGAATGTGTAGAAAGAATAATAATAAGAATGTTAGAGATCAAGCTGTGACACATCAAAATTCATTTCATCAGCGAAAATCAATAAGGAAAAATCCTCGGCCTATGAAGATCAACGAATACTCAAAGCAAAATAAAAGTTTTCTTTCACAAAGAACTTCCACGAGGTCTATCATTGTAGCCAATAAAAGAAAGTCTTGCATGCCCTCGAAATAGCAGAGCATGTACATCTACAACATTTCCGATCTTTTATATACACAATTGCACAATTAGTGGTCTCCGTGGCACAGTGGCTAAGTGCTTGACCTAGCGATCTTTTGGTCCAAAGGTCGAGCCCCAAAGTGTCATTGGAAGTCGACAGGAAGGGCATTGGGACAAAACGTACTACAACGCTGCAGAAAAGTCCATGTCAGCACCGTTCAAGCCTCCAGTATGGGAAATAGTGACGATAAAGTATTCATTTTATCGTATATAAAACTTCATTTTATACACAATTATCATTGAAATTTTTATATTATATATGTATCTAAAGAACAATTCGACGCGCGATTCTAACGGAATAAGAAAAATAATTGAAAGTTATCTAAACAGAATAATTATTTTGCCGGTCTGGCCGCTTCAGCTGTATCATTTACGATGATAAATAATCATTTACGATGATTTTAAATGATACAATATTTCTTGATACTTAAGGTATTTCCTCCTGTCTCACACTCACAGGTAGATGATTATCATGATAGATATCTTAGCATTTTACATTTGTATCTTAAGACTGATTTGGCTCATTTGTACGTCACCAAGACTTCTGAAACGACATGTAAGTAACTATTTCATACATATCTTGAGGCGATTTTCGCATGAAAAGAAAGAAATGCAAAATAGAAGGCATGACCAAACATCTAAAACAGGATCTTCTCTCCGGTTGGTGATTTAAATATAATACTTAACGGAGCTTACCTGCCTACTAGATCTGTCGTCGATATTCCTTGTGTTCGACTGAATTCTCTGAAATGGAGATATGTTGTGGCAGCTATGCAGTTAATTAACAGTCGAATGCGACACTGGTAATTTCATTCAAAAATATCCGCTAACTTGTTTTTGAAAATTTAGTATCTTTCTAAAAACAAAATATCATGAAAGAAGAATTTCAGCATCATTTTGCACTTTCCGTTTAAGTGTGTGAACATTCTTGATATTATAATCAGTTACCTATATTTTAAACAATTCACGAATGTCATTTGACGCCGATCAAGTTTATGTTAGTCTACACTCTAGAAACACCAATTACCTAGTGAAATTCAATTACTTGACTGGCCACCCAAAAAACACTTTAGGGTTAGCAATAGGGTTCGCAGTCCGGGCTACACCGATCTCGATCTCTGGCTGAATTCTCAATATTGGGATTAGCTCGGGCTGTAGGAATGAGCATGGGTTGCTAAAAAAGCGACTTTATCTAAAATATACAATCAATTTTTTTGTGAAAAATCGAGGAAAGAACTATTTTTCATTCGCATACCAATTGATGCAATTCATCAAAAACCCAGACGTCCATAGGATGAGCCTTCAGTTGCATTGCAATGATGACATGATATTTAGGAAATGATACCCTCCGTTGGTGTTTCACAGCGGGCTTAGTGATTACAAATTAAAACGATGCAGCTTAGAAGCTGCAATCAAAGTGATACAACTGAACAAACTTTCTGAAAGTAGTGGATAATGTGAGAGGCGGCGCAGCGGCGATCTCAATTCTAATTAAAGCTGCTGATGAAATCGTACAATTGCGAAACGTCATAATTTCAGGACTGTTCAAAGTATCAATTTGGTAGAATCAAGAAGCAACACACAACTTTGGAAGAACTATCGCAAAAAAGGCCCAAAAAATAAAGCCGAATGTAATGTCTGTAACAAGATCTTAAACATGAACGGAGGCTCCACGAAGTGACTAGAACATCTAGAAACACATGTCCGACGTGAACCTGCTCCAAAGTTGCGCTAAAAGTTAGTGAATCAAAATTCCCAAAGAAGCAAAAGTCGACCGGGTTTCTTGAGAGGAGAATAAACAAACACTCGCTTGCACACCTTGCTGCTATCGACGGTCTTGCTTTTAATTTCATGGCCAAAAGAAGAGTCCTGCGCCAGCTAATGCCAGATCTTCCGAAATTAATAATTCTGCTGGAGCAATCATTATGAAGGTGAAGTACGAGGTGTGCAGGAAAATAAGAGAAGCAATTTCATCAATGATTGAAAAAGGTAATGTATCTTAAAACGAACTTTAAAATAACGAGCTGCTCAGGCTTCATTTTCAACCGGGCTGCGAGTCCTAGCTTGTAGTGGTTCAATTCAGACTCGTTTTCTTGGGATCTGGTCTTCTAAAAATCATGCAGCGACATTTTCACATAAGATACACTCATCATAATTCACTGTTTTCTCACTTACCTTCGCAGTTATTGGTGTGGATGATTTTGAATTTTGATAAAAGATCAGTATTGGCAGCAGAGAATATATTATCTGCTAGTAATCTCAACAGTCAGTTAAACGTGTGTTTTGAAAGTTAGATACTCGTACTATGGGATTTATGTGAGCCGAAAATAGCAAGGCCCCGAGAAAAGATTAGCCATCCCACCAGAAACCCGAACAAAACCGGACCTCGAGTTAGGGTTGTCTTTCAGTCCGAGTCAGGTTTCAAGGTTCATGAAACCCGACCAGACGCTCTTCTTTAGTCCCAAGTCATGCAATCAATTATAGAAGGACAATCTATTGCTTCAGCGTGACATTCTACGACTGACAACTGATATGTAAGTTGCGGTATGAGGAAAAAGTCTGTTTATCTAATTGCCTAGCAGTATTCAGTTTATACAATTTTCTAAGTTAAAGTGATTTCGATTACACACATTCGAAGGGCATATGTTTATAACGTCTTACATTCTTCATCTGTCACGTGATTAAGCGATGATTGATGTCATGTGATTCACATTCAGCAAGAACTCAATCGCTTGTTCATTGATTGTGCAGTCATCACGATGAATGTTTCAGACGTTTCTGCTATCGAATACCAAAGTGCAATATGATTTCACGTGACACGTAAGTGTTGAGAATCTTCACATATTCATTGGATACATAGAAATAGATTGTTGTTTATCTGAAGTTGACTAGAATGGAAATTGACTCAAGGTCGCGGCACATCCGGGGGAACTAAGTTGGGGCATGAACCACCAATGAAAAACTTAGAATCGTACATGTGATTGATTCTAACCCAATCATACAGCCGTTGACAAGTGTATCTAAGTGAAAATGCGTGCGATTTTTGTGCCACTCTTGTGTATTGCATGAAGCTTTACTTCCATTCTAGAGGTTTTATTGTTATCAATTTCTATGATTGAATATGATACTGCTTCATAGAGTTGTCCAAACATCGTTGTATTGCGTATTTCTGCACGGCCAGTATCCTTAAGCATAGAAAGCGAACTTAAGAAAAATGAAAGCTATGAAATTAGCCAAATAAGCTCAGAACGCGGATGACGTCAGAACTGACAGATTGTACAATGACCAAAATCATCGTAAGTTATGTTCAGCAGAATAAAAGATTCAAATGATGCAGCATCGCACTCAACGTGAACTATAAACACGAGCCAGAATCGAGAGGTCTGGAACTCCCATCGATATTGTGCAACATCCTCACTAATCGATCTTGTTGCAGGCAAGACAATGTGAAATGTCCCATAGCTTGTCTATGCTGTTAATGTATTTACGATAAGTGACATTTGCGATGTATGATCTAAGAAAATCTATGATGTCATTATGACATCGTTGCTTCAAGATAGACAAATTCATGTACATGTATTATCTGTAAAAATATGTCTACGTAGGATATGCGATATTACTTTTTGTTCATCACTTCATGTGAATCTCTCTTTACATTCTTAGAATTTGAATCTTAGATGACAGCAAAAGTCAAATGATGCATAACAATGTTAGAAAAATTATCAACTGAAGTACAGCATCTGATGAAATGTCTTCTGTTTCAAGATACAAATTACTCCATGACAAAGATTGTCAATTCATTTCATATCATTTTTTTCAAAAATCTAACATTGTCATTCAGTAAATGCGTCACATACATGTGTATACGCAATCCACGCTTAATGTAACAATAAATCCTACTCTATAGCACAATTATTGAAAAAGATACGTTTATGTTATTCTGACATTTCAGTTACGTAAGCAGTTTCTTTAATAAACAAGTATGCCCATAAGCATTGAATAGCTCACCCAATGAATTCTGGGAAATCTGCCTGGCACTATTGCATCTACATGTGCATTAAAATGCAGTTCATATTGAATTCAATTATTTATTCGAAGGATGCAGAATACCTTCAAATCCATTCAAACTCACTCACAGTAAGGCTGCGTGCAGGAATAATCTCAAGCAATAGCTATCCTCTATCTTATGCTTTTATTTCATAATAATGGGTGCAAAGCATCCCTATTCGAGAAGCATACGACGCTCCAATCCCCGGAAGATGTGGAGGAGGCAAGTGAACGAGGACATGCGCGCAGTCGGTTATCCTGAGGTAGAATAAGGCCTTCAAGGTAAACAAGGTTAACAATAAAGCACCAAGATGTGACATTTGCCTTCATATCTGCACATGTATAAAACCACACTCTCATAAACATTTTTCTCGTCCATAACAAAACGTTGGGAAAATTAAAGCTCACTTGTATCTCCCTGCTCCCTTCACTTTGTGGTAAGTGTCAACACCGTCCGCACTGGTCGTGATGTCATCTGAAGTAAATACTTATTTTCAATCTATGCACACCACAGAATCTCTATGAATGAAAAAGAAAAGATCATCAACATAGTTGAATTAGATATAATGGCGGAGTTTACTATATTCAACCCTCTGAGTGAAGTTAATTATCGTTGAGGTCGCTGGTAACCCCAAGTGATTTATGAAGTAGAATACATGTTAAACATACGTATGACCCATATTTGTTGCAACACCCCAACAACTGCCACAAAATACAAATTAAATCTTGCAGAAAAATACAATGTGCCGTATTGGCATATGGATAAATATAACAATATGAAGTTAAAGCATCAGTTCGGGCTACACTCACAATACAACACATTCTTACAACACATCAGAAAATTTGAATATTTGACACAGCATTAAATGAGCAAAGAGATATTCGGTTTCCATGCTTACCTCCATGCGCACAGAAATTACATTCATATTCGTCGAGGGTTTCGACTGTGGTAATGTAGGGGGCATCTTCAATGACCTGCAGAAGAAAGTATGTTTATTGAAATTACTGACAGAGCTACAATTAACAGATATTGAATATTCTTGAGATCTATTAAGAAATTCAATGCTGAAAATACATCATGATTATTCTTGATCAGGCAGATCAAGATTGTACCTGCAAATACATACTTATAAATGCATGTAGCATGTATATTCAATTAATTGATCAACTTCCTAATAAAAGCTTCAATTTATGATAAAGTATACTTGCTAATTATACTTATTTTTACTAGAAATCAATTGAATCAACTTACAATTAAGTAGTCAATTTAATCAATTTGAAATTAATTCTAATTTACAAGGGAATCCTGCTCCCAAGCTGTGGATGAACCCAAAGTTCCCGCTGAATTGCGCTATCCACCTTTCCAAGAATGGGAGAGAGAGAGAGTTTGTCTTATTATGTAAATTACAATAGTAGCTTCAACTTATTGTCTACAACTTTTGCCAAGAAACTGCAGTGGAAAATGCAAAACATCATTCACCATCACTGTAAAAACAATGATTCATATGTGACGGTGAGCTAAATTTCACTTGAAGAGCAAAAGTTTAGCTTTATTTGTGAAATTTTGTTTCTCGACAAAAAATGCAGACAATGCTAAATATAAAATTGACATAAATTTGATTTCCAAATTGAACTCCATGAGAATTTTGCATATCTTAAACCATACTATTCAATAAAATGTCATTCATCAGACAATTACTGGCCACTCTACGCATTGCATCAACGCTGGGGAGTTAATTTCCTCCATCACTTGGTCACTTCTTTGACGTTCTGGGGTCAGCATAAAATTTCGTGCCAAAATGCTCACTGATGGGAACATCGGCATGAAAAATGTTAATGTGCTCAACGCGGCATTGCTGGACAACAATTATATTGCTTGCCAAAGAAGTTGTTAAGTGTGCATTTAACCTACCACTTCTCGTCTACCTTAGGGGTCTTTTTCAGTAGTTTCTGAAGTGAATCAAGCCACCAGCCTATAGAGATAGCAGAATAGCATCAAATGATGCTGGTTGGTAATAAGCGACATGGACGGTACCGTGTTCTTTTGGATTGTCAAGGATGGGACCTGTTTGGGGTGCCATCTGCCTCCTACCTGTGGAGCAAAGCTCATCCCTCATCAACCGCCTCGCAAGAGACCTGGGGAGCCGTAGGGTTTTTGGTGGACCGGCCGGTTGTTTCCGCGCATCGAACGTAAAACTGGTCCCACCCTCACACTATTAAGAACTATTAACAATAAAACAAACATCCATACGGTGCAACATCCCGAACAACCACTGGCTTCACCTCAAATGCGCAATTATACACTCACCCAATACACCACAAATTGGAGTTGTGTCAAACCCAGACCAAATACTACCACTGCACACAACCAAAACAAACCTCTTAACAGCTTCAATACAAATCCCCATCCCCTCCTCTCACATCACAAATGGGCAATTCCATAAATAGCGCACGGACGTGCGCAGTCCATGCATTGCGGTGACCTCTTGACCTCTAGCGTAGAAAAAGGGACTACTATTGAATATTTGAAAAGTGATTAGTTACTATTTCAGACTAATTTGGCATGGAATGGTGCAATTTTCATGGATAAAGTCGCATTGCTTCGTGATGAGAAATGACGAGTATGTGTCAGAACGTCCGTGCGTTATTTATGGAATTGCCTAACTTCTACCCTCCCACCCCCACAACCGCACCCCAGCTCCTCCACACAACTCGCCAGAGGTGCCACAAGCACTCAAACCAACAGCATAGAACACAAAAACAACACGTTTGCTATCATACAACTCAGCATAAACGGCATCTAAAACAAAATCTCAGAACCCACACAGCTCACCCTAGACAACAAAGCATCACATGCATAGAAGAAAACAAACTCTCATCCAAAACAATTCGAATACATCGAATAAGCTACAAAAGCGGTGGCCTCCTCACCTACATGCACAACTCCATCAAATTCCAGATCCTCGAGGCCCGTCTTCATGCTAGCATCTAGAACAACAATACCTCAAAGCACACTTCGCATTGGTTTGGTAGTTGGATGACGGTTGAGACCTCAATCTCACTAGCAGTTTTGACTTATTGGCTAGTTTCAAGGCATAGGTTAGTCCGTCACTTGGTTTTTCTCTATTGTCCATCGCTAGATTCTATCACTTCTTGTATGAACCGAAATTGCCAAATTAGTAAGAATAGAAAAATTAAATGCATTTCATGTTCTACAGAAAAATACGGATTTGTGATTTTTAATGGACATATAAGACCATATATAATGGCTTAGCGCCGGACAGAGATATTAGATTTGATACATTCATCGGTAAAAGAAGGCATCGATTAATGAAGGAAAATCCGGCATATTTGTTATACAGAATGGCGTTAAAGTTGAATATGCATACATAAATAATACAATGGTGGCAGTCACCATGAACAATGCACATAATAATAATAATAATAAGGTCCATAAGTTTACTTGCAAAAACTCCTTCGCAGGAATATAAGAATCCTTCACCGCTTTTTGCTTTGCACGTCAGTCTAAATTCCTTATGCAAGATATTTTGGAGCATTAAAGTGATTACAACGTGTTAAAATTACAGAGAGCAACACCTACTATGTGAACATCCTAAAAGAAACACAACCATCATGGGTAATATGTCATCGCGCGTTCCATGTACTTAAAAACTATGTGAAGGCAATAGAATTAAAAAAATATATTGTCGTATGGAAACATATTAGGCTACTTATTTGTAATATTTATGTACACAAGCTAGAAGCTGTGTCAATACCTTTCTGCGGTGCCCAGACCTGCAGGCGCAGTATAAACTGGTGAACTTTATTAGCAGTGACCATCGGTTCTGGATCGTCCAACAGGCATTCTTTCTCCTAATCATTTAGGCTTCGTCAAAATTCCTCACACGATTGAATCATGTCATCTTGACACATACATGTGCAATGTATGGGGTACTTTCTTCCAACTGATGCGATTCTTCGTTCATAGCTGCGCTCTTTCGTCGCGCACCTGGACGGATTCACTACAGTAAATCACGAGTATGATAGATAACTCGTCGACAGTGATCTAATTGAAACACGCTTTCTCGAAGCGATTTCGCACCGTTTCGGCTTTCACTCGAGTTTAGGTCCTTTTGATGAGGACTGTAGCTGTAAGAAATGCTGAAGCGATGATCGCTGATGCCATAATATTGAAGATATGCACACACAAGCATGCAGTTGTCAAAAGTAGAAATCTTTATTGACTGGAAATAAATGGGTTTGCCATGATGTTGATAATCAAAGGAAATTCAACGAGTTGAATTCTTTTTTGTATTTATTAGTTGTTAATTGTTTGAGTTGCCTATTTCTGCTAACTCGGATATTTGCTGAGTAAATGCGCCGTTGCTTTGCACTTTCATTAGCCTTAGATCTCGTTCATTTTGTCTTCATGTCTTTCACCAAGATTTTTCCACAAATACTTATTTTTCTGCTGCTGTTGTTGCAGTTGTTCCTTACTTACAATCTTGCTATTTCTTGAAGTTTCACTGTGACTCAGTGTGCATTGACAACAAATACAAGAGATTACTAACCCTAACCTGGTGAGAGCTGTGAGTGTGTGAAGGCTGCCCAAATCCTAGCTTCTAGTATGGTTTCGTCCTTGGGCGGGTCAGGGATGAGTAAAGCACGAACAATTTTTTAAACAAAACAAAATTCCAATCATTGAGTTTCCTTGGATCATTCTAGCGATATCATAGTAAACCCATAAATTTCCCGCCAATAAAAGCTCTACTCTTCGAATTTCGATAATTGTTTTCTCATTCGTCCATAACATGCTGACACACTAAACTAGTGGTCTCCGTGGCACAATGGATTAGGTGCTTGGTCTAGCGATCTTTCGGTCCAGAGGTCGAGCCCCGAGAGTGACAATGGAAGTCGTCAGAAAGGGCATCCGAACTAAAAGATCACAACGCTCCAGATTCAAGTCTGACTGTGTCAGCACCGTCCAAGTCCCCAGTATGGAGAGTAGTGAAATTAATTAAACCATCATTTTTTCATTTAACTAATAAGTTGATAGTTTGATAGAAAAATGATCTTCATCTGTCTATAAATGCTAAGGAAAAATTTCGAGATTCTGACAGCTGCTCGGCAGTATTTTGCACAAGTGCTTATAAGCTAGCCCAACCTGTTCATCCTAGTCAGTGCACTAAATGAATTCGATCAAGATGAAACTTCTATTGGCGATTCTATATTCGATGCATACATGAATGAGCGCAGCTGACCTATTGTGACTTAGTGATCTACTCTTCATTCTGCACGACAAATTTCTGGGCTAGGCGATCCACAACGATGCTTATCAGTAACATTCTCTATTTTTGTTTAAATTTCCAAAACTAGTTGATTGCGCAGAGGTATTAGCATTATTCTTGGTTTTTTAATTGTAGAATTTCCGCATGACGTTGTAGTGACAGATACTCCGCATGTTGAGTTAACATCGATCAAAAGCACGCGGTCTTCCAAAAAAGGGCGCGGGATGTGTCGATGTCACAAAGTCATCATACATATCCCGTGTCAGCATCTAGCACTATTCGTCATTTATCGCAAAAAAGATTTTTGAAACCACAGACATAAGTCATAATAGATTAGGTTAATTACTGATACCGTTTTTTTGCTACATCACTTGGTCAACAAGTTTGAGGACTAAAGGATCCTTAAATTGAAGTATACTTTTTTATCGCCTTGTCCCCCCCCCCGCCATCTGTTGAGTCAACCATCAGTGTATTAGTGAAATACGTCACTATATTAGGGACGAATAAGAAGCTATGTTTCTTTACCATGCGTTAAATGCTCTTTTTGTGAAAAATTTTTTGTGAAAAATTAAAGTGGGTTTCCATTTTGTTTTGGAAGGAATCATTAATACTTTCTATACGAACGGAAAATGTGACCATTGGATTTTGACAAAATACTGCTACAAATCCAATCATCTCACCTATCTGCACCATTTTGTTTTGGAAGGAATCATTAATACTTTCTATACGAACGGAAAATGTGACCATTGGATTTTGACAAAATACTGCTACAAATCCAATCATCTCACCTATCTTCACGTTCATTTGTTCAGTTACAGCGATGATCATAGATACAGAATTTTCATTTCAAAATTCAAAGATGTAGTATTACTTTTGACTAACCCTGTATATTGAAATAATAGAAAATATTTTCATAAAAGATAGTTATTTCAAAATTACTTCACCACGTATATGAATGAACAATCACACTTTTATTTATTGGCATCATCTGTGAGCGGCTATTTGACAATGCTCAAGTTCTTCTACTTGGACTTTAGTTAGAATGCAGTATTGCATCTAATCTAGCTTGTGCTGTTGTGATCAAGGTCAGTGAAAGTGTCTGTACGCAATAACTTACGTAAGTGTCCAAATGTCATCAACTGTCGCTTCAGCCTATGAACTATGCTGCCAGGCTGACTGATTAGAATATTGATGTGCAGCCAATTTCAACTCGTGTCACGCCAGATTACGGGAGATTCATGTAAGCAACCCATTTAACAACAATTCAGAATCATTATTAACACAGAAGAAGTGAGAAGACTTCAATCTTCAACAAGATGCAGTAGTGCTGAAACACGCAACATTGAGCAGAAAACATTTTCAATTACAGTGTTTGGGCAAATCAAACAAAGATGCTTTCAGAAATTACAATTGTCAGCACCGGTACCCGATAAATTTATACATACTTACTACTTAGAATACAATTTATATATTTCATGAAAAACGTAATCAAACCAATTTGAAGCGCATTTATCAGTTACTCAATTCGGAAAAGTACGGTTCTTTTTCTTTTACATAATTTTCACCCCTAGCACGGCTATGAGCCATGAACGAAGCTAGGGGTCACTCAATGAAAAAAGCAACAAATTGTATTATTTTGAATAAGTAAAAGGTAAAAAAAGATCTTCTAATCTGATTAATCTGCCACCATCAGAAACTTGTTCGCACGCCTCTTGAAAGTATCAAGATTGTATTGGTCAGGGAAAGTTGTCTGGAGAAGCTGATTCCAAAGCTGTGCGTGCGAACAAAAAAGCTTTTCGAGCGACTCACAGTGCGTGCGAGTTCCAAGCTAACATGATAACATGTGAGTGCATTTACTCATGCGTGTGCTTCTAGAGAAGATCTTAGGTTTGGGTACGCACTCATTTACTGCAGAGCTGCTTCTACCGAAATGGCATCTGTAGAAGAAACTTAGTGAAGCAACATCCCGTCTGACGGAGAGCGACTGCAGCTTATTAGCAAGTTTTTCACCCATAATATTCTTGACACGTTTCTCAACCCGTTCAAGGAGGTTGAGATGTGTTTATGGGGCGCCGGCCAACAGATGACACAATGCTTCATCAGAGGACGAATAGTGGACTTGCAAAGATAGCAGACAGTCTGTGGTGGAAGATAGCGGCTGGCACGATAGAGACTACCAATGCGTTGAGCTGCCTGCTTGCTAATGGACTGGATGTACGGTTTCCATGACGTCTTTCGTAACCGCCAATCCAAGGAAGGAGATGGAATCTTGTTCTTTGATCCCATTATCTGACATCATAGTGCTATGATCATCATCATCTCCTTTAAGTCGTGAACCATGAGTGAGGAGAACGCGCATGGTTGCTGATCCATTTATGAATTTCATTCGAGTTTGCTAAATTATACATTTATAGAAGTTATTGTAGCCTGCAATACCTCAAACAAATTCTGCTCTACACAATAAAAATTAGAGTCAAGCTGAAATCTTCTACTGAGATACATTCATTAATTATGTATATAATCGGTTGTTTGATTCATTCATATTGTGTTGATTGACTGTCCTCAATTAAGAGCTGCTTGAAGACGTTTATGAGCTTCAGCAAATTGCGGATTGTCTGACTCAAAGAGCAATTGCGCATCCTATAAATATCACAGTTCTTCAAATTGACTCATTTATCTGATGTGTGTAATTGCGTATGAAATACGCTAAATATAGCAAAGGCAGCATTGATACATGCAATTTTGCTTGAACATTTTATGAATGCATGAGAGCAAATATTTGAGATTACATACATGTACATTACACTTGCAATTCAAGTGTAATAATTGTGACCTTTTGTGACAGCAAACAAAATTGCCACTTGTAAATTTAAATCGTTTTGTAATTAGATTTAACTGTCTTACATGAATAAAGACATGCAAGGCAGAGTGACAATCACTGTACATGTGTAACTCTGAATCATGTCACTTTCCTAGAACGTTGATATATCCTACAGAAAAGTTGATACAGACGAAAACAGTCGCACGACTATCTTGTTGATGCCATAATGGCATTACTTTATTTACTACAGGCCTGCTATTTTCTTTTCTTATAGATAAACTATATTCAATTGCACCATGTCTTCCTATCCATCTGCACCGGAAGTTATCATCGAGCCGGCAATGCATCTGAGCCGCTATTTGGTGGAGTAGTTCAATCCTGTTGGAAGTAAATGACTGGATTTCTATTCACCCTAAGCCAAAGATGCGTCTGTTGCACGACCAAATTACAATTTTCCGATACAATAGTGCCTTTAAAAATTAATCTACTCTATTATTTATACGCTAAATGGTATAAGTATAAGTAAGTATGAAATGACAGTTATAACTGTGACGCCCGGCAAATTCAGCAATTTTGTTAGGATCTTGGCCAATCCACTAGACACAGCTGCGTCTATTGATTTGGCCATTGAGCTTAAAGGATACCTCGTCCAACCACTGAGATAATCGATTAACGTTTCATCATCCCACCTGACCCACCTGCAGGAATCTTTCAGAAAATTGCAGCTATCCACTGGCATCGCCGTCTTTTAAAAGCATGAGAGAATCGTGGAATGTAACGGATAAGTTTTCTCTTATGCAACAATCTGAGGAACCCGTTTGAGATGACCATTAATTCACTGGGTGACCGTCGACTTACATTTTGTGGCTACCGCTCTGCTGATTACATCAACTCGTCACTTTTGGCATCTGGTGTAGCAGAGCATGATTTCATTGACCTGCATAAGATCGCTGTTCAAACATTATTTTGAAGTTCAATGTTCAAGTTGAAGGACAATGAGCATTCAGTTCCCGTTATTCTGACGCAAATTCATATATGCACGCACATCGTATCGATTATTCAGATATGCCATGTATAGTGTGATCGTCAGCTGATGAAAAAAGGCAAAAAGCAAAAAATATTTGAACATAGCGAATGCTTGGTTTCCTAATTTCTATTCATTTATGAGAAAAAGTGATCCAAAGCAAATTACTCTTAATATTCTCATTGTTGTCTAGTATCATGCTTAAGACAAGGAGGATCCATCTGTTTACGTCAGCAACAACTGTATGTCAACATTCCTGGATACAATTAATGATAATCAGCATTTGAGATTAAGATGTGAACTTTGTCCTCCAACTACTGCTTTTTACTGAACTACCTGCTCAAATCAATTGGAAGATGAAACACGATTGTCAGTTGGTATGAACTGATGCAAAGTGCTGAGATGGCGCTCTTGGTGTGAGTCTCTTCAGGGATTTTGCCTGGCGAAACTGACTTGTCAATTCATACAAGCCTCCCTTTGGTGCACCAGGTCCTAACGTGGATGATCTTGTGTAAAATAAAAAGCGAGAAAAATGTTCCATCTTAGCCGTAAGCCGCATTTTCAAGCCGGTTACAGTGGAGACGCTCGGAGGATATAGAAATGCCACATTTGACTTAGTAGTTGACTTGGTAGGAGGATGCAGGTCATCAATTGTGATTTAGGATCTACCATCTTCCTCCAACAGATTCCTATCTTTAGCGAAGGAGGCAATGCTGCTTCGTTTTATGAAGTGCCTCCTCTTATTTAGCTTCAGTTGCGCTATTATTGACGATTCTTTATATACGATTAGTTTTTCTCAATAGAAATTTGCTTTTAAGGATTTGCATTGAATTGCTTCTAAGCTTGTATACTTCAATTGTTTTGTTAAATATAATTGATCTCTTGCTGCATTATGAAATTAACGCCGGTAATACAGATAGGTTGTGTGAGCACTACACCTGTCTTAATGAAATGAAGGGTTTATCTACTAACACTGAATAAGTATAAGAGTTAATTAGATCTCATCAGTTTAGAACTTACCCTGTCAACCCATCGAATCGCTCGCGCCATCTTGTATCTTTCATCTTGCGTATAGACCGGGGGACCTTTATGTTTCGCAATTTCATCTGAAAAGAAAGTTGAAGGAACTAATAATCCAACTTCAAATAATGAGCGATTTCTCAGAATCCGTCACAGGTTGCGGCTTCCACAGAGTCTCGAAAACATTTCCACGAAGAAAATTTCATGAAATCCCAGGATTCATAATAAATTAACTTTATAAAACTGAAATCATGTTAATAAAGAATGTGCCATATTTCAACAGTGCTCGAGGGTTTAGTGAAACGATTATGTCACTTTTGAAGTCAATGATGTTCGTCAGATTATAACTAGCATCCGGTCTTCGATAAGCAACTTTGTTCCAGATTCTCAATAAAAACCAAAATTCAAAATTGAATCCTGAAGTACCCACACATCATCATATTCAGACTCACGAAAGATACTCCGATAAGATTCGATTCATCATTCTGAGACATATCGGCCTAGAATATACTTTGAAATGAATATGTACATCGTACATCAGAAAATAAAAAATGAATTTCCTACAAAATAAAATTTGAAACTTTATTTTACTATTATTTAAAGGAATTTTTGGGAGGTTAAGACATCCGCAAGGATGATATTCTACATTCGCATGAATGATGTATGATATATTATATGAAAACACACACGTAATTCCTTGAAACAAAAATGGTCACATCTTCCGCTGGCGCAATGGTCTTCTCGTAGAATACTCGCTATGCGTTCGGAACACATTGGTTCAAACCTTGGTCAGGTCAAACCACAGACTTAAAATAGGCACACTTTGCATTCATGAAAAACATTCAGCACAAGGGAATGTGAATGGGACAAATAAAGCTCGGCCACATGGAAAAAAGCGCACGCCTAATGTGCTTCTAAGCATAAACAAGGTTTGTTTATATTTCTATTTTCTGATAGCAAATAACAAAAAAAGTCCAGCAAAAAAATGAAGTCAAGTTGATCTCCCATTTACTATGGGATCATAAAAATTGAAAATCTAGAATAAAGCGACAAGAGCAATATTTTAGGTAATTTGTTTACAATTGAGGACTCTAACAGCTGTAACTGAGGTGGCACAACTGCTGATTATGAAGATATGGTGAAGATCATTAATCCTTCCGCACCACTGTTTTGCAACTTTAAATAATTGGACACTCATCGATCAAAACGTATTAACTTAATAAATGCAATATACTCAAGGGGTAGGGGTAGAGAATGGGCCATCAGAATTCAAAAAATTTTCCGAATTTAATTGAAATCATAATTTGGTAAATGCTACTGAGGATTTACAAGTCCAACAATTCAACAATGCCACCGCAATTACAAAATAGAATGGAGCGCTAGTGTGGATGAGATCCAATTGCATTTGGGGAGTGCGCTGTCTATTTCAGTATTTTTTGTTTCCGTAAAAGCATATTAGGCGAATTGAACTCTCTAAAGCATCTTGATCAAAATTCTTCGGCATGTATCAGCTGTGTTGATACTGCTTTTTCTGAATTTCGGGTCATAATCTCTTTCATTAAGGGTCGGCTGAGGTATTTTCAAGATGAGCCAAATTTTGTGTAACTTCAGTCAGTACTGATGTGAAATGCTCCGCAATATAGCACATTGATCTCATTCTATCACGTCCCATGAGATTAGCTGATACTTGGCCCCAAGATTCCTTGCAATAAGCATACCTCGTTGAGTGAAGGATTTCATTTATCTCAATGCACTCATTATAATTATATAATTGATATTGTTCATGAATATTTTAGTCAAATTTTAACACACTTGAATGTTATCACAATGTTCAAATAAGATAAAAGCCTTTAGAGAAATATGAAAGCACTTCAAACAAAGTAGATGACCAATTCACCGTTACATAACATGAAACTACGCATACAGACACATCATCAGAATTTGATGCAGGAGGTCAATCTATCACATTACGCAGACTTTGCTTAAAAAGTTTTTCAAAAGTTGAATATGTTAATCATTTTGCGAAGGTACTTAGAAATGAGATCTCGTGTTCTAAGCACCAAGAATGTTCTATTCATAAAACTACTATTCGCACTTACTCAATCTGCATAAAATTTGGCAAAATGCAACTTGTTTTTTCCATACATATTTAAGCAGAAAGAAAAATCGGATGTGAGCAAATTTCTGCACATTATGGATCGTAAACCAATCAGATGCAAGAAAACGCGATATACCGTATTACTAGTTTCTTAGACCTCTAAAGTGAGTTGAATTTGTCAATTACTCGTATGTAAAGCGACATCGATAGCTTAACTCCATAACACTTCGTAGATGATGCGCATCGCTTAAAAGATGAATATCCCACAGTGACCTCACATTCATGAATGTCTACAAAGCAAACTTACCATCTGTGTGAATTCCAACATAGAGTTCGTCACCTAACAGTTTTGCCTGAAAGTAAAATGTTTTGATTACATAAAATTAAAAAATTACGAATTGATGAGTTTGCTGGTTGATTAGTAAATACACCCACAGTACGAAATCCAGTCAAATTAAGAACGAACCATGATGTGAGTTGAAGGGACTTTAGTATAATTCGGCAAAATTCTATCAAAGCAGCATCTTAACTAGGCTTTAATCCCTCTACCGTTCCGGAACCGGTTCTGGCAAATATCGCGAGTGCCGGAACCGGTTCCCCGAAAAATAGTGCCGGTAATGAATTGTCTAATACCAGTTCACAGAATTAAGTTTCAAAACCAAGCTCAAGACATGAAAACATAATAGTCACTTTCTTGTGCGAGAGCTTGCACAGAAGTTGTCAATAGTCCCACTTGGTCATCGAAGATATAGCTTTTCAGATTGCAACAGGCTACTACGCCTTTCGCCTGGTTGATGAAAGCAACATCTAATTGCGAGAATTATGTGAAACTTTTAAGTGTCAGTATTCCTTCATATAGTTCTGCGGCTGGTGTGATGAAGGACACGCCGTGTCACATTCCGCTTTCTGCTGTAGTTTCATCTTATTTCTAACAATTTCCTCCGAAATCACTGCTGACTATAAAGCCAACCTGGGTAGAATGTTTGTCACCAGCTGGTAATTTCTGCCTATCACGACCAGGTGTACCATCGTTGAAAACGCCTGTGTTCTCAAAACAAAGCTTCATCTGAGTGATGACTGTGTACTTGGACCAAATGATTGAGTCCTCATCTGACAATTTGTGAGGTATATGTTAATTTGCATGTTCTCTACTAATTCAACAACGTTTATAAAGAAAAATCAATTCTATTATATGCAACTTTTTGCCGGATTCGGCACCAGAACCGGTTCCTTGAAATTCGAGAATATATTGAACCTTTATGTTAACCAACAGATATCTGGGTACAATACGTACATCTGTCCGAATTTTTGATGTTCATAAACCAGAACTGGTTCAATAGTCGATGAATGAAAAAAGAGGAATCTCAATTTTGTCATTTTCATCTGTCTAACACCTGAAATTCAATAGCAAATACCTAAATGATGAGAGGCATTTTAAGTTATTCGCAAACGGAAGTGCAATTAATTGTATCTTTTACTTGACTCTGATTTCAGATGCACTTGACGAAAATATATGGACTTATCTTGTCTTGATTTATAGGTATGAAATTATCGAGTTAATTGCAGAAAAACTTGCAATTTCATCAAATTTTAAGAATGAAGTCAAAAAAATTGCCATCGTGCACCTGTTGAATCGGGTCCAAATTCACCATTATCGCATAGAAAACACCACATCCAATATGACGTGGCAATATAAAAAAAAATTAATATCGAATCAAATAATGAAAACATATTTGATTGTAAAAGGATAGTAATCGCTAATCGTAATCGTAAGTTAAGATGAGAAAAAATGAGGCAAATTCAGTTTTTGATGTAATCCCAACCACATGTTTGCAAATAAATGGTTTCCAATCAACTAATTAGCTTTTGATTGCCATCTCTAACCAGTAACTCATTCAATGAGTGAGTGTGAATAAGTCTACATACCTGCCGTAATGCGTTAGCATGACCAAAATGCACCATATCGAAACTGAAATATAGAAATGTAAAATTCATTATAGAAATTTGAACTCAGAAGTGTTAATTGAGGCGAAACTCACCAACCATCCACCCAAACTCGGACTTTCTTCGTCTCTGACATCTGTAAGGAATCAAAGCTTCCGTTATTGTGTAATGGTGTCACTCTATAAATGAGGATGACTTCCTTAACTTTTTTCAAGTTTGTGCAATTGTTAATTCATTGTAATACATGCACATAGGACCTATATATCAACAAATGTAAGGTAGAAATGTCTCCCTTAAGTTTTGGTCGAAAAGTTACTTGAATTAGAAGATTAAATAACTTTTCGATCAAAACTTAAGGGAGTTTTCTCTACCACATTTGTTGAGAAAATGATCTCCCGACGACTGGTCAATTATGCCTATATATCAATAAACATCGACTAGCTTATGGAGAGAAAATGTTTGTTATGGTTACCGGTCCATGTATTGTCGTTGAAACACCTGGCTGGTCTGGGTACCAAAATAAGGATTTTTAACAACCACTAGTGCAATAAATGCAATTCACTGGTCAAGGAGCTATCTGACCATTCGCAAATTCCTGAAAATTTTCAAATTAATGAACAATTTTATTGAAATTCAAATCATCATGAGCAAACTAATATAGCTGAAAAAAAAGAAAACTGCTGATTTCCGACTTCGTTTTTAAAATCATCACAACTAGTGGTTTGAAACCCACTCGACCGTGGGGATTACCAAAGTTACATAAGAACAAAGAGAAACTACCATATCGACCGATGCAACATATGAGAAATTCGCATGTATCAAATCTCTCAAAATGGTGGGTGCGATGTTGAAAATTTTCTTGCCACAGAAATCCAAGTGCAAAGACAGTTGTGATTTTGTGGATTCTATAAGCGAGTTTAATTATGTAAATTGTGAAAATTGTATCATGTGTAGCTTTGATTCAAAGCCTGTTTGCAAGCATACTTTTTAAAGCGCAATTGATAACATCGTTTAAACAGTAGACGAAAGACCTCTACCTAAAAAAAGTTGCTTTTAAAAAATTGATGTCATTAGCTTGTTCTGATGTTGTATTTTCATTTAATACTTTGTTGCACCACCAGATCGATAGAATGTCGATGGGTTCCAACTTGCAACCCACAATTGCGTCTTTTGCTAAGCAAATGATTGAGTCTAAACTTGGTAATTATTCCCAGCAAAGACATCCATAATTCTGGAAAAGATACGTCGACACTCTTCAATTCAAATGAGCGATTAGGTAAGAACAGTCAACAACGCCAGCAGCTATGCGACGCTCTTTATGAAGACCTACGCAGGGCTTCCGAATGGGTCGCCAAATTTTTTGTTTCCTTCAATCCATCAAAAACTTCAGAGTTTTCTGCACTCACGACATAAAAAAAGATGATGATCATAGCATTAAGATATCAGATAGTAAGATCAGAGAACAAGATTCCATCTCCTTCCCTGGATTGGCGGTTACGAAAGACTTGTCATGGAACCCGTACATCCAGTCCATTAGCAAGCATCTCTATCGTGCCAGCCGCTATATTCCACCACAGACTGTCTGCTATTCTGCTATCTTAACAGGTCAACGCATTCGTCTTCTGATGGAGCATTGTTGTCATCTGTGGGCCGGCGTCTCATAAACACATCTCAACCTCCTTGAACGGGTTGAGAGACATGTCGAGATTCTTTTGGGCGAAAAACTTGCTAACGAGTTGCAGCCGCTCTCCGTCAGACGGGATGTTGCTTCACTCAGTCTCTTCTACAGATACCATTTCGGTAGAAACAGCTCTACATTGAACGAGTGAGCAGCCAAACCCAAGATCTTCTCCAGAAGCACACGCAGAGCTAATGCACTCGCATGCCATTATGTGAGCTTCGAACACGCACGCACTGTGAGGCGCTCGAAAAGCTTTTTTGTTCGCACGTCACAGATTGAATCAGCTTCCTCAGAACACTTTCCCTGTCCAGTACAGTCTTGATGCTTTCAAGAGGCGTGCGAACAGGGTTCTGATGGGGAAAACTAATCAGATTAGAAGATACGTCATTTTTACCTTTCCGGGCATGTGATTGACGAATTGAAAAGAACTCGGAGATTAGGAAACCTATTTTCCCTACTGCTTAAACTGGTGCACGGGTTCTTTTTACCGGTGTCAAGCATTAAAATGAAAAACAAACAGTCGAACAATGACTGAGCCCTATTACACATACTTTATCATGCATATATGTCCTAAAAATAGAGTTCGCATGCAGTTACCATAGGTCAGTAATTGAGATCATGCTATCCACAATGAATGCATGGTGGGCGCTACATGAAAGCAAATAAAATATAGAATTGTTCAAAAATGCTTTTATCAAAGAAACTCAACCATTGCTGATCAAGTATTTTGATGAAAGCACAAATCAATACAGAACTGACAGGCACATGTATCTTATTCAAAGAAGCTCTTTCTATGGAATGAGCTCTATCACAATGGAAACAATCAGAATCTGTGGTGGGGTTGTCATAGTTTATTCCAAGAATATTCATCATTTCTTAGTTTTTCTTCTTTTCTCTGACAATTTGACGAAATTGTGGTAGTGTCTCATGCGGGCCTTCTGTGCTGATTGCAACGCGACTTTTTTAATTTGCTTTTAGGCTCAGAAACACCTACGCAAGAAAGTTTACTTTTCTTGGCAGTTAACTCAATCTTTTTCACGCAGCTGTGCTCGAGAACTTTTAGATGAAGAACTCATGTTGTCTGACAATTTTGGACCAACTGGATCATACCGAATGTCACTTCGTCAGAAAACGTCGATTAACGTCTCGTCAAAAGATTTGATTCCATGTGGTGACATTCATACGAGATGATTGGGGATCAACAATGTCATTCATTATGCTGAAGGCCGACTATACCTGTAGTCCATGAAGACACGAAAGACGGTCCAGAGTCACTTTGGTAAGAAGAGGAAGCCGTACTGTTGACGCTGTTGTACCCACCATGTATCAATTTTCTGATTCTCAGCAAAAGGAGGCAATTCAGATATGTGGAATTGAAGTACTTCCAAATCGGATTGATCGTGTCTGTGAATTTGAAGAACAGTTGGCGCCATGCTCGGAATTTTCAACATGCGTGACTGAGAGACACTAAGTCCTTTAGCATCAGGATCAAGAGAAGACACTTCAAAGTTCTATTGTTAAGCGGTAGCTTTTGCATGAGTATGACCCCGAAAGGCGCAACTAACATTTGTAAGAAATAATTCAATAAAAATCGGACTGCAGCTAATTAACAGAGATTTCGTTTGGATTCCTAAAAACATATCATTCAACGATAACAGATGTTGGCTGTCTTGCACATTGAGCTTGCCAAATCCGAACTGCTTTCATGAATACGTTGCGGTTCCATGAAGAAAGCAAGGAATTGCCGAACCAACTATATTTGCCGATCATACAGAGTGTAACAAATTGATTCTTGTGTTTGCAGTGCAGTGACATACTGCTTAAAGAAGTGGAAGACATTTTGGAGGATGTATAGCTGCAATCTGGTTTCAATAGATTGATGAAACAGGTATTCCAGTATCCGAGTCTCACCTTCGTTTGTCCTTTTCTTCTTTCGCAACTGATTTCTCTAATACGAGATCTGGCTTCTGTTTAGCAATTTCCTTGTCGCAATATTTCCACGACAAGAGACAAGAAATGCACTTGATCCTCTTTTGAAGAAATAAATGCAAAGTAGAAGATTGTGTAGGTATGCCTCAAAAAGTTTAACGACAGCGTCACAAAGCTGTGGAACATATCTTTCCGGAATGGTGAATTTCAACGCCAAAATAGGCATATGTCTTCCATCCATAGAATACTAAATCACCGTTCATTTCACAGACACTAATCTATCACGCTACTGATTTGCCAAGCTTCAATGCTCACGCAACTCAGTTCAAATAAACAAAATAATCACACGTTTTGAAATAGACATGCAATTCAAAAATTCAAGATGTAAGTAACCACAGATGAAGTTGCGATGACCACAAAAAATGTCTACGCAGGGGACCTTTCTGAGTAGAACCCAGTCGAGATGGAAGTGAAAGGTACCGTTTGACACAATGACCCAGCCGATTGGCAGAAGGTACTGGCAGTCATCCGGAAATTACCGTTTTAGACTAGTCAAAGTAAGTCCACATGCACCCTTGCAGGTACTGGCACTTCAATAGGCCAGTGAAAATAGGCCAAATATGCCGCAATATACCCAGCGTCAGCACGCAAATTTCAACGCAAAAACAAGGACAGCACGCCACATCAACAGCGCCGACATGAGGGTATGTGTATGAAGTGCCAGTAGTAACACGCTGCTGTAATATTTGTTACTAATATCTGACCCTCAAAGTCGATGTTATGCACAACGTAAAGTATTCCATCAAATATATCGTATAGTAATAATATATTCAGTTACTACTTTTCTAGCTGTTTTATAAGTAACATCTTAATATATATTAACTCAGTACACTGATTTGCAAATATAAAGTGAGGCTAGACTTTTAGCCATGAATCATCATAAATCAGTAAGGAATGTTTAAGGCCATAAAATCAGAAAATTAATAAGTTTTGTTGCGAGCACCACACTTGCAATTTTTGACCATGAGAAAAAATCTCAGATCATTTCTTAATTGGTCTTGGCGAACAATGTACTATATATTGCTACCAGTCGCATGATGTCCATCATGTGGAGATTAAGGACGGACGATGATCGGAGAGTGTCAACGAACTATGCTAGTTCCCGAAAGCGAGATGCCATCTTCTCTTTCACTCTGACCACCTCTGCGATCATTAATCTGGATTATTCCAAGCACATTCTCTTCTGTGTTTTGTCTCATCACTGCGAAGCTTCCCAAAGCAGTTGAGTTCTCTCATTTATTCATCTATTTTTTCCCTATCCATGATGATCATTATATTTATCTACATCTCAAAATTACTTTTTCTGGTGGCATGTGATATTGGTTTCGAAAAAAATTTTTTTATGATTGCGCCAATGATTCTTGAAAATTCAGTAGATCTCATACGTGTTGATTGGACAAAATTAATGTAAACAAACAGTGTCTGGCATGTTTGCTTTTAGGTTTCCATCTATTTCTTTGTGAAAAATCGCTGTCAAGTTGAAAAAGGAGAGCGACTATTTGCAATAAAAATTAATAAAATCTTGATCGAAGGATCTTGCACATTTTTTAACGAGCGGTGGCCAAAGTCGCATGAATCATCATACGATCTATATTATGATGTTAAATAATCTTTTTGCTCTTGTATGCGTCGGATGCAGTTATTAGGACAAGACTGAAATCCGGACGCAACTGTATAATCGAACATCTGTTACTTTGTTAAGTAACAACAGTTTGAAAGTGATGAATGCCTAAATTTTACAAATTTGCAAGGCACTGTGACAGAAGATGGGAAAAATGTAATTGACGAAATACTGTTCACACGCGTCGTCAAGAATTAGATGATTTCACTCTAGGCATCACCACATCTCTATGGCCATGAGTTTCATGGTTGTTTTTAACTTGAATTTCATATATTTGAACTCTTAAAGCGCTGATGTCAAAAAGTCACATATGAGAGTTTCTGTAATATCTGTTGCACGTACAGCACATTTGGGCATCATGCTTCTTCTGATTCAACTTGTTTCCAATTACTGAATATTGATGATATGGAATCTAGAGAAATACTTGAGTGCTGCACCTAGAAGCTCCTATAAATTGCTGATGTCGTATAAGATTATTTTAACGAAGTCAAGGTTGCTTAAAAATTCGTCTGATTTAATATTTTAATCAAAATACATCAGCTAAATTGATCGTTGATAATAAATTGGTATTTCTGTTCGTTGGAAGTCTAATAAGACAATATAATTCATTTAAATAGTAATTGCGACATTGGTCTATGGAAGTAATTTGACATGGCCGTATTCGTGGTAGTCTGGTTGACTGTTAATTTGAAAATATTGGTCATCTTTATTGGCATCACTGCTAGAATTCGCATTTTGACCAAAATGCCAAACATCCATGCTACTTTAGAAGTCTATCTCAAACAACAAGGTTGAATTTCTGTCAGCTGAACCAGAGTACTACTGGTAAATTTCGTCCGATTATGCATTTTTCGTCATCAACCAAAATCCGGTGCGTCCAGTCCAATAGGAAGGGAATTTCAGTGAAATTATGTCACACCGCTCGTTGACTTTTCGGCTTTCGATTTGTTGCTTTCGCCTGATCATAGAGAAAACACAAAATCTCATTTTTGTCGAAATCTTTCCCATTGGATTTACATTGGATTTTCCTTGATTCTATCAGAAAAGGACAGCAACCTAGGAGAACCTGCCAGACGCGCACATTCGTAGTAGCCATAGTGTGTGCATTATTCTGTGAAAGTCGCATATTCAGCCTTGTTCTACTTCAGAAACTCACCTGGCGACCGTGCTATATCAATAAATCTCGTAAATTTGTTTTTCTATACCAACCGGTACAACGTTTCTGGAAAGAGAATCTTTTGTCTTCTACCTTTGGACGGTAGTCCTTCACTGGGATAGATACTTTTCGGCTAACTAGCATTTCGGATTCTCCTTCTGAGAAGGGAGTAGAAACTTTTCCCTTGGAACACTTTTACAAGAATTCTGTCTACATGACGATGAATTCGGAGTCGAATAGAAACTTTGTTTTCTACTTGACTAGGTCAACACTTTGGTTGAGTGTGCACAGCAGGCACATAGACACAATAAACATTGAAGCTCGAAAATTACCTCACTAGCGCCGATAGAATTTTTCCAACAATTAACAGAAGCAGAAAATTTGTGTAACAACTTCGGGATTATGCAAGAACATCACTTCTCTAAAAATTAATCGATTTCAAAGAGCAGTACGTCAAAGGAATGCTCAAAGAAAACTCCTTTCATCTTGTTTGATTTGCGATTTTAAAAGTAGCGAGCATCGTGTTTTGACCTCCCCCAACTTTGAGCTGTAGCGGATGCGAATATATGATAAGTCATTGTTGGGAGAATATAAGCTCTCAAATGGTGTATGACTTACTAATGTAGATTAAGATAGAACGGCAGAAGAATCGATGGAAATTTGACATAATATAGATGGTCCTTTTTTATGATCAACGCAGTAAATGAAATAATGATCATGATTGCATCACCTAGTGTTATAAGCGCCGCTCAAGTAGGTCAAATTAAAGTGGCCCTTGTATAGAATGGTCGCAAAATATCATTGATTGAGATATTGCTTTAGCCTACTCTGAGAATTCTGAGTTTAAAACAGGTTTTTATACTCTCATCTGCTGTATTTTGGTTAAACATCAGCACTATTAAACACTTTAAATTTTTTTATTTATTTGCACTTTAAGTGTCGAACAATAGAAGCGACACATGGCGAGACAGTTCCAATTCAGTTTCGATATGACACATACTTTGATAGTAAGCGAAGGTGAGTAAGTGCGGCAAGGGCGCATTGAGGCTCGTAGATAAGACGATCACAGATAGATACTGTCACAGATTTCCAAGGCAAGGAACTGAAGCACTCAACATCTAAAACTATTTATCCGTTCAAATCCTTGGCGTAGAATTAATAGAAAATCGGAGGTATACCTACCTTCAACATTTTATATGTAGGTTCCGTTAGATGCTACTGAGAACGTTTTCGTTATTTAAGTTTTTATTTTGCATCTTTTATTATTATGCGTCTTTTATTTTGCATTTTTAGATTCATTTTGCATCTTTCCTGGAATAGCTTTATCAAACTGAGCTTCAGGACAGTTTTGTTAAGGGTCCATTATTTTGATCAGGAATCGTATTATGTCAATATCTGACGATCAATATTTGAATGTTCTCATGATTAAATCGTTACCTCATGCCATTATTTAAAAGAAGCTTTCAGCATGATATTTAAAACAAACCGTGTACAAAGAATGAAGCATACATGGCTGCCTGGATCTTAAAATAAAAGAAAGAACTAAAAAGCCATTTACAGAATTTGACAAAAGACTTTCTAAGACGTTCAGTCTGTGCGAATGGGCGTTTCAGTATAGTCAGTTTTCTCGACGTGCGACAGTGCCTTTCACAAAACATTTGTCGTAAAGGATGATCATCGTGATTCTCAACGCACGCAAACAAGTTCATACATGTTTTGCCAACAGCCACTGTGAGTGAATCTTCCTTTTTACACGAGATACCCATGATCCGATAAGCTTTCTTCTCTATGGCTAAAATTTTTTTTAAGATCTTCAGAATGATTGCAAAATAGAGAGGAGCAGAATAGAGAAAGAATAGAGAATAGAGAGAATACAATATAGAATGCAGAATAGAGAAGAACAGAACGAATAAAAGCAAAATAATTTCTTCGAATTAGCGTAGGTGGACAATCGGCATGTTTCAAATTACCTAAAATGAACAATTTCTTCGATGCCTCCTTTACTACTTTTTCAACATGATTGTTCCACTTAGCGAATAAAAGCAAAATAATATCTTCGCATTAGCGTAGGTGGACAATCGGCACGTTTCAAATTACCTAAAATGAACAATCTCTCTGATGCCTTCTTTACTGCTTTTCAACATGATTGTTCCACTCGGAAAGATAGCAACATTAAGAAAAGTGATAAGATCAACTTCATCAATGAAAATGTTCTCCGACATACAAATGGGATCAAGCATCAATTCAGACTTAGTAATAATGTTCATAACAGAGCACTTATCCTTATTGATTGTCAAACACTATGTTTTTACCAGGTAGCTAGGTTTTGCCACTCACACAGTAATGCATCTTCATGCGAGTTACGAAATGAATTCAAAAGCAACACATCTGCTTACCGAATGACGGTAGATTTATCTGATACCGGAGAAAAATCATTTATTGACAGAGCAAAAAGAATGGGCCCAAGAGAACTTCCATGTGGCTCGCCACTAGAAATAGACGACCATGAGGAAATTTTGTTATTCACAAAAACGCGTTGCACACGATTTTACAAGAAACTCAAGATCCATCTGATGACACTAATTGAATTACAAAAGTCTTCGCATGCATTGATGACGATATGCTGTATCTTGTCAAACGCTTTTGATAGATCTACCGAAAGCACTCGCACACATCCAGAAGTTTCATCTAGAAATGAAAGGATCTTATGATAACCTAGCACAAGGGCACTTGTCGCTCCTGTACCTGGCCGAGGGATATATGCAAACTGGTTTGAGTTAATGCGACTGGCAATACTTGGCACAATCAGCTTGCTCACCGCAATCTTCTTAAGAATCTTTGCTAACGGTGGAAGTAAAGATATAAGTCTAAAATCAGACAGCCGATGGACGGCTACATTTCGGTATTGGACGGTTGGCTCTGTTAAACACTGATGGAACATGCGCCACTCGAAAACTCCAATTGAAAAGCGTTGTGATGACAGACGAAAATATGCAAGAAAAACGACGGAATACCCATGAGGGAATACCATCGACCATGTTATGTCAGTGATTTCTAAATACATACCTCTCAGGCAGTGGAAAAGTTATTTAGATAGTAGTATTTAAAAGCATTTATTAGTTTTGATCTTACCTTGATTACTTTGCACAACTTATCCCATTTTCAATTCTCAATATTAGAAACGCACAGATAGAATAATTTCGCAGCACAGCTGTTTTCCTCAAGTAATCACATGCACGCTAGTGATGTTTGCAGTTGTCTGTTGCTGCTATAGGTTGCTGTCAGCTGCAGCTCATACACCTACAATATCGTTTTTCTTTGCCACCTGCAGCTTTCGTCGCGGCAAGCCAATGAGTCAAGCCGTAATCAGTAATCTATCAGTACATTCCTTCCTACACGGCAAAGTCATGGAGAGCAGGATTTCAATGTCTTGCATTCGATTGTGTTTACCGCAGTTCACACACCACATTCAGTAGACAATGCAGTAGACCAGAGTAGACACACTGGATGACATTGACGTTAGTTGGCTTAAGAATTTCCGTCATTTTTGCACCTTGTCCGTCCTTTTCTTCCGTCCAATCAGACATAATCGCAGTGCATTTACACAATTCAGATCTCGTCTCCTCCTCGACACAAATTTGATTTGGAAAAGCTGGTACGGTGATTTACTGCAGTCAATAAAACTGTTAAGGGTGGACCATATAGTGTATTTATATCCATAATTATGCATAATGCTGTCCTGCTGCTTGGAAATCAGTGAATGATCGAAGCAAAATACTATCATTTCAAATTGATCTGGGGTATACTGTGAACTTAAGCCTGGGCTTCCCCTAATTCGGCAACGTCCATTGATGACTAGGCTCCAGAGACCCATGAAAATTGCAATCATTCTTTTGGAATTGTCTTATCAGCATATGTTTCAACTCATTTTACTCAAGCTAAAAGACGCAGTGAAGTTTACAAGATTTTCGGTAGAAGAGACTGACTGTTAAAACGTAAATTCAATATTTGTAGCACAACATTTGCTTGGAACAAATCATTCGTTACTGCAATTATTATGTTAGCATCGTGGCTTAAAAGCATTAATAACTGCAGAAATTTACTGATGCTCTATCCAATAGAACCGTAAAATGAAAGTTTAGATATTGCTTTTGATAATTAGATTCAATAATTCATGGAAGATTTGGAGTAGGGCTCCTAAAAATGGATGACGAACATCGGGCCGTTTAGACCCATCTTCATCATATGCCCAGTATTTGCAGAAGGGGTCGTTTTGACGTTCAGAAAAAAAGGCTATCTCATTGGAGTTAAAATGAATCAATGAATATATAATTCGAAGCCATTGAGTGGTTCCAGGTAAGGTCAAAAAGGTCGTTTTAAAACTGTCCAAGGGAAAGCCTCAAATTGAAATTTTATTGACAGAAACGTTTTCAGCAGCATATAAAACCTAGGTTTCTATTAGAATTCTATCCAGAAAGTCAATAGTCTCGGACATTTCATGGAAGTAAGCCTAAAGACCTTCTTTCAAACTGTCAGACGCTATTGAGTTCGGTTAAATTGTTTACAGATACCTAGGTTTTATATGTTACTGAATACCTTTTGTTAAAATTTTATGTTGTGGCTTTCCCTTGGCCAATTTTAAAAAGACCATTTTGAGTTGACGCCAAATGTCTTTAATGCTGAAAGACTTCAATGCATAAAGAAAATTGAACCATAACCATGGTTTTATAGCCGGACCTGTTTTAACCCTGGTGATGACTCGTTGGATTAATTCTGTGGCTTTTTCAATGATGTGTAACCTACGTCAGTCATTTTAGTAAGCTCGGAATTCGTTTGGTGATCGTTCACAATTGACGCCATCCATGACCGTGGGGACCCGAAAGTTGACATAAGTTGACCAAAATTTAGGGAGGGGGATGGTGGGGGTCTAATGAAAAGTTGAAGCCATTTTTCTGCTAAAAATACCATTACATGTGCATTGACTTCTGTATAATTTTCCGTCGATAGTTTTATACACGTTTACCTACATTTAAACAAAACTGCCTGTGTGCCTATATTACTAGCTCAGATGCACACTAAGTAAATTGGATGGTCGATGCTGAACCATATAACTCGTTATGTAAATTCTGACTACAATGCCCATAGTAATTGTTTCAGTAAATATAGTTGCATGATAAACCTGTGCCTGATCTATAAATCAATCTCATTCTGTAAGTCGACCGCTCACTAAAGTAGTACAACTTTCTTTATGTTGTTGATCGAGAGATCGTATAAACAAAAATCATCAACTTTCCGGAAGACTGTAGGTCGATTGAACGTAATTTGTTTCAGAGATAGATTTTATCAATAGTTTTACAATCAATTTCAGCTAGGGCATAGCTAGAGTTGATGTCAATGGGGGGTGGGGTGGTAAAAAAGTTTGACAACCGGAGGGGGTAAAAAACATCGAAAAATTGGTTGACGTCAATTGTGAACGATCCCTTGTGCGCTTAATTATCGATTTTCCAGTAGGAATTCCGCTGTAAATTTTTGTAGCAAATAATCAAACAAAACAACCACTTTTCATAATTGACTTATAGTGAAATTATGTCCAAGGCCTTTCTGTCCTTCCGTCATCAGTGAAATAGGATGGTAACTAGGGATGTTCATTACTCCATCACCATTGTCAATCAAACCCATGATGGACCATAGGTCTCTCCTGCAAGTTTGACCAATATATGACAGAATATTCACTTCGACAGATTTTTTATTCAAAGTTATCAGCTATGTTTATGTTAAATATCTGCGGGATTGTGAGAGAACGTGAGAAATTTGGTTCACTGTGAGAGACGTGAGAAATTGTCAGAAACAGGGTAAGATGAGAAAATGTGATCGGTGGAAAATAGAGATGCAGTTATATCAGACACCAGGCGGATGTGTCAGAATAAGCTTTGATATAATGTATTTCAATATTTCACAGTGTTTATCTTGAAATGCAAAATGCATCAGATTCAAACATTGCATCTAACATGTAAACAATGCATATAAGTCTGCTTAATGTATTTTTGTTTCTTTCTATTTGGGGCCCTTGAAATGTGAATTTCCCATGAGGCCCCGTAATTTCACTCTCATCCCTGATAATTTCAAACTCGCGTATCTGCTTCATTGCGTCATCAGTGATTGTTGTGACCATGTATTAAAGTTATTTATGTCATTGAATCCAGAGAATCATGTCTAAAATGTTGATATGCTTAGGTTGGGTTTATCATAACAGACACAATAGGGTTTCCGTAAAATAATCTGTTTCCGCATGCACTACTGTATATATGACTTACTTCATTAAAGCGTCAAACTACGACTTGCTTCGATAGTTGAATAGACTGGGTTGCTGGAGTACACTGTCATAGTTAGCATACTGTCCCGGATAATTGAAAAAATGGTGAAGTGAGCGGTCCTCTTCAGTATGCATTTTGTGTTTTTGCGGTAACAGTTCAAGAGAAGGGGCTAAGGGGAAAATCTAGTGCTACTGTACTTCGAAGTAACCTACGAATTCTGCATAGAAAAGAGTCTGTCGAAGAAAACCACACCAATTCGTTTATGGATGAGTTAATTCAAGTAATCCTGAAAGAATTTTTTATCAAACAGCAAGTCACTTATCACTTATAAATACCTCTATTAAATTTATTGACCAGAAAGTCCAGGGTGCAAGTTTATTTTCTTTTTGACTTTATAGTGCACTATTGCTCCATTGATAAGGAAAATATGACATGAAAAATCGTGTAATCTATATGTAGAAATCAAATAGCTTCCATGAACAAAGACTCATTACCCAATGAGTTTTGACTCAAATATTGGCCAACCCTGATATTGATGCACCATCCAACATTTACTCATTCCATCTAATTGATATGCCGGATTTTGTTTCTTTGAGCGATATTCTTTCATTGATAAATGTGTCAATGAATGCTCCAAATTATGGACCTAGTCTGACTGCTGGTTGTACGTAAATGTGCAGTTCATGCGCCTACGTTCTTAAATATTGATTGGTGGGTCTTAATTGAAATGAAATTCGTGAATTGAATCAGACTCTTATGTTCTACCAGAACACCTTTATTCAGTATAGTTAATTACTGACATCAATCTTGTCTTATCCGATATAATCTTCAACATTTACTAACTCTTGTTCAGATAAGTAACATATGCCTTTTGTCTTCCAGTATGAGTGGGGGAGCATTCAAACAAGATATGCCCCCGAAAGGGGGCTACGATCCAATCGATTGGGCACGGAAATTGCCTAAGAAGCCAGCTCATGGATTTTTGATAATGGGTGGAGTAACCGTATTTTCGTTGGCCAATTTCTTTATCTACAAACACTTTCGTGCAAATAAAAAGAAATTAAGGCAAGAAAACAGAGAAGCGAGAATTGCTTTATTTCCTTTTCTGTTAACTGAGCGAAATCGACTATATCTCCGATATCTAAGGAGGAACAGAGATGAAGAGGAAAGAGTAATGAGAGACGAACCTACGTGGGAAGTTGGAAAATGGTATGATTACCCTGTTTATCACAACCCTCGAGGATTATGGATAGATCCAACTGTCGACGAATTTTATATGCATCTAACGTATTCTCAAGCGCGACGTTATAAGGAGCTCCATCATGAATACGTGTGATTTTTTTGGTGAGTCAAGTTTCATCGCACATTCATAATTCAACCCCTTCTCAAATTAAATTCTCTCTGATGAGATAGTATTTTGATTTCAGAAAATATTTCTGATAATCAGATGCCTCAGTTTTCCATTCACATGGTTGCCTGTCGTCCCAGTTGTCCGTGTTTTGTTCTTATTTTTAATAAGAATTTCTTTTAAAGAGCGACTCACATGCATGGCGTTTGGAATGCAATTTTCGATAACAACATACTGAATCTTAAGGATTATCTGATACAAAACACAGCATGGTCAAATGTGTAGCTCTAGTACATTATGAATTTGTTCACTGTGACTGTGCGCGTAGCTCTTGAATGCACGTCTGCTCGGCATCCCATTATTCAATGTGCGGCGATTCAATTTCTAATCTAGCCAAAGGCAACATCGAATCTAACTACTTTCTATGGTTAATCATTTTCTACAAGACTACAAAAAGTACAGTATACAGATTTAGAATATTGTATTGGTGCTTTTGAGAATAATGTTGCTTCAATAGTAGTCAGTTTTTCAATAATCTTGTTTTGACTTACGAATGATTTCCGATAATATTATAGTGAGACTACCAACAAATTCCATAATTTCATTGACCGTTACGATAGGCGAGTTTAATCTGTAGATGCAGAATAAATGTAGCATTTAGGTTTGTTGACGTACAGATCCACGCACTTGATACATGCAAGTTCACTGAGTAGATGAATAAGTTGTCTTTTAAAATTAATCGATCGAACGATGTTTTCATCATAGTCAAAACTTAGATCAAGTCTCTCGGATTCAATCCGGCCGCTCCAAAGAAATCAATCGATTGCGATTTTCTGTCCATGTCAGGAGTCATAATGTATGTTGTAGTAGAACTGGTCACATTCGATGGAAAGTGGCAGTTGCGCTTTTCAGATTTATATCTCAGATGTATTCTTAGTCCTTGCTGCTGCTGATATCATCACTGTCTCCACACGTAGCTACACTTCTCGTGGTTATAAGATGCGACGCGTGAATGCCGTTAACTTCATTCAAAATTTCAAGATCAATGTCAGATTTGAACAATATTTGAAATTGAATTAGCAGTAATTTCGACTAAGAATACATATCTTCAAAGCGTGTGACAATTAAAATGACAATCGCCGCAATCACTCATAAATATGGCGACAATGCATCGCTTCAGCAGTTGCAATGACGAGCTATGTCAACTTTCATATTACATACTGAAATTAAGTTTTATCGTAGCGTACTGAACGGGTTAACAGAATGGTTGAACCAAGTCGAACAGTTGCGTGTTTCGGAAACGCGATATTTTGCTGTATTGGATATGCGTATGTGTATAATGTACATCTTCAAATGTGTCAAAATATTAGCCGTCTTTATAATAACTGACGCTGCTTGATTTTGTTAATAGAAAGCTATCTCCGTTAACAGCGATAAATAGTTTTGCCGCGAGATCTTAGACGCGTGGTTTGTTAATGCTCCAATTACCTATTATACTCATGATGATTGAGAATGAAATGCAATGTATGCAAGGTTACTAATGCTAGCTCAATTTTACCATCTCAAGAGGCTGAACTTTTGTGGTCACTTTGGGATTTGACTAGTGCTACAAACTCATGAAAGTACTTTTTCTTTTAGATTTCATCAAATGGTGCACCACCTGTCCGAGGAACGGAGTGTTGATTGGAGCAGACTTTCTAATTGAGTGTAATCTCCCCCATTAAAGTGTGACTTCGTTTCTATTGACATTTTTCATTTATTCTTCTTATTTGGGTATCAGCTACGGGCAATCTGTTCAGTGCACATTTTGTTTCTTGCAAAGCCAGATTGGAATTTATTTTGTTGATTTACCAGCTACTTTCCAGCGGATTGGAACTCCGCAGATATGCACGTACACGAGTTAGTACTATGCAATAAACTCAGTATACTACAACACTAACCGACATAAACATAGTGAAGGACCACTAACAAGCAATCAATGCATTGCTAACATAACATGTCTTGATGAGCGGAGCGCTGACCACTATACAGAGGGGAGATGTTTAAACGCTATGGGATCGACGAGGTTTCAATCATACAGTAGCTTTTCAGAGCCCTACGAATTCTCGGTCGTTAGGATCTCAAGGAAGCATCCTTTAACGGCACATTTCACACTTTTAATTAGATGCATAGGCCAATTCGTGAGTGCATAACTTGCCTTATCCAGAAGTACAGGTACCGGAGGACAGTGTGAACGCACAAGAAAAGTCGAATATTTGTAAGTTTCCGGATATAATTTACTTCTATGCTACGTATATTTATCAGTTCTCGAGCAACATTTAGCGTCTTAATCATCGCTTGATACATACTTTTAAACACCTGAATCATTAATTTACAAGAACGAAACTTGATGGCTAAATTATCATTTACTCAAAAACTGATCTCCATCGACAAATTGCTATTTTTTATGTGTTTCTTTACATTCAGGCGTTTATATAGGACAACTAAATTTAGAGATGCTGTAATGCTGCCAACATCATGGTCAACACTGTGATATGAAGAATTCAAGTGAAATGACATCAAATCATAAAAAACACCATAGAGACAGCCATCGAAAGGGTCTTCAAGAATATACATGTACCTCTACGACGAAGAGGAAATGTCAGTTTTTTACCACAAATTCTTTCTTAATCTGCTCGGACATTATTATCACAAAGTAGTATACATAGCCTCATATGATTCCGAGGAACATATCACGTCATGATTTATAGAATCATTTTAGTAATAAATCTATTTTAAACCATGGATTTGACACTCCATAATAATATCTAGGACTAGAACAGACATGGACAACCATAGTGCATCGTGGACAAGCGCAGTTGCCTAAACGATACCAAGCGATGGCGGCTTCCAGTGGCTGGAAATGCCGACAGCTTGCCAGTATACTTTGTGGATATTTATGCATATTATAATTACCATTTACATGTAGCAGTATTTCCACAAAATAACATACAATAAATCGTCTTGCGAGAAGAGCCTACATTCATGCCATGTTACAATAGTTTGATTCTTCACACGGTCTAGCAATATTGACATAGATCGGTGTTTGCACCTTGATCGGTACTTTGATGATCGGAAATGACCATCAACAAGTCATTATTCTCCATTCGATTCTCGTCATCCTATACAAAGCGAATTGTCAGTTCACTTTGAAAAAAAAACTAAGTTTCTATGAGCATTTAAGTGTGCTAATTTTTTATAAGAACAACACTTTTGATTGAAATTTGAAAGCATGCCATGTGCTTACATCTCAGCTGTTACTCTCTTGTGAAAGTCTGGAATTGAAGACTACTTAAACTCTCAACGAATGTCTCATAGCTGGTATGTTTTCCATATCCATTTATTTTTTATACCTTCGGAGAAAAAACTTTGTTTTGAAATGATTCTTTGAAATCTTTCTTTCCTGACTGAACTTCTTACAAACAAATATTACAATCAGTGCAGTTTCGGTATCATGTCTATTACACCTGCTGAAACGGTAATTGACTTCCTCTTAAAGAAGTAAAGAAAGAAATTTTCTATGGTGAATAAAGTATAAAAAAGAGTTTCTGCTGTATTGAGTATTTTGGAATCGCTCATAGCCAAGAAAAAATTAGTTTCAATTTAGAAATTGCTGAATTTGTTATGAAAGCCGAAGGAGTTGGACAAAGTGAGGGGTAGCACAACAAACAACGAGGTTTGAGGCACCCTGACACAATATTCTTGTTATATTGAGTGAGTGATATTTTCTTATGGCTGAGAAATATTATGTGTTAGAATACTAACATGGAAGAGTATTGTAGTAACTCAGCCGGTGCAATAGTCACTGCCAACAGAGACATTAATGATGCTAGGGGATTTTTCACTCAGAAGAAAATTTTAGGAAGCATCTCTTCAAAATACTATTTCTAGAAGCAAAAGGTTTTTTTGATAAAAGATTTTTCGGCATATTGGGCATACACAGGGGCGTCGACAGGGGGTGGGGGGAGACTACCGGGTATGGGGCCCCGAGCGCCGAGGCCACGTCGAAAAATGAAGGTCCTGATTTATAATAACTGGTGCTTCCATCATTTTCTGCGTCGGCCGGCGCGAAAATTCAAGTAGCTACTGCATCTGATTGATCTGAATCTTGAAATAACACAAAGAAATATGTATTTAACGCGGAACTTTATCTTCAAGAGCTAATTTAAGAGGGGATTGCATAAAATCTCCGTCTCGTTTTCTTAAAAAGGAGCATGAATGGTGAATGATCGAGATTGGCGGCTGGGTGCACTTATTCTCGTAATGACTGATGCTCGTTTGAGTTTCACACATTCATTAATGCTCATTGGGAAACATGTGTCGCTTGACATGACTTGAATAGATTGAGCTGCTTCACTATCTTTTGCTAATGTATTTCACAAGCATCAGTGTTCACAGGTAGACAGGCGTCGATCCTTGCAAATTTCTCTTGCGATCGTGCATTGCAAATAGTGATCATTAATTGATGACAAATTTCTTAAGGCGCATATTAGCTAATAATTAGCCTACTGCTTGCAATTTGACAGACACTTTGCGAGTGAAGTTCACATCTGTGCGCGCAGCGGGATTTCGACCAAGAACTGCATAGCGGAATGATCACTAAAATTCTTTTAGTCAGAAGATGACTAGCTCATATATAATGAATCTGGTAGACAGGCCTGAAAAGATTTGAGGGAATAATCCATTGTGTGAACATGTGTTTCACTGCTCTCTTTCAAGACAATTACTTCAGAAACGATCACAATCATCAAAAGGATCATAATCATCTCCTCCACAGGGGCTGAATCGCCTGGTTTATGGCTTTACTGAATCGAATTAGTCGCATTTAGTCGCACGTTCCATCCCTTCAGTATGTGAGTGCTTTCATGTTTCTTCGTCGCTTTGGTCAAGTCGATCAATTTAAAATCTTCCAGAGGTTCATGCATCATTTTTGCTCCTCTGAGACTTAAATCAAGGAATATAACATACAAACAGCTAAGATCAAGGACAGATACCACATCTGATAGTAATCAAGATTCATGAGGCTATCCCATTTTGGCAAATTGACAGTACAAACGCTGATTGGGCACCTGGCATCACGTCTATAGTTTTGATGGTTTCTGTCTCACCTTTTTGCAAGATGGGATACCAGTTTTCAGAACTTCCTGAAATTATGGAAATTTGATGACCATGACTGAAACCTATACGACATAAATTGTGATGCATTCTCCTGATCTCGAAAATCAACGTGGGCTCCTGCTACCACTACGCGTTGAATCTTCAGCTCTTTCTAGGTCTTCTCTCTTCACCGGCCGTCATACATATCTCCAGTTCACTCATCCACAGACCGTCCGCCACTTTTCTCACCTCACACAGACCAGCTTCTATCAACACCGCCTCTCCCGGTACACTCCTCGCCATACCTCCAATCACTCTGCGTGCCTCCGACCGCACTTTCTCAATCTTACCCCACAACGTCTTGGACACGGAGCTGTGAAACTGCATTTCCTAGTTCTGATTGGATAAGTTGTTCGTCTTTGTATAAAGCATACCGCACATGACCTTTATATGAGTCACTCTAGAAACTCAACTGGCGAAGATTGTTAAGCTTAAATCGTGGATCGTCAACCTAAACCAGTCTGCGAACCACTGGATCAGGTTTAACATTTTCTTGAACCGCAGCTAATTAAGCAGCTAATCAACATGGAATGAATTTTAATTGTGGCATCTTAAATATGTCGCTAATATAAGCATGCATATTGAATTGGAACTTCTTTAGTTTATAATCCTCTTGGCAAATCAGTTGAGAAGTCATGAAATGGTTCATAGATTGTGCTTGATGCACAGACCACTCGATAATTGCAATGATGACAGAAGTTTGCACTCTGATGTGAATGTTGGCGATTCGCGTCGTCAGACTACAAATCTATGTTAGGCTTGATTGAAGAGGCGGCCAGACGAAGGACGTATTGAAGGTGAGCGCTTGTGAGTTGAGTCTTTTAGTCAATTTAGTCAGCTTTATGCGACTGAGCATTTGTTCGCACGAGTACGTAGTCCCGAAGAATGACAGCAATGACATGGCCTTCTGAGCAATCTTCGGGAACACATGAGAAGTTGAATGTGAAAGATAGAAGTCATTGAGTGAAATAAGTGCGAATTTTGCGCGGTACTTCTCTGAACACTGAAAGTCGATTAACTCCATTTGAAGATTAGCTGTCACATCTCCAGAGTTCAAGTCAAAAGGATCTAAAAATAACCTCATTTCTGTCTCACATGAGCGCATTTCTTTGAAACACCTCTAGAATTCATCTCGTAGAGCTGACATTCAGAAGGGTAGCGATTACAGGCGATAAATTGCGGACGCGTTTGGGCCAAGTGGGTGAAATGGGTCAATTAAATTTCTTTGATTTTGCTGCTTCCACAAACTCAGTTTGAGTTCAAACACTCACACATGTGATAGCAGATCAAGTAGCGAGACGTCTTTACCCTGCAGCTTGACATTCAGCAGGTTCAGGTTCCCCAGTGATGTCCACCAGGAATCCAAGGTCACATATCCATGGTGGGTCTTCGAATTGATGGATAGGATTTCCCTTCTCTTTTAGGAAAGATACCAGCTCCTTCCTCTGGCTGAATACATGCTCCATCATCTTTCCACGGACGAGCCAGTGGACCTTGCAAAAGTAGGTGGGGTCACCGAACTTAGCTGCGGCTTCATGAAGAGATCGCGGAGCTGTCTGCAGGACAGACAAAACTCACTGTCCTCACGGCGACTAGTATGACGTCCGTAGTTGTCACGGAGATATTCTTGATGCGCTATGTAGTGAAATCGCTTCTCATTCTGATTGTACCATAGGCTGCTCAGGTATTTTGCAAGCAGCGCTGCAAAGCCATCCCTCTCCCCTACCATGGCTAGCACTCCATTCGTGATAGCACACACAGGCGGGAAAGGTTAAGATCTGCATTTCAGTGCTCCGACAGCGACGCGAAATTTTCAAAACTCCACGCGAAACTCGAAATTGAGACTCCTTGAGACGCGAATTTAAAGATTAAGGTATAAAACGTTTTTTGATGCTAAGTGTGCTAATGGGCAAATTACTATTATGGACTCAGGAGTGCAATGGGCTCTTCAAATCAGGCTATCGTTATCTAGCAGATCTGCAAGTTCTACTCGGTCGGAACTGCTCCCCTTTTGGATTACCTACCGTTTGGAAATGCAGTTCTTCAAGCTTGCAAGTTTCTATCTCCCTTTTCAGAAATCAGGAATGATTCCAATTTTGAGAAATGGGTTTTGCAATTCTCAAGTCATATTGCGAAAGTTATTTCCGAGGAGGAAGTATCTGACTTGTCTGTCTATATCCACACGTATCAGCTCCTCGCAAAAGAAGTTGTCTACACGGACAACGGTTCGGCTGGAACAATTAAAAGTTCTCCCAACACCAAAGGTTTCTCTGTTGGAACTCATTGGGCGACAATATAACAAAGCAAAAAATTTCCAACTCTGGTAAAGGTTGCGAAAGCTGCTTTTATCCTCCCTCATGGCAATGCTGAAATCGAGAGAATTTCGTCAATTCTGCCTGATGTTATAACGAAGAAAATACAGCCTTTGTTACCCGATACCGTTGATGCCCTTGTGGTTTGCAAGTCAATCATGAAGACCAAAAGTTGGTCTCCTGAAGCTACTCCTATAAATAAGGTACTGGTTAAGCAGTTTTTGTCTGCCAGTGCATCATATGAGCAAGCGAAACGAGAAAAGGACAAAGAGGAAGTGAGGGAAAACCATCAGGAAATGGAGATAATGCTTCAAGGAGAGATCTCTAAGGAGAAGGAGGCAAGAGAACGCTAAAGGTTTTACTTGCGAAGGCAAATGAAAAAAAGAAGAAGAAATTGAGCTGCAAATCGTTGAAAAGAATCGGCTACAAGAGCTTTTGATCGAGGCGTAGAAGAAAGCAAAAGAGGCGGATGAAAAACTTGAAGCATTAAGAAGTGGAAAGCACAAGCTAACCGACAAAGAGAACAATTTTGACCAAAAAATGGTTCAGCGAGTCCTCAAGCGGCACTGTACAGACGCCTGCGATTCACAGGCTATCAATCAATTGAAGGATTGAATTGCTATTTTACATACATGCAGACATACTGTTTCATAGTCTATATGTACTTTATTCAAATAGGAAAGTAATAGATCATTCCTTATCGTTCATATCATCATTTTGAAACTGAGTCCATGTATCACAATGAAAATAATGTATTTACGCATCGTATTATGCTTAGCTGTATGAGCTAATCATCCCTCGAGCATAGTACGTATTTCACAGGCAAGTAAAGATAGTTTCTGACTCGGATCTAATTTATTGGTCGAAAATAAAAGGATTTAAAGTTACAGCTATTTGACCATCGACCGTTAAGAAGGCGCTGGACGCCGAAGGCCCGTCACGCTGTAACTTTAAATTGTTTTATTTTCGACCAATAAATTAGATCCGAGTCAGAAACTATCTTTACTTGCCTGTGAAATGCATCGCCTGACTCGCAAACTGGTCAACTATGTCATAGTACGTATTGTCAAGCAATTTCAGATGAATATGCAACAAAACAGTAACCATTATTCTATTTGTCATGATTTCTGTATACTCGTAGCTCTTAATTTGAAAATAGTTTCTAATCCATTCCATGTTTGCACTTGAATAAGAATAGACGAAATGCATAGTGCGGCAGAAATGGCTTAAGTATTAAGAATCTATTGAATACTTCGTGGCTCTATTTTTTGAAAATTTCCTAAAAGGGGTTTCAATTTCAAAAGCAAAATGTGCAATTGTTTCATTATATCATTTTTTGACCAACATGTTACCACCAGAACGACAATAGTACCAGTATATGTGATCTTGATATGTGTCTCTATTCCAGGATTCGATAAAATATATAATGGAACACTAGCATGATAATGACGAAAAACACGCTAAAATAATGATAAATACAAACTTCTGTTCAGTAGAATTTCGGAAATGCAAGTTACATTTCAGCCACCAAAACACGGATATTTAACAAAATTTGACTATTTTCATTATATTTTATTTCATTGTATCAGTAGTTTCAAACAATTCAGAGAAAATTGACACTATACACTGCGAGTTTACTAGTACAGTAGAATTCGCATATATCGGCGCCTCAAGGGACAGACGAAAACCGCCGATATATGCGAACTCCCTGAATTTTGAAGTTTTGTGAAATCTACACGAGCTCTGAGATCATGCCATGCATCATACAATGTATATACGTGTATTGACTCATGAATTATTGCGTTGCTATTCTTAAATACATGTACATATTGACTTATTGTCCAACATGTACAGTACATGTACATGTAATTGTGTCTATGTAATCAATAGATATCTAAAAGTTGTGCCTTTCTGAACTGATGCTTGCAACGTAAGTATCACAAACTGGATATCACTATGTTTGTCAAAAACTGAGTATGCTTTTTGAATCAAGAAGATTGAAGCTTCTTCATGCTTACATGCTTACCTGCTATATGAAGCACAAAACAAAGAAGAGTATGCATAAATCAAGACGCTGCTAAGAGTCACGTGCAGGCGAAGCCAGCCAATCTAAGTCAATCAAGACGCTGGTAAGAGTCACGTGCAGGCGAAACCATAGAGATGGATGGGGTGGCGAGCCGCTTTCTGTCTAGAGAGAGGACATGCATCGAACTCAACAATGTTTTCGACGGTAGCTTGCGCTCCTTTGATGACGCAACAGTCACTAAGTCAGGTCTGACAATAGCATCGTAGGTGAAGGCGTTAACAATGCAATCATCACGTCGAATGAAAGACTAATTATGTGAGAATTATCCGTGAGATACAGTAGCAAGCCTACTTATCTTTCCTCGGCTGCTAGATTCTACAATTTTGATCAAACCCCCAAACGTGATCGAGATGAATTGTAGAAGATGTAAATTTTCACATGCCACTAGAATAGTTAGAATCGGATAGTCCTAACAGAATCTGCAGCCATCCGCGTCCACATATACTGTCATTCTAGTGACTCCTCTAGGCAAAACACATCGCTTGAGGATTTCCAGGAAATCCGCCGTTATAAACGAATTTTTTTCTGTCAGGGACAGCGAAAATGCGCCGATATAGGCGAATCGCCGATATAGCCGAAGCCGATATAAGCGAACTCGATTATATGGAAAAGATAGGAAATTCTGCCGGGACAAAAAGAAACCGCCGATATAGCCGAAGCCGATATATGCGAATTCTACTGTATTGGCAAATATTGGTGCACCACCAACTACAGGTATGGTCGCAGCCGGCAGTGAACCTGTTAAATGCGAAATAAGACTTATTGCCCACTTACAATATGATTATCAAATTCTCTGCAGCTGAATTTCCATATTTAACTGATCTTCCACTTCCAAGTTGGCAAGTTTAAGCTTTTATAATGATTAATCATATATTATAGTGCTGAAGGTCTCTTGCAGGCCTAATCCTTTATTTGTATGAGCTGTGTGACCTTGAAAGACGAATGTAAGTAAAAGCCAACATAGACGATCCAGTAAATTGCTTTGAATACGGTCTCAATAATTTAGATAGTCATAATGGACAGAGATAACACATGGGAAGGTGAATAGGCATCATTAGCTAGTTGTAAAAATTCCATTATTGCCTACTGAAAATTATGATAGAAATGATAGTATGTGCTGATTTTTGGTTTGTGAAAATTTGTTCATTCCTGGGCTCATGATGAAATAAGATGTTGGAACGTTTCATTAAGGTTGCATTTTTGGTTCCGCGTGAACTTCGAAGGACTTTTTTTTTCTACACACCTGAGATAATAATTATTATCAAGCTGCTTGTTTTGGAAATACAAAGTCAATGGGACGTCACATGTCAAATTAGCATCCACTACCGGGTATTATGGGACTCAAAATCGAGCATCAACAGGTCATTCTAAATATATTGTGTTTGCAAAGCGTGGTAGACTTCGATTATCTTAGAATAATGTACACACTTTTATTTGACTGCTTATCTCTCTATTATTGCCCACTATATCTTTCAATAGCCGTGTAAATAACTTGATTGATAGGTCCTACATGTCAAACCTTTTTCTTATTGGCTGATGGCATAACTGGCTAAGTAAATCGTACAAAGAAATATACTAATGTAGGTCTATGCAAGTTTTTCATTATTCGATTCGACCCCAAATTTTCCGATTTGCAATTTTTGCGCAGATTTTTCCACATTTCTCCCTAGTGAAGGCATTCAGTACCTCGTTAGTAAGATCTTGACCTCGGGTCGAATAGCAATTTCACGTTGTGTCAGTGCACTGCATTTTCAGATGGGGCGATGACTTCCTCTCCCTTCGTTCGGCGTTTCCATTTGCATGGGCATACTAAGCACGTCGAGAAGTCTAGTTTACAATGAAATGAAACTGATGAATGCGAAACTGAATATCACAATGTGATGATGACACAAAAATACATGTATGTCACCATCAATATCTCAAAATCAATTTCGCATTCAAGTCTAAATGAAGGAGCAAAGCGTGTCACAGTTATTTTACTTTGATGCCGAAGTCATGCAAACTCCAATACATAAAGATCGATGCAGCAAAGCAATAGGGACTGATTCATTGTAATTGATGATGAATTCGTGTAACTTGCCAAATGTAAATTTAATTGATGTTTAGGGTATACCTACACGATATTTTTTACTGTATTTAGACTATCAAGCGTTCATTACTAGTACATCAGAGTTTTCTTTGTTTTGTCAGAAATGTTCTTACTTTGATTGCCTACGTATAGGAAGAAAGTTTAGACATTGTGAGGTTTGATGTGTGATTGTTTGAGGTGCGCCACATGTAACGGATAAATTTGACACTAAAATTAAAAAATCTTAATACAATGCAATTTTAAGTAATGCAATTTTAATACAATGCTGTACTATAAAAGAAAATTCCGTGAAGCTTTATGTTGATTGATTTTTTTTGAAGTTGCATTTACCGCTGAATGAAATGATAATCTAAACCAGAATTCCACTTGTATTGTACAGTAATGTACAAGTAAATGCTTATAACATGCATCTCCGACAATGTATCTGTAACAATTTACATATTTTATTGATTCTTTCAATCTTTTCTTCAGATGCTTTACGAAAGAAACAACACTAATGGTACTAATACCGGAGTTGCATATCAGGTAAGAATTCGCAAGATGCCGTGACTGAATAGTAATTAAATGACACTCGGATGTTGATGTGACTACCTCTACTCTACTCCCTCTACCAATGCAGCATGAATAATAAAATCATTATCAAAATATTTGAATTTAACACATAGTTTGTAACTCTTGGTACTTAGTTTGATGTTTTTGCCAACGTTAAATATACTTGCCCTCTAAATTTTTGAAGTTAAAATCTCCTGGATGTGAATAATGTTTCAGCGCAATATACTGTCGCATCAAAGTCTATCAGGGATGTGAATATTTGACACAAGCAAATTTGAGGTGAACAAATACTCACATCTCTCCATTCACTTTCATTCCTTTGAAATCGCAGTTCTGTCCAGATTAAGTTCCTTGCATTTAAATAATAACATCGATAGAAAATGTTTGCTTCAGGTCAATTCAACATTCAAATTTTTTGCGAGTTTAAAATCAGAGAATTTAAAATGAACTTTTTGTAATCGAGTACCGACAAAATGGTTTCAAATAGAATTCATCCCATGTAGACACATTATAATCTGAAAAATACTGAGATGGAATACGCTTCACATCTTGCGTCACCCAAGTTATATTGATGGTATTTATGACTTTTTGATTGATGACAGGCTTACTTAATGATAATCTATTAGTCCGGCAGCCACAGCGAGTTTCTGCAGGGAACGAGGCCGAAAGTGAGACTTTCACAGAATGATGTACAGTCTATGTCTACTACGAATCTGCACGTCTGCTGAGTTCTAGTGAGTTCCTCTTCTTGTCAGACAGGAGCAAAGAAAAACACATGTAAATCCAATGGGACACAGATTGCAGTTTTTGGGTATAATGAAATTTTCTATGTTTTCTCTGATTAAACGAAAAGAAGTAAGCCTAGAGTTATAATTTTTTTGAATGGAATGTCTTCAGGTCATTTCCTTTCATGTTCTTGCACTCCTGTCTATAAAGCTAAACACATTTAGATTTCGTGAGCCTCTTAATGTCGGCAAGCACAAACATTTAAGCAGCTTTATCAACATTGAACCACATTCTCACATACATTGCCGATCAGATGCATGATAATAACACATGCACATCATAGGAAATGACCCGAAGACATTGATCTAAAAGCAGGAATGACTGCTGTCTAGTAAATAAAAATGACAATAGCACTTATTGTGCGCTGTATGGCAAGAGTAATGATAACATAGAAATCAGACGGTCTGTAATAATAAAGGACTAGAACGGATATGGATATCGAAAACTTAAGAGTGTCATGGACATGTCCTTCCATGACAACGGTGCTTAAACGATGGCGGCTTCCAGCGGTTGACTACTGAAGAATTTAACGTCCAGTGTAATAGATCGCTCACCTAGAATATATACTGCCTGACATAAAAATGCTCCACTCAAATATATGAACTTTATTCCACTCACACTCATGAATTATAAGATAGCATTTTATATAAAACATTATATTTGAATAAATGGGAGACATTAGTACCGAGTATGTCCTCCCCGCACTGAAATGCAGCTTTGAAGTCTCATCGGCATCGAGTCGCAAAGATGATCAATCCGTTCCTGATCCAGCAATGACCATTGATCGATGAGTCTCTCTGAAAGAGCTGTCAGTGTTGATGGCGGATGATCATATGCATCTCTCACTTTCCGACCAAGTTCATCCCAAGCATGTTCGATCGGAGACATGTCGGGGGAGCGTGAAGGCCAATGGAGGATGCGAATTCCAGATCTCACTATCGCTGTTGTTACACAATAAGCTCTGTGTGGTCGAGCGTTGTCATCCTGGAATATGAGGTTGAGTTCATTTACCGTTGGGATGACGATTGGAGATATGATATTCGATAAATATCGCTCTCCATTCAAGTTCCCATTCACAATAACTGCGACAGTCCGATCTCCGTACCAGATACCGACCCAGATCATCACGCTACCACCACCATAGCGGTCATGCTCAGATATGCAGCAGGGTGAATACCTCTCACCAACCATTCGATGAACTCTAATGCGATCATCGTGAAAATCCAAAGTGAAACGGGATTCATCCGTCCACATCACTTGACGCCATTCCTTTGTGCTCCACGACAGATGCTGCTCACACCATTCCACACGCTTTCGCTTGTGTTCGAGACCTGCGGAGAAAAAAATTGGCAGTGAAACAATGTCATTGTGTAAAATTCTCGCATTACTTACTTAGAGGAATTCTTACAGCAGGTCGGTATGACCTCAGGCCCGCTTCTGCTAGACGGCGATATGCTGTTCGTATACTGCATGCAATTCCTGCTGCAGCTTTCCAGCTGATGGCCAGTCGAGGAACACTCTTAAAGCGATTGCGCTTTGCTGAGATAACCAACTTCCTATCGGTAGCATTGCTTGTCAATCTCGGTCTCCCTGATCCTTTCCTGTTTCTTTTCGTCCCTGTTTTCAAGAAGTATAATGTTGCAGCATGTTACCTAGCAAGCCAACTTACAGAACTGCCCTGACAATCAATTCACGCGCGCTGTTTTTCATTTGGTGTATCCACATTGCTTTCTGGAATTAATAATCATGATTGTTTTTGATAAAGTTAGGATGCATCAGTTACCGCATTATTTCAGTACAGTATAACTTAATGAAAAGATTTATTAAATGAAAGGTGATTTCTATTGCAAAAAATCACATGGTCGGTTTTGGAGTCGTCCTATTTTTTCACGAGACGGACACCAGCAAAATGGACTGCACTGTAAAACCGATCCTGCATCACTGGTTTCATTCATAGTCCTCAGCAATACGTAGTATCTGATAGAAGTTTAGAGATTCAACATATGCATTCGAAAATATACAAAATCCCTTACCTAACGTCAGTATATAAATGTCTCCTACTCTGAGCTATTAAACTGGGACGAGCTTATTAAAGGCGGCTCATGTCTGTTTGGTCACTCTGTAGTGACTTGTGCATGAATATTGAAATAGAATAGAAATTAAATGTTCAACAGTGACATCCACTTTTCCTTGGAATTGTTCTTCACCCTTTAACCGTCATTGGCATGTTTGACGAATTTTCACCCTTAAGTCAATGAGTTAGAAATCCTGTCATAATTGCACGCTATTTACCGCATATCACATGCTTTATTTCAGCATCTATGCGGGTTGTCTGTCCTCTCAGAAAAATTACTGTTGGTTAAAAATGGCGATCGCATGACCTTTTGTTCGGAATGAAATCCCTTTTTCTAACAGCTGACACATGCTGAATTGAATTTCATGCGTAAGTGTAATAGATTAGGATTTAAGTAATGCAATCAACTAGATCGTAGGTCGCAAAAATAATATATTTTTCGATTTTCAATTGATCAATTATTTGTTCTCAGAAACTTTGACATTTCACATGTACATTCAAGGGCACTAAAATTAGAAAGAGGATTTTTACTTCTAAGATCAATATTTACCTTCCTGAATATGTTCTATTTATAATTTCGACTTTTCATTCGCCATGACGTATTGGCATATTATCTCGGTGAATTTATTGCATCAGTAATGTCAAAAGCCAGTCCAGACGCTGAATTTTCAAATTAATTCCGTCTTTCTTTTCGGATCGACACTGTGATTCAAATGAAACTTAAAAATTTTAAATTCAGATATCGGTACTTATATTCTTCCCCCCCCCACATTTTTCAAGTGTTCCAAAATCATCAAATTTTGACAAATTTAGTCACATTCGGTTTAGAATAGACTTGATCTGTCAATGAGTGACACTAAAACACGACTGAGAAGTCTTGCTTGAACCCTGGGATGAAGGATTGTTCTTTGGATACTCAGAATACAAGGTACAGCTGCGATCATGAACTTCGTGTGATTGTTGTCTACAGACAAATGACGAGCACTTTTCTAATTCTGAGGACGCAAATGTTCTACTAATCAGATAAGAGGATTTTTTCACACTCAACGCTATGCGACGTTAGTGAAACTGCTCGTAGGAGCAAGAGAAGATCGTTGACGATGCAACTATTTTGGGTGTCAACAATAGAAATGTGGGGAGGGGGAAAGAATAGAAGTACCCAGATATCTATAGGCTGGAAGTGGTAGATTTTTATAAAACAAACGACATTTGTAAAACAATGCACTTCATTTTGTTTTCTGGATTGCAATTTTTGTCTATTCTAAACACTTTTATAATGTAAATTTAAGATCTTAGTGCAGCACCGCAAGAAGAAAATTGTGCAGTAGGCCTACCCACTATCCACCTGAGATTGCCTTGTTTCCACTACTTCCTCGTTCGTCTAAAATATTTATCACTTGATTGTTTTCTTGATATCTTCAATTTTGCTGTCCATATTTCAATCCTGAATGTCATCATCTCAGAATATTCTACTTCTACACAATTAAAATATCTAAGCTTGTATGAAGGTTTTCTTCAAACATGGCTGAGATAGTAAGACGTTTGCCGGAGCGATGTGATGCATTTGTGAACGCCATTCCTGTCGACTTTCAATGTCATTATCGTGGCTCGATCACATCATCAAACGGCAACAATGAAGATATATTACCTTTCAAATGACAGCCTAAATCGTCGGCGCTTAGCGCCAGAAAGATGATATATGCATTGTTACTGAACCTAAAATCTATGACATCAAAAAGTCAAGATTTTGATCAGCGAAAGACTCAATTCTATGACATTTTTCTACATAGCCCATGCAACTCAGAACACTGAAGTATAATGTCAAGCTTGAGATATCTGCGAGTCCAAATTGTAAAACATAGGAATCACTTCAATGTCATTTTCACTAGGAATGCCAAGATGGACGGTGAAATGCTCCTACCTCAATGGTATTACATGGCAAATTAGACGGCCTTCATTATGAAATTAAGGCCGTTTTTTTGGCTTTGGAGATATTTGAACGACTTTCATAGAAAAATGACAGGTGAAATATCGGCGGACAACCCTTGTTACTCAGTAGCAATGGAAGTTTGATATCTTGCCTAAACACAGTGATGCACATGGAAAAATCTATGGTTTGTAGATCATATTCGATCTAAAACATTATGTCATTGGCATTGTTGCTGAGTAACTAGGGTTGTCCGCCGATATTTCACCTGTCATTTTTCTATGAAAGTCGTTCAAATATCTCCAAAGCCAAAAAAACGGCCTTAATTTCATAATGAAGGCCGTCTAATTTGCCATGTAATACCATTGAGGTAGGAGCATTTCACCGTCCATCTTAGCATTCCTAGTGAAAATGACATTGAAGTGATTCCTATGTTTTACAATTTGGACTCGCAGATATCTCAAGCTTGACATTATACTTCAGTGTTCTGAGTTGCATGGGCTATGTAGAAAAATGTCATAGAATTGAGTCTTTCGCTGATCAAAATCTTGACTTTTTGATGTCATAGATTTTAGGTTCAGTAACAATGCATATATTACCTTTCAAATGATCAGCCTAAATCGTCTGGCGCTAAGCGCCGACGATTTAGGCTGTCATTTGAAAGGTAATATGCGGTATCTTCATTCATAGAAAAATGACAGGTGAAATATCGGCGGACAACCCTAGTTACTCAGCAACAATGCCAAGCACTGTTGAACGGAAAGCGTTGCTCCTAATAGTGATTTGATTAGGTAGTCTAGCAATAATTCGATATCTCAGTTAATAATCAGTTGATGCAGTTGCTGTAAATACATCACATAATTTCAATTGCCATTTTCATAGTTGGTCATCACTTAAATCTTACTGCTTTTGATTTAGCACATTTGTTGCATGCTCGCTTACTAAGTTTGAAAAGCACTGCATGATCGACAATCAACAGCTCATATTGATTGGGGAATTTTCTGGCTTTCATTAACCACCACAATTTTTATGAATACAACATGAGTGAGAAGAGACAGATGAAAGTGGCGATAGGATTACTAAATTATAGAATCAATCCAATATGTTATACATAAAATATAAGCTGCAAAGTTTTCATACTGCTTCAAGACAACAAGTTGGTGTAATTTTGGTGGCAGCGCCTTCCACAATCTCGGCATAATATCGAGATAGGCGGGAACAAAGCGAAGTGAAGCCGCTCTGATCAGAGAAAAGCCATAGAGTAGATAAAAGACCCAAAAAAAAGACCCGAAATCGCATATTAACAGCACGTGAATTAAAAGTTCCTCTGCTACTGCCGAAGCCGAGGAGTTGAAGGTGCTAAGTATTACAACCTCGCCAATCAATCAGTATCTTTTTCATCCTCTCGGCTTTGAAGCCCCCGGAGCTTTGGGTTTTGAAGCAACCAGACTTTTGAGCGACGTTGGAACCTTGCACTTTTGTACCTCTCTTTTAAGATTTGATCCCGCAATTTTCTTTGTTTTTTGTCTTTTTTCTGTCATTTTGTTTAGCATTATTGAAATAAATTATTTACATAGTTGTGGTATGTATTGCAGACGAAATCTTCTGTAGATATGACGGTGAGAGTATAAATTGAACATAGCACAAATTACCAGCATAAAAGTTGATGCATAAGCAAGTAATTAATCAATGTAATGCATGTTTCACGCTGACAAGAGAAAGTGGCAGATTAGGCAGACACAAAAGTTAATAACAGAAATTCACTGTATTATCTATGTGATTTTGTGTTTTCTACATCTTTTGTATTTCATCATTTGTATCATAAGTAACAGGATCATTTCAGCTAGACATTTTAGACCTGATTCGGTGAATTGCCACTAAAGTATCAAAGCTCATTATTTCATGAACGTAGATTTATGTCTTCTACTTGTGAGATTTGCAATTAGCAAGTTAGTGAAATTTGAACGGGCATTAAATATCACTTTAAACACTCTAAAGTAAGATGCATTAATAAATCTCAGATTTACCCTGGCATGGCTGCAACTTTAAATATGGAGTTGCGTGGATGTTGAGAGATGTAAACTAGGTCTGCTGATGATTCCCGATATTGGATTAAATGGCAGCTATTCAGGTCTGTTCCCATTTTTCATTTGAGGATAAAATGAGACTTAATTTAAGGGATCATGAAATCATACCTAAGAAAATAGAATGAATGCACATGTATGAAATTGAAATCATACACAGGTGTTGAAAGATATTAGCTATTTATGAATCAATTCAACTGAATGATTTTTATAGTCCGCCGAATGCATTCAGCTGGTTAATAATTTCGACAAGTGTCTCAGCTTAGCAGATCCATTTTGCCTTCCGGAGAAAAGCTATTAAGCAAATTTGCTGTTAACAATCTCGAAAATTGAGTCAAGAAACAGATTTAGTCTTCAATGTTTTTGTATGAAGACTTAAATTATAATGCTGTTTTAAAATTTCTTCCATAATCATCTTAATTTCCTATACTTTTAGCTTCTCATCAGTAAATTGTCCTTCTATTTGATATCTAATGAGCTTCATGCCACTTCTATATCAAAATCTTAAGTGCCACCTTTTAAAAATTGATCAAATATTTTTTTTAGACCTCAGGAACTTAATCTCAGCATAAAACTGAATCTTTTGAAAGTTTTTACTGTGTGCTGAAATGTTTTGAGTCGACGCTCTACCTACTACATGTAGCAGGGATGCGGAGTTCTATCATTTTGATAGGACTCAAACTCCGGGGGTTGATAGGACTCCGGCTTTTGATAGGACTCCGACTCCGGGTGGCAAGTATATAAAGCCTAGTTTTTTTAAAATAAACTAGTAACCTACATCATAGATCAATATAGACTTACCTGAACCTATCTTTAGTGATCATTGCTGCATCAATTATCAATAATTTTTGATGAAAGTTTATCAAATGTCGCTTTAAGTTGGATGCATGTGACTCGGCTCCTCCCATCTTCTTGATGTGTGCTTCACACGGTTTTTCTCCAATCTCTACCAGGCAGGAAAATCCCCCATCCTTCTCCAAAAAATATGAGTACACTTTCGATTTTAATATGCGCTTTGGAGGAGAAATCACAAACGATTAACGTGAGGGCTAAGAGGTAATGTTCTCAAACAAACTAGAATTTCATTTTTGTCTCTGACCTTTGGTGCGTAAGTGTGATCCAGACTAGGAAGGCTTGTCTTCTCTACTAAATCACCGAGTGAATAACAATCCTTTTTGCACTATCACGGTTCATTCCCTCAACTATTACAAGCTTTGCATGCACTGCTGTCTCTGTACTTTTGTTTGACGGAGAAAATTGACATCAAGACAGTGACAGCCATATGCACGAGGATAAACAATTTACTTGTATTATATTTCGGGTCTAGCTATGGGCCGGAGTCCTATCATTTGATAGGACTCCGACTCCTTCAAAAATGATAGGACTCCGGGACTCCGACTCAGCATCGTTGACATGTAGGCCTAATATCTATACAATCTGAAGTGGAATTTCTGTCATAAGAAGCTATATCACTCAAATTGCTTTTTTGTTTCAGAAAAATAAATTTCAATATGATTCTTACTCTATGACAGTGGTGGGCAACCAAGTTGGAATAGCGGGCCACAAGGAGTGGCCCGCGAAAAGGCTTGCGGGCCACCAACTTTAAAAGGCCGTAGTATAGGCTTAATATCCTTCTATTCCGTGCTTTTAAGTGCACATATGGGATGTTGTACCGTACGTGCATACATAGTGGTCGCATAACACAACAAAATTTTACATGTAAATGTATACAGCAGTATTGAACGCAACTGATTTGCTTATTTTAAGGAATGATAATTTACTTTCTACAATTTATGTGAATATTTAAAAACGCAACAGATCATGGAAGATACGAGAAGATATTCATTACGAAAGGAGCATGGTTGGATAATTCGAATGTGAATGTTTGTTTTTGTTCCATCATATTGCTAATTTAGTTGTTAATTAATGGTTTTGCAAATTCTAAAGATGATTCTTCACCCTTAGATGCACCTTACAAGGGTCGAAGTTGGAGTGAGTCATTTTCACATAATCGATTCAAATAATGTCCGCCGGCCACTTTAGATATTAAAAACGGTGGCGGGCCACCCAATATCTCCCGGTGGGCCACCGCGGGCCACGCGTTGCCCACCACTGTTCTATGATATGAAGAGTTTAGACTGGTTTCCAATGGGTCGCGTGTCACACGTCGCGCGTCGCAACACCGTCGTCCGCAGTAGCGCGCTCTGATTGGTCAGTTTCACGCAGCTGCGCTTTAGCTCGTAAGACGGTTTCCAATCAATGTCTGTTTGTTTTACGGTGCGTGTTTGATTGTGGCGTCAAATTTCACGCGACAGCGCAGACATTGAAGCAATCTATGACCCATTGGAAACCAGCCTTTGAAATGCAAAGCGCGATATGTGCCAAATTTGAAAAATCGGCGATAATCTTCAGAAATGGTCCTTAGGGGTGTAGATGAATGTTCTGACTGAACAGTTTATTCGACGGTATGTCGGCATTTTAGATATACTCGGTCTGAATGCAAAGCGCGATGAGCGCCAAAAAGATATTTATGAGGTACTGTGATAGCAACATGATATCGTGATTCCATTTATAGGATTTACCTGAGTTTCATCTTACCTACTTGCCTCGATTTTGAATGCAATTATCTAAGTTGCGGAATTTAGTCATTTTTTTAGTCTCCACTCACTTTGGTGATATCATTTTCATGAGATGCGGTAACTGGAACAAAAACAAATCTGTTGAAGTTTGAGTGAATAATGGAAATCTAAGACACTAAGCATCCGCATTATTCTTGAATGATGCAATAGTCACATACTCTCACTAGCAGCTACTGCATTTTTCATAGAAAATGAAGGATGGCGATTACCGCGTGGTGCAGAAAAGCTAGTCGATTTTTGATTCTGCAAGCGAAGCGACGATCAGCGACGATTTCAATCTGCAATTCAAATATATCTCTTGCAAGCTGTTCAATTACTAAAAAATTGTTTTAGCTTCATATTTTCAAACACAACAAAAATCTCGGTTTTCTCGAGATGACCATTGTGGCACTTTTCGCGCTTTTGCGTTCAAACTTTTCATATCAAAGCTTGTACAGTCAAAGTGTATGCTGCTTTGATTTTTTGCAGGACCATGTAACTTCTTAACTAGGAAATGATGCTATCATACTTCTTTACCGTCTTGACTGATGAATCATTTGCAAGGGGAGTGGGAGTTAAAATTCAAAAAAACCCATTCCATGATTGCTTAGCGACACTCATAAAGATATTCAGTAGTCTTAATATGCAATCTCTTCATGTTGCGAATTGAATGTTTGATTTTTCTGAAATGCAGTTTTTCAAAGAGTGTAAATAACTGAAAGAAATCTTAAATACTTCACATTCGAGCTACGATGACAATGACATTTTCGTTTCGTGTCATTTATCCTTAGTGTTGAATACAGCAGATTAGATCATCACTAGAATTCCAAATAACCGGATGCCTATCTTCCGGTTTGATTCATCTACAATCGATAATTGGAAAGAGAAATAATATATCGAAATAATTTGGAAATCATCAACATGTCGGAATATTTGACTTTTTGTCAACATATGCAACCAGTCAGCCTCTTCTTGCGAATGACTAGAATGCACCCATTGGTAGAAGTACTATTAATTTTCTTCTCATCTTAAATCATCGGGATAATTGATGTTCAACTTAGCTGACTCATCAATCCTGCATCATGATTAGATTTCACAACAAGCTCGACGCTAATGTTTATGATACAATGGAAAATTGCAAAATAGATTACATGGATTTGTCAAAAATGAATGCACATGGAAGTTATGCGGTCATAATGACGAATTCGGTTGAGAAATATTCCAAGGTTCTCAGCGGTGTAGTAAGTTATATTTACATTCCACGCAGTCACTGGCTGAGTATGCTATTTCGATAATCACTGAAAACGCCAAAAATTTTTAAAAAGTTATTTTAATATTTTTAAAGTTTTCATTGGCGTCCATAGCTATCGGCGCCTCCTTAGCTTCCATCATCGCCCCTCAGGTTCTTCTGGTGTCCTCTTGCTATTCATAGGCGCCCACTTGTCTTCCACTCAGCTTCCTGTGGCGTCTCTCTGGCATCCATCGGCGCCCCTTCCGAATTTTTCCGACTGCACCCCTTGGTACAATCACATCGTAGCAAAACGCGATTTAAAGATATACATCTACCTTTCTTCATCGCTACAAGACCGTCATGGTTTCCTTCCAAATTTCACAGCGGTTATGCAACTTTACAGACCTACGATATAACCGAAAAGGGCGAGTTGTTTTTACTGCTCTGTACACACTGTTAAGAGTGGAACGACGATGCACGTGGGAGTTAGTTAGCCTATATAAACTAACGCTATACGTTCGCTATTCGGACGAGGAGAAAATTCATAATTCGAATTTTGTATTTTCTATCAAACTAAAATCGTTACTGCAAAATTCTTGTTCACAGACCTCCCAGCGATCCCTTCTTTTCCTACTTCTACCTATTTTTTTAAAAGTCTTCCTACTTTCACTTGCTTTTGTAGATTTTTCCTACTTTTACCTACTTTTCTTCTAAAATCCCTACTATTCAGTTAGATTCCTGCCATTCAGAATCTTTTAATGCTAATTCTGATTCTACGTATTTAATAAAAAAAGTCGTTAAAAGATTAAAATGATGCATTATAGTAAACATTTTTCTAGGCTAATTGAGGCAACTTCGTGAGTCATGACATTGCCAGGCAATGTCAATTTCCTATTTGGCATTTTCTAGTATATTCTAAGATATGTGCTGTATATGGCACAACCATAAAAATATCAACTTACCAGTTAGGAATTAGACCCAGATATTGCGTCTTTACTATATGGGTGTTACCTATGTTTGCAGGCCTATTCCGATAAGCCACTCACTCGTTCAGATGTTGTACACTTGTTTTATCAATGACATGTCGAATACATCTCTATTAGTAGAATTAAGGTTTGCTACCTGATAATGATATTCTGCCTTAGAAAAGATTATCTTCCCTTCTTTTTTAGTATCATTTTATAAAATAAAGTTGTTCTCAATAAATCACGACATGTACAATTTTGACAAACAATTAGCATGTATAAATGTAAGTCGCATGAACCACGCAGTAGACTAATAAGTATTAGTGTGGGTTATTTTTGAATAAGTTTGATGAAAAGGAGTCTGGAGGAAGTAGGAGTCTGGAGTATCTGAAAAACTTAAAAGTACTTAAAAGTAGCTCATTTGTAACATATCTACACATATTTCTATCTTCTTAAAAAAACTGCCAATTTTTACCTACTTCTTAGGAAAAATAACCCTACATTTTTACCTACTCCTTTGAGAAAATGTCCCTACTTACCACCCTACTTTTTGCTGGAGGTACTCTGGGTTACCTGTGTCCACCGAAAACAACTAAAACGGGAATCGAACACTTGTTTTGCATTACTTTATGTGAACATAGAATCTGTGCATGAAATCTTTCTTCCTCTTGTTTATTATTGTGGCATACTTAATACCCTAGCAATGAATTGTACATTGTTATATTGGATGATGATAAAAATTTCAAACACATTCTGGTAAATTAATACAGACAAAGCACAAATTACTAAGTATTACATGGCGTAGAAAATACGAGGGCGTGCTGAAAAGTAATGCCTCCATCTTAATAATTCCCATTCTATTGATTCAACAACTAATTAAAAGACGTTTTTAATTAAAACTGAATATATTTTCAAAATTGTATCACCACTTTTCGACATAGTCACCTTCTCGACTGATGCACACCTCCAACGGTAAGGCAGTTTATTTATACCGTCAGCAGATAACTGTTCATCTTGATCACGGAACAACTTCCTGACCACAGCCTTCACTTCTTCGTTTGACTGATAGCTCCGACCTCGCAGATGCTCTTTCAGCTTGGGGAAAAGATGGTAGTCAGACGGAGCTAAAGTCCGGGCTGTAGGCGGAATTTTTCCACAACCCTGAAGCCAAGTCGTTCGATGTGAGATGTGGTCTGAGCACTCGTGTAAGGTCGGGCGTTGTCATGCTGAAGATGAACAACTTTCATCTCAGAATTTTCCGAATTCACAGTGGAACCAGGTTGCAGGAACTCAGCAAGGATAACACCATGAATATCCCAAAAGACAGCATCAATTTGCCAGCGGATGGGAAGGTCTTGAATTTCCTCGGAGGAGGAGAACCGTTGCGACGAAACTCCATCGATGCTCTCTTGCTCTCCGGTTCATAATGATGAACCCAAGTTTCATCACCAGTCACAATGCTTGCGAGAAACTTGTCTTTTTCTCTGTCGTATTGTGAATGCAGGGCTCGACACACCTTAGCTCTTCTTTGTTTCATTGGGTCAGTGAGCTGCCGTGGTACCCATCTTGCGCAGACCTTTCTGTACTCCAAAAGATGGATGATGTGCTGTGTCCTTTCTCTTGTAATTCCCAAGGAGTCTGCCAAATAATCTTGAGAGACACGTCGATTTTCTTGAATCATTTGATCAATCAATTGCTAATTGCGATCATCCGTTGCAGTTACTGGCCTTCCACTTCGAAGTTCCTCTCTGAGATCTGCTCGCCCTGGTTCAGAATCAGAAGACCGTCTTGCCCATCGTCGTACCGTGCTGACATCAACAACATATTCTTCACCATAAACGGCCCTTAAACGTCGATGAATTTCAATCGGGGGAATGTTCTCTGCTTTTAAGAATTCGATCACAACACGTTGTTTGTGGCGAATCGTGCCGCTTTCACTTCCTTCTGCCATGATGAGCTAAAAGACGGACCAACTATCTATGCTACCTTGATTTGTGAAGGCTGTAATGAAGAGAGTTCGGCGTGAAATCGATTAACATGCATGATTTTCTGTGAAGATTGCTTGCAACATGCACTGAGTGAAAGCGCATTGGTTGAACGATCTTATAATGGCTACAGGAGCTTTGGAGGCATTACTTTTCAGCACGCCCTCGTAGATTGATAATGATGCTTCTAAAACCTGGATTATAAGAAAACTGTATCATGTACAATGTTTTACACATGTAGGCCCTAATATCAAAGAATACGCCTTTTTATGTCCAGAGCCTAACAGCTTTATTGAAATGTTTCTTTTATGTAATTGAGATGGTTAGGAAATAGTATTGTATTACTTACTCAGCTTCTTCGGACGACTAGACGAAAAATGATTCCTTGCTGCAGTTTGACTTCCAGGAATTCGTCAGGGTCTCCAAAACGAACTGTATTAGAGATGACATGCCGTAATCGAGATTCCAGAGATGAATACTGCGTTATTCTCTCACATGATGGAAAACTTTTTACGAGTATAAAGCATGACTTGCCGACAAAAAGTTACCGGAATCGAAATGTTGCGAACGTGCCGATGTGAGATAGTGCGTTTGTAACGCAGGTTGTTACGAATGCTCGAAAGAATATTTAGCTGCATCAAATTGAGCAGCATGTTGAATTACTTGGATCAATTCAAACTTTCAGTACTTTTACGACCGTAACTTTTCCTAATGGAGAAAATCAACAATGAGACAATAGAAGATAATCAAACAGTGACACGAAAATATCACTTGGACTTATTCAATGGAACGTATTATAGTTATTTCAGTCACAAAGATTGAGACCTGTTGCAAATTTATCACTGCTTAATTAATTTGTATTTTAAACTTTAATCAATGATCATGAATAACATTGTAGACTGATGATAATTCACTTTAGAAATTATTTAATTGTTCATTTCATTCACATTTTCACAAAATTAAGGGCATGAAGTTATGGCAAATGAGTGATTTTAGTTTCATAGTGGATTTTTTAATGCCTTTCTTGTCCGCTTTCACATTTTTGTGTGATAACAAATCTTAATACTTAACAATTATAATTTCAGGAACCATTATTTTCATTTTCGTTGTCCGAGTGTAACAGCGTAACTAAGAAATCTCTATTTTTCAGGAGACACGAAAAACTGTTTTTTTGTAGGAACATGAGCAAAAGTTAAAGTGATAACTTCAGAAAATACATAAGCTCACAGTCTGATTCCAATTCCTACGACAAAAACTGCCTAGTCGCTTTCGGAATTGTTCCTTTTCTAGATGCGCGATTATAGCCCTCTTTTGTACGGTAGTTACGCCATTAGAGAACTAAATACGTTATCGTCACATTTTATCGCTCTACTTTGTCTGGTAGACATTTGATCATGCAGTTATTCAAAAGCAACATGACAACTTTAAATGGAAAATTGTCTTGACTCAAAAGAGATTATCAAATATCTTAGATTATCAAATCTGCGAATTATCAAATATGCGTCGAATATGGTCTTGACCCAAAACTTCTTTTCAGTGGAGCGTCGAATTTTCGTCGAAAATGTTAACAAATCGTTTTTTATTTCTCTGCTAAAGTGTCGAATATGCAATAAATTTGCAATATTTTCAAAATAAGGTATACTCCTTCACGTCCTTCATTATAGTGCAGGATAATCCTAATTCACAAATTGATCCGCATTTCAGCATAATGCATAGAAAAGCCTTGTGATAGTAATTCAAAAATGTGGAATTTTACTGAGCTCTATAGCTCAAACTTAAATATTTGATACATTCAACAGTTCGCCAAAAATCAGCGATGATGTCTTCATTTAAAATAACAACATGAGAATTGATTGGATGGTTAGAAAGTTACAGACGAAAGACGAAAAGTTCAGAGATTTCTCGTCGTAACACATAAAATGGAATTGCCCTTTTCTTCATGCACTTATTCGCAACGACGTTTGATGCTGCTTGTCATAAAGATTCGGCATCTTTGTTGCCATTTTCCTTTCTATTTTTCAGAATGTGGTTGTTGGTGCCCTTTTAGCAATCACAGGAAATCTCCTCATCAGTGTTTCCCTAAATGTTCAAGTAAGTTGAGAGTTTCTACTTAAATTGACGGCACATGCGAAAGTTGTATTAAATTGACGCATTTTTGTTTTGCATAGCAATCTATTCAAATTTGCAGATTCTGTACATAAATTATATAAACTTACATGTTATCACTTGCTTACATAACCGTGCTATCAAATTTAAGAGCTGTAGGCACCGGTAAACTAGGTACAATAAAATTGACATTGATGCATACACCGAGTTGACAGCAATTCAGAAGGACAGATGGACGGAACAAACATATTTTAGATACATATCAATGTAAAGCAAGAGATACAATTAATTCCACCCATCTGTCTTTTCGAACTGTTGTCATCTGGTTGGGCCTATGTTGATTTCATTACAGTAGTTGGCACTCTCAGCTCTCAAGTGTGATGGTGTCTTTAGTGTGACAGTCCGGATAGTGTCTTTCTATCGCCTTTTCTCTTGGGGTTTGTGCGCATAATTCTACGTGCCTACTGTTTATTTGCGAAATATTATCTATCATACATGTAAATGCCATTATTAAATTGTGATTTCAAAGACTGGACTTAAATTTTTTTGATTATGATATATCTATGCCTTTTAGGACATGAGTCATGATAAATTACAAACCACTTTTATTAATTGTCGTTAAATTCTGTGTCTCCGAATGGTTATCGATTCCCGGTTATACTTTCCGAGTGCTTTGTGTAGTTTGAAGAGAAAAATTGTCAAGAACAGGAACATTGCTACCACACGCTCAGTTCTTCTGATATCAATTGACAATTTCCTTGTATCACCGAATTAATCAATTTTTGCGTAGACAGAAATCGTCTTCAGATCAATGACGACATGAAGAAACACTATTTTTGACATTTGTCATCGTATATGTTCTACCCGACCGAAAATTCATTTAGCCATTTAGCAGTTCAGAAATCGAAATTGTAGAAACGCCAATTCGCTAGCTTTGTAGACAGGACAATTGCAAAAGCCATTCGTGCACATATGTTGATTTGAAATGAAAAACGATGAAGTATTATTTGCACCATCTGTGGAACATACAGATCAAGGTATGTTTCAATCTCGGGTTTTAATAGTTGACTATGATGCACTTCCCATATAAACAGAGCTAAATAGAGCAAATCAGATACTGACTTCTGGTTGTGGTGGTGTCGACCCACTCCCTCCCTGCTATTCTGAGAGGGTTCAGGGGGCCGCCAGGTGTCCGGCGGACCAATCGCCCGATACCAGCGGTGTATGAGGTCCACACGCCTGATGGGAGAGTTCACGGGAATCCCAGAGATATTCACTACTCCATGGATGTGCTGTCAACACTTGACAAATAAATAGTCTGCGCCACCCCGACAAATAGCCTTCTTGACGTTTTTGTTTTTGTTTATATCTTTGAGAATTAGAAGATTAAGAATTCAAATAATGAAATGCCATAAAAATTGATGTCAAATATACGTGTAACTATAATTAGTTTAATCCAATAGGATTATATTTTTGCAAAATGGGAAAGGCGAAGGCTTTTCTGTTACCGATGTATCCGATGTGTGTATGCCGAGTAAGACTTCCATGCATTCGACCCATTTCTATACTTCCGTCTTCCTTTGATATCAACTTAGTATAAATTATGCATCAATGTAGCAGTTTAAATTCCACTTCAGTAAACACAAAATCGAAAAGATTCCTTGGCTATTATTCATAGTTTTGTTTTCTTTGGCAAGAGCCAAATTCTAGTGATGTAACTTTATTTTGGACGATCTGTTTCAGCTATTATCTATAGCCATCTTCAGGTCACCTAATTTATTTGTAGTTATCATCTGAAGATAGCTATAGATGATAGCTGAAATTAATCCTTCATAAGAAAATAAAGTTCATTACATCATAGAATTTGTCTCTTTCCAAAGAAAATAAAATCAGTAAACACAAAGCTACCTACAACCCAACGGCCTATAAATACACAATATATGTAATAAATACATAAATTAATGGTCATTTTGATTTCATTCAACGAAGCTACAAGAAATGTAATGTCACCTACAGTTTGCAAGCTAATTGTATTAAAAAATCTGAAACTCAATTTGTGTGATTAAAAAGAAATGAAATTATATTATTTTTTCTCTCAATAAAATAATGCTTCTTCATCAAACCGCTCAATTTGTCTACTTTTTTTAACTTTGAATTGGATTGCTGAAGAATGTTAGGAAGTAGGTGCATGTGCCGGTAAAGCGGCTTCTATTTTCTAATGTGAAATCATACTTCTCCCCAATGAAAAATATTTGCTGCTAAAAGAGAAGTAGGTCTGCAGAAATATAATGTATGAAAATATGCATTTCTTTCTCGAGCTGTCCGTCGCTCTGTAACATCAAATCTGAGTTTTCCTTCCTTTTTTCAAAGAAATATGTTCACATGCAAGTCGGCCCTGAGGGCAATAAATGGCAGTACGTCCGAATGCCCGTGTGGTGGGCGGGACTTGCGCTTATGGGCATCGGAGAAATCGGAAACTTCACAGCGTATGGATTCGCTCCAGCTTCAATGGTCGCACCACTTGGAACAACAACCGTAGTCGGTGAGTCCTTCTTAACGCTTTTTCGATGCATTGTCTAGCAAGTTTGGATGTTAGAAATTGGTTCATGTAACCGTCTAAGTACCACAGTTGGAACCGGCCGCCGGCTGGGCCGTTTTTAGCCGGTTCCAGTCAGCTAAAATTGAATTGCAACATAGCATGTAGATATAACAATTTTCATGACGCAAACATTGCGAACCGTTTCTTGAAAATTATGCTTCAAATCATTATTCAAAGCGGCTGATGGAACCGTGCAATATTACTGAAAGTTGGCGCTGGTAAAGCAGTTTGGGTACTTAGAATAGCCGTTACAATGGGTAGGTAAAATTAATTGATTTGTGTTGTTTCTTCGTTTCGGAGGGAATAATGTTAAAGACACAACTATTTGGAAGTACGTCAATAAGCTTAGGTATAAGAAATAGTAATGTCTTGAGTAGGTAATTTCTAATTGATGTCTTGGACGTTACTAATCGATAATAATAGTTGGCACTTAATCAGCATTTAACTAAAGATCTAGTTTTCGGAATCCCATACTCTACCATAGCTGAATGTTGTAAGAGTCATGTGTTCGCTAGCCTATCTATCGCAAAATGATCCCACATCTTGAATAAGTTACTACGCGTATTGCTGCTCAGTCTAATTCATAAGTGTCCAAAGAACATGATTAAAGTACGAATATTTGTCTATTTACCTGATAGGAGATCAATTTGGATAAAAATTGATGAAAATCATCATCGTTGTGCTTCAACGGGAAATCGTGCTTGCCGATTAGCCTACCGCTGCTACAAAGTAATACCGATCAGCCTTCCGCACGCTGCATAGAAATCGAGAAATGGAATGATGTTTAACGGTCTACGTTGAGCAGCTGCCAGTCTTAATTAGTAGGTTGCAGAGACGCTGGCTTAGTTTCGGTCGGTTTTGACTATAAAAGCCGTCGGCCCGACCGGTTTTAATTACGCCGGCCGTCGAGTCGGACGACTTTTTCTGGCTGCCGTCCCGGCCACGGCCAACCAGTTTTGATCACGCCAGTCGCGGCCAGGCCCCCGGCCGGTTCCAATCCTTCTAAGCACAATCAGAAGCTCAGTCATGGACTTTGGTTGAGTGCACTATGTTTGAAATATCTTTTTCTAAATTGATAAGTTAATTGTGCTATACAGGTAGTATATCCACTAGGCAGCACATTTGCACTCTCAATCTGTGAAGGAAATCTGATATCATAAAGGTAAAATGTATTGAATTGCTTTCTTAATTATTAAATTACATGCTTAAGTGATAAACAATAAGTTAGTGAATGGATAAGTACCGTAGTCATGTAGTCTCTGTAGGAAATATAAATCGAAGCAAAAGTTTCTTGTACTCAGCACTTTTACATTAGGTTAATAGGACAGAAGTTAGGGGAATTGAAATATTTCTCTACAGATAAGTTTGTCTTGCATGTGTTTTCCTTTTAAACGCACACGACTGTAGTTAGAAATGTTCCTTTTCCACAAAGCTCTCTTAAAAAAGATGAGCAAACAATAGATAGACCGTATAACACTAACCTTCATTGACTCGATCAAAGGCGGATATCAAGTCGGAGTGACTTGATGAAAACGAAAAAGATGACCGTTATCTGATAGGTATGCGGAATCTTTAGTCATTGAAGTTTCATATTTAGTTACCACATTATTCTAAGCTCTAAGATCTCATTCATGGCATGGATTACGGCTACATCGGATCTTATCAACAAAGAATCCATTAGCCTGTCTTCCATAGACAAAGCCCGCATGATAATTATACTGTCAGCTTCATTAAATTCTCAAAAGTTTTACAAAGAGAGCGCTTTTGAATAAATGAATGCTGAAATACTGTAAGCTTCAAATCAATTGTTTCATTGCGATAGGCAATCATGAGATATTATTTCTTCTTATCAAATTATATTATGTTAGTTGAAACATTTGCATCCATTTGACAATGTAGATAAATAAAAGCGCACATCTAGCCGATTTCATGATCTTTATTGCTCTCGAGGCCTTTCGCCTCTAGATGGCAAATGAGAAATACAACTACATGTTAATAATGGAGATGTCTTTACCACGTAGATGAATACCAATTAGCAGCTCACGTTGCTTGCACAAATTTGGGCTGGAGTACCGAATATGCAAGGCTTCAGAGATGCGTAATAACCTGTCATTTCTAGCGTGAACGACACCTACCGGGTATGTTCTGTTGAGAAGACCGGCGAAAGGCCTCCAGAGGCCTCTTTCATTTATCTATATATTATCACATCATGTTATATTTGATGAAAAAATATGAAAATCTTCTTCGGATAACAAATTTGTGTAATATGCACGATGTAATGTGCTCAACTGCGGAACGAAATGTGCTGATCATCCTCCTTACAAAGTGCATTCTCTCTGACAGACTTTCTTGACTTTCTTGGTCTTGCCTATTGACACAGTCACATGAAAGCGGTTGTGGCTCAGTTGGTAGAGGAGATGTCTAGTAAAGCTGGGTCTTAGGTTCGAATCCTGCCAGCCTCACATCTTTTGCATGGCAATTTGATTCATCGTTTATTTCATTTCATTCTATTGTTAATTGCTTTGCATGTTCAATAATCAGTATTGGGACAAAGCTTCTGTATTTGGATTCGAAATTGTCGCGACTGTCGGTCAACTTATTGACGGGAATCGATCGTCGTGTGCATCTAATTTTCAAAGAACGGAATTTTCACGTGCAACAATTTCGCGCTTGTAAAATTCGTGAAAATGTGATGCGTTTTCCTTTCATAGCACTTTCATAGGCTTTGCATTCATACGAGTATATGTATTTAAAGATTCATGAGAAAAATATGTTTGCATGTAGAGTTAATGCGAAAAATGTATTGTTTTTTTAACATTCCTGAAGCCATTTGCCTTTTGAAAATTGAAAACGTGGACCTCTCTTCGATCAGCTCGTTTTGTACGAGGGAAAACAACGATTTTATCGATGTCATAATATAATATTTCAGGCTATAAAGTCCTATATTTTCTTTGGTCCTGCTCACGCCAAGTGAAATGTGCCATGAATTTGCTTTTGAGAGACATGTGCCGCACGGGAACCTGTAGCAATGTCACCCACCCTGCAGCAGAATGTATTGTCTTCTTGGTGAAGCCACTGCACCACTGCTACGAGGAAGAATGGCAAATTCTCTGCAATCCTTTTCAACAATGTTTGTCTCAAGTCTCACTGTTGACTTCAGTCTAAGTACCTATAAAATTACTTGAATAGTATGAGAGGACTAAAACCATTTAAATTATTGAATGAAAGATTGAACATAAAAAGCGTCGTATGGCCTGACACTTCACCCTTTCTGAAGTTACAAGTTCTTGTGAAGTAAATTCAGAGTTTCCAAGCAACGGAGTAATGAACAAGTCAAGTTATACTTATACTTATTTACACACTAACAACAGTAGAACAATTGTATCTATCACCGCCTGTTTGCTACCTTTCTTGCGAAATATGGGAATCAGAAGAAATAATTTTGATCATATGGATTTTTATCGTAGCATGCATTGATAGTGTAGTAAATATAGTGAATACTTTAAGGAGGACCTGCTTCTAGTACAATATATAACCATTTAGTGTGTGCACGCTCTACTGCATGTTTGTAGAGGCTGCTCTAAGGCATAATCGAATGTGTGAACTCGCGCATACATCATCCCATGATCTCTTTTTAGTCATCCAAGTGCGCTAAAACTTCTTTACTTTCACACATTTTCCGCTGCTGTCATTCAACTTCCTACGACTGTCATATGGCGGACATGTTTGATTCTCAAAGTCAATATTGTATACACTTCAAACAGAAGTCGAGGCTGCTATACACGTTCTTGGATACGACTACTAATAGAAAAAATGTAAAAAGCTCTCTCTGACTCATGGAAATGCTATCAGAAATTATATGTAATGATACTAAATTGTAAATATGTTATTTATCGATATTTAAATACACAAATTGGTGTGTCTATTATCGTAATTCCTATATAATATTAAGCCGAGTTTTTGTACAATGGGATGCCGACAGATTATTTACTTAGTATGCCTACAAGTAGGTTTGCTAAAAACCATCGCTCAACATATAATATGTTCAGCTCAAAAGGATCAGAAATTTTAGCCAGAAATGTTGAAGAGGTTTAGAATTCAGTCAAATGCCGAGACCGATGGTCGAGGGCAAGATTGACTTATTTTGCATATGTAGGCCTACATAAAGACGTAGATGAAAGCGATGCACTGTGTATAAAATTCATTACAGACTTCACATGGATGCACTGTGTAGATAACTGATGTGATGTAAATATTGACAAAAATGTTAATGAGGTTGATTTATGTGAATGACTTGCGTTTTTTATGTGGACATTCATACTTGATATACTGCTAAATTCACTTGTGCTAATTGTACATATTTCTACACGTTATACAATTTAACAACAACTCGGCTTACCAGTTGAGAATTACTGATCTACACAACCAACTTTGACCCAAATAAATCAACCTTTCAATTCCTCCTCCATGCAAGGCAGGAAGACAGCAGAGGTGAGGAGACCTTCACACGCTGACAACTCACACCAAGTTAGGGTTAGTAATCTATACTTAGAGCAGTGGTAGTGCCTCCCGAGGCGGACAGATCTAAGTCTGACCTGGCGCACATTCGCACTACTTGGCTGAATGCTTTTAAGTATCTGCCAAAGCTAAATGATTTTCTTGAACCTGAGGCAGTTCTAGTAAAGGAGTTTTTAAATGTAAAAATGTTGCACTCTTCAATCCCATTCTGCATTGTGGGGCCCGATCCAAGACCCTTTCAAAATAGTATTGCAATATATTTATTGCACCACCTTTGAGCCGGAAATATATTGCAATAGTATTGTCTAGGAGATCAAATGATTTTACTGTGAAATAATAGTTCCACACTAGCGCTTTGCGGTCAAATTAGAACGAGATCACAATGAATGTCGAGCCACCTGCCATACAAATTGAATGTAACATATTAATGACATCATGAGACGTTCATATTTTGGCATTCATCTGTTTAGTCATCATACCACCACTCCTTTGTCTATATGCATGACACCCACTATGTCAGTTTTTTAGTTAGGAGACGAGGCAGCTGTGAACACGGCTGTGGATTGAGTGAAATTGACACGCTGATGACGCGTTGACCTTCGGAATCTTCTTCGTGCATTCTCATATGCATATGGGAACTCACCACTCATATCGTTGGAAGATTTTTCATTAATGCTGACTTCTTCTAATCGTCGTCAAGGAATTCTGCCTGTTAATTTGGAATGTCAGTTGTTCTTCAATTTCATTCGACATTTCTGGGATATTCATGCATTGCAAAATCTGTTGACATGGAAACTTACGTGTATCTGTTTTATAAAGAAGATCAGATTGCTAATAGTTGTAAGCTGGTTTTATTCGAAAATGTGTTAAATGTGTTAAGTAGTGCATTAAACGGCCTATTGTTTTATTACATGCGGTAGTTAAGCCTAACTCTAATAATGGGCTTATGGCTACTATTTTTGTCTACAAAATATATTAATCATGACCATACGTCGACTAGTAACAAATCCTCACAATACGGACATTATATACATTTCTCAGTCGTAAATTTTATCCATGATATACGAATATCATCAACATAAAGTTGTAGTCCACATAATCATTATACATGCACTGATGTCTGACTTCATGTCACTGATGTCCCGTAAAACTTCATTATTTTTTAGTATGGCTTATAAGTATAAGCAGAAATAATCATAATGAAGACCACGCGAACATGCGGATGTCGAATGCTGAATTATGTACATATGACCCTTGAATTGGTGCATTAGTAACGAAATGAATAAAACTTTTGAAATAACCCTAACTGACGTTTGCAATATATTGAAATATATATTGCAATATATTTACTGCAAACAAAAAGTATTGCAATATTTATCGCTATTATATCTTGTCATCAATAATAATGCAATAGTATTTTGAAAGGGTCTGCCCGATCCTGTCGATGGAGTGGGAGGGATGTCAGATTGTCACTAATTCACTTGAGATGCTTGAAATCGAATTAAAGCTAAGGCTGTAGTGCAACTAGGGCGGTGCTGACATGACAGACTTTGTTGGAGACTTCCTTTCTATTATTAGCAGTTCAAACTTGTGAGAAACTCGAAACGTAGGTCACTCTGTCCCGAAGATCACATGGATTGAAAGATTGACACTTTTTACCTGAAATCATATTATTGCTCTTAGATCGACGATTTCCTTGCGGACAATGTCGTAAAGCATTATAGATTGCGCGTATAATTAGATTGATAGGAAGATCGAGATAAGCGGTTTACTTGTTTTTCATTCCTTGATAGTGCATCATAAATGATAATTTGACTATCGTGAAAATAGTGCTTTCACTTGTAAACACGATTATTCATTTGATGAAACGAAAGGGTTTTTGCAATCAAATTAATAGTCAGTTACATCTGCAGATCATTACACGATGTATACATCCTGAAGCCTTTTTGCGACTTCAGGCTGCGATTACTCGACTGAATCTGATTCAGCAGTAACAGCAGAGAATCTCGTGGCACTGATAAAGTCACGTCGCATTGGATCGTCGTCTTTGATATGTCAAAAGAAATTGCTGCACTTCACTAACAAGAAAATCGCTTGTAGTCATTTCATGTCATGTCATGGATAACTTCATAGATGCAGTTTGGAATTTTGATGTATAATGTATTTTTAGGTGATATCGACTTAATGAAATATGGATGGGGAAGGATGCGTTCAAAGACTTCCAAATATGAAGCGCGCATGAAATTGGATTGAATTGGTTTTTAATTTCTTCTTCATCTCAATCTTGTAATCTATTCTGAGTTGACGCTTCTATTTATTTCATTATTTTATTCATAAGCTAGAAGCCTGTATAATTTTCCAGTTTTGATGATGTGAGTAGGATCACTATGACCTCACTGTCGGATTGTTAGATACTTTTAAGGAGGGGAATCAACCAGCAATTAAAAAAAGGTAGCATTTTGCGAATACCCGTTGACATTTCACTTAACATGGTGATTGGGCATCTCAGATTTACTCCGGGTATGACTACATGTGTAAATAAGGAGTTGTGTCGATGTTGAGAGATGTGAACTAGGCCTGTCTTGATGATTACTGATATTGGAGGAAATGACAGCTATTCATGTCTGTTCCCATTTTCAGCTGAGGATGCAACTCAGCATTTAACTTCTCAGTTTAAATGATAAAACCAATTTAGGTATTTATCCTTAGTTGTGGCCGAATATTTTAGATTGACTAATTTGAAATCGATGGCCAATGATCACGGTAACAGGATTGATCTGTAAGAAAAAAGCATTTGTTTTTATGAGTCCTTGATCCAGCTCTCAAAAGACGATCAGTGACAATTTGTAAACTAATTGAAACTTTCGGTGTTTTTGGTCCATCACAAAAATGTCATAACCTGATGACAGCGATCGGTCGACTAAAACTAACTATACAGGAATGAATTCGTGGTGTAAAGATTCCCATTTGATGAAAGTCAGACCAAATATAGGCATATCCAATATAATACTATACATTATTAAAATAAGAACAAAATATAATCAGTGTGGGAACTGTGAGAAAGTTTACATTGGTCAAACCAAGAACAGTTTCCGCACTCGAGTACAACAGAGTCGAGCGGCATGCAGGTTGCTCCAATTAGAGAAATCGACACTGGCGGAGTATTTGCAAAACGAGGATCACGTACAGAATGCGAAGGTGCTGACGAAGCAGACGACGTGCCGTCACCGACTATTTGCTGAAGTCATTATTCATACGCAATGACAGCGATGAATAGGTGTGATTTGTTTTTATCAACGATATATACTTTGGCCTGACGACGTGTGCCTAAGAAGGCACGAAAATTCATAAAATAAATGCAATTGGATTCGAGCAACTTGTTTTATTGAGAAATAAGACCATGTACACTTTCGTGGCAGCAAAATTTACTTAGTATTCTGTTGACATGAGTGTAACCGAGGTGTCCGAATTACTCCATGTTGAAAGACACCGGCACATATAATAATGCATGCAGACTTACAATAAAAAACTAAAATTCACAATTACAATGAAATATTTATTTCTTGATATCAAATATCCACAAAGCCAAGAGTGTGGCATGAAGAGAAACCCAAGTCTACAAGCTGATTTTTTAACGTAAATGATAGGAAACTTAAAATACTGTGTCATAGTTCCTGTCATTTACTGAATCTATCAATATATTTTCCTGACAGAAGAGTACTCGTATATTCTTCAATAATGCCTATGAGTGTAAAGCTATGATCGAACAGCAAAAAATTCAAAATTATTATCACTATTTTTTGTCCAGATTATTTTTTGTTACATTTTTTTTCGCACATGCATGTACTCAGGTGCTATTATGTATGCTGAATGTGTCAATATTATAGGCCACAGTTTGGCATGTTCATTAATATCTAATAAATAGGGCTAATTTCCGGTTTGACTTACTCATTAAGTTCAATTATACTACTAATATCCTGTGAAATTTTACCAAACATCTAGATATGAAGATTTGATCTAGACACAATTTAAGAAGACCATCAACATCGAAATAATCTATAATGACCTTTGATGTGTAGGAGTGCTTGCCAGGGTAATTCAAATTAATATCTTTTAACAGGTAATGGAATTTTTGACATAATTATCAGGAAATGTATTCAATTTTGATCGTAGGGACAGAGCTTTGTGTTTTTGGCTGCAACTTTCCAAATCGATAAGTAAACTCAATCTCTAATCAACTGCAAGCATCTAATTTCAATTGAATTCTAACATCAATAGCATCACAATTCTCGAATCAATAAGAGCACTATCTCAGATCATTAACAACAAAAGTAAATCAATAAGCTAAGGGTCGAAAATCTTAAAAACGTTCACGAATTGAAGATTTCGAAAATCTGAAATAAAAGTGACCGCAGTCATTCCAAGACAAGTTATTTCCATGGAGAGTTTCTCGCATCATAATTTTGACTATTATATCGAAATAAATCAGTTACTGCATATCCGTCAAGATGATTATATCTTGGCAGAAGACGCTTTTGAAATTAGCAGGCGAACGGCGCATTCAACTAGTCGCCAATAGCCTCTAGGTCAGGGGTGCGCAACCTTCAACATTTTTCGGCCGCCATTTCGAAGGCCGAAAGAATCGCTGTCGCACTTAATATGTGTGCAAACAACTAGGGTCAATAGTCAATCCTTCTTATATTCCACCACTCAAATTAGCTTTTCCTGATGAATGACGCAGTGAAAATCGCATAAAGGCCTACTTCGTGAAGAATGAGTTAGCAAGTTAACCCATATACGACCGACGGTCATTTTTGACCCGAAAAGATTTTAAGCTCAAGCTGTTATTAGCAGTTGAAAAGTTGAAAGCATGTTTTTGTAAGGGCAACCCAAGGAGAAAGCACTTTGCCAAGCTACTGCAATAATTCATAAAGGAATCACGAGCCATGCAAAATCCATTTATTCATTCATCACAGAGACGGTCTCTTCTGGGCATTCACTCGTATATTGGCCTACGCATATAAGCTCGTATATAAGCCTGCCAACCTTGCGTTGTTATTGAAGTTATGAAGTATCTTATTATTGATAATCATACAGTTCTTTCGCAACCCAAAACGTGAGCTTTAAATTTAATGATAAATGTGAAGTAAAAACACAACTGAAATTTTAGCATATTTTATTTATGAAAATACACAAAATCTAAATAGGTAGAAATACAATATCTCGTAAAGAAATTGCAATATCTTTCGATTCAATCCGTTGTTTCACACAAGCACATAACACTACCGCTGCAGAAACTGATTTAGCAGGCATCCTTATTCAGGTCATGGACTTGAAGCCAACGCGCGCAAACAATGCGAGCAAACTACAATTGTCCTTTTGCTTCTTTTAGCTGATGACTCTAGCCATGAATGCACGTGAATGTACCATCCCTAAACTGTTCTATTCATCAGTTACTGAACTGCTTGAGCGCCTGCGGGAGCGCATTTTTCCAAGCAGCATGGGCATTCTACAGTTACAAGGTGACTAGTATGCTACTGTAGTGACGATTGTTTTTCGATTCCCTTGAACTCCAGAAATATTTGCAATATTCTTTTTCATTTTTTTTCATATTTGCAATATTCTTTGCCTCTGCTGCGGCCGTACGGCCGCAGGTTGCGCACCCCTGTTCTAGGTGGTCGTGGCGAGAGCAGAGGCGGAGACCCATGCGTGGAATATTGCTTCTTCAAAGCATGCATTCCAGAAGAAGATACGGATATTTTATATCTTGTTTATTATTATAAAAACAAAAGAATATTTGTAATTTAACGTTATTTGTAATTTGATTTACTCAAATCAAAGCAGCAGATAGGTCCACAGGTCAGGATGCTCCGAATTTACTTTAAAGAATAGCATCATCTTATATTCACATCGACTTAACTTAATTCTGATATTAAGTGATATCATTAAAACATGAATGTGAAGATTATTAAATCAAAAGCATTCGGTAACTAAATCTGATAATCTTCGAATTTCGGTTATGATATCTTCAAAAAGTGTTAAATCTGCAATTGAATTATAGTGATGCAAATATGTTCTTCATTATCTCCATTTTATTTTCGATTGTGATTATTAGAGACAAAAATAATTCATCATTTAATTTTATATTTAACTTAAGTTGGTTTGAGTTACCCACATTTATTGAACTGAGATTTCTTCTTGTTATCTGGTGATGTGTTGTTTGTAATTGATTTGAGGCTCCTTCAAATTGTTGTTAGAGTGCGCTTATTAATCTGCAATGCGTGTAGATCACAACAAAAATTTTGAAATGACTCTGACATTTTCATTTCCCTGTGCAAGTTAGATCGATATTTTGTACTAAAAAACAAATTTGACATTACAAATCAATCTGTTATAGAAATTAAAGCGCTACTCACCCTTCATGGGTGCTAATGAAAATCGTAGTTTGAATGTAATTTATCAAATCTCATTTTCCTGATGTAGGTGTGGTTTTCAGTAATTCATTGAAATCAGTACTGTTTGTTTTCTCTTCCCAGCACAAGTGTTGAGCGAGTATATTTCGAACGAGCTCATAGAAGGTGATTAATCGCGCCTTTCTTATGTAAGTCAATCATAATCTATAAGATACTCTTTGACAAATCATTTCCAAAACCTAAATCGGTCTAATTTAGTTTTAATACATTCGTCAATGAGGTTATTACTGTATTTTTCCACAGGAAAGCACTTTGGTGTCATCGATTTTTCGAGAATATATTAGCTCCAAATAGAAGCTAAGGGCCTTTGTTTAGCATTTTCTAAATTTCAATTTTCATCGGGTCTTATGTCAATTTTGAATACCGCTAACACAAATAGGCCTATCTTTATGTATCCAAATGTATCTAAATTCGCATGAGAAATTCATCTTGCATTGAATTTTTTTGCATGAATGATTAAAAAAAGTTTGACCTAGAATAGTTGGATTCAGATTCGCAAGTATTGCTTATTCCTTTCGAATTCGTAGCCGAAAATCAGTGCTTCTTTCTGCTAAAAAGGATAGATGGGGCGAGGGACGAAGAGACGAAAAATCACATGCTGTTTGGTGAGATATATAGTCCGGCAGCCAGAGCGAGTTTTTGCAGGGAATGAAGCCGAAAATGAGACTCTCACAAAATGATGCACTCCCAATGCCCACTGCGAATCTGCACGTCTGCCGAGTTCTAGTCAATTCCTCTTCATGTCAGACTGATTCAAAGAAAAGCACATGTTAATCTAATGCGACGCATATTGCAGTTTTTGGTTAAAATGAAATCTTTGTTTTCTCTGATTAAGCGAAAAGTACCAAGTCTAGAGCCATAATTTTCGGCATGATATGTCTTCAGGTCATTTCCTATCATGTGCATGTGATAATATGGTGTTTCTGATCGGCGATGTATGCGAGAATGTGGTTGTGGATAAAGTGGGCCAGCATGTTGGTATTTGCCGACATTAGGAGGCGTGCTAAATCTGAATGTGTGTAGGTTTATAGGCAGGAGTACATGAGAATGATAAAAAAACACCTGAAGACATTCCATGTCAAACGTGTAACTCTAGACTTAGTACTTTTTCCGTATTAAGCGAAAACATAGAAAATTTCATGTTCACCAAAAACTGCAATCTGCGCCCCATCAGATTAACATATGTTTTTCTTTGATTGTTTCTGACAAGAAGAGGAACTGAGTAAAACTCGGTAGACATGCAGATTCGTAGTAGGCATAGGGTGTACATGGTTCTGTGAAAGCTTCATTTTCGGCCTCGTTCCCTACCAAAACTCGCTCTGGCTGCCGGACTAATGAGGGAATGTTAGAGAAACGCTTCAGATTAACATAGAGGAATGCTTGGGAAATCACTGAAGAGACTAGAAGCCAGAGGGAGAATGATTCGCATCAACTCCGAGACTGCATGACAATTCACAAAAGTTTAGTTAGTTGTAAAAATTGTGAATTGAAGATGAAGTATATATACATTGATTCTGGAACAAAACATGTATGAGGTCGCTCGCTGACTTCATTAGGATTGTTATCATTGTAGCACCGCGTACTGTGTTTAATCTCGGCTCCATAGAACACCAAAAGGATTCTCATTCGGCTATAACCAAAAGCAAATTGCCAACAATAGTGTGAAGGGAGGAATGTGTTTGTCTACGTCAGGAGAAGCAAAATGAAAGTCACATTAAGCGAATCTATGGAAAACGTAAAATAATTCACACTTAGAATGTATTCGTTCAGTTCCTCTACCATCATGTTCTAAGTGCATGTGTCTCAGACCTGCCAACTGTCCCGGATTTTCCGGGACAGTCCCGGATTTTGGAGCTGCCCCGGATGTCCCGGAAAAGTTAAAATGCTGTCCCGGATTTTGAATTTATTAACCTAAGATGAATTATAGATCGTTTAAGAACGCATATTTCAAAAATTTGCGCTGCGCGCGCAATCCTAAGATAAGGAAACATGCATGATGATGAAGTTTGTGGATTTCTTAGTGGCATTGTCTTTTCACGCTGATGTCTTTTATTAATCATTATGTAGCCCGGATGTACCGGGTGATCCAAAAATAACCGAACCCAAAGCATAAGACATTTTGATATCTATTAATTCGCAATCTCGATGATTGCTTTGCATGGTTCATCGCTCTCTATGAATGTCAATCAGTTCACAATGCACAAAATTGAGAGAGAAATCGATCAATTTCGCTTTCTATGAATATCTTGAATCTACAATGTATAAAATCTGAAACTAGATAGAGATCGATTGATTCATTCAAATATTACAGACATGGAAAGTCGCCGTACATTGACTACAGCAGAGCGTGTTTTTGTGATTAGACGGTATTATGAAAGTGGTCATAGCTACAAACATGTTCAAGATGACTGGGCTGATGAATTTCAGTCAGCGAAACCGTCCAAATCGACAATGCACGATCTTATTTCAAAGTTCAACAATACTGCTTCAGTTGTGAACATAAAACAAACTGGCCGACCTGTATCTATGCGCACTGACGAAAACAAGGACTTGGTCGCTGCCGCTTCTACAGCCAGTCCCACAAAATCTATTCGCCGTGCTTCAGTGGAACTAAACATGTCATATGGGAGTGTGCAACGTACGCTAGTGGATATTGGCTTGAAGCCCTACAAACCACATTTGCTGCATAAGCTGAATGAAGACGATCCGGACAGACGCCTACAATTTTGTGAAACGTTCCTTAGCTTTACTGACATGTATCCGGATTTTGTGGACAGCATCTTGTGGTCAGATGAAGCCACTTTCAAAACCAATGGACACGTTAATCGACACAACTCCGTCTATTGGTGCGACACGAATCCATTCGAGATTCTACAGAAGGACGTTAATGCTCCTGGAATCACTGTTTGGTGCGGATTGTGTTCTTCTGGCCTTGTTGGACCATAGTTCTTTGAAGGGACTGTTAGTGGTGAATCCCATTTGAAGTTGCTAAAGGAGCAGGTATGGCCAATCCTTTCTGAACGAGATGTTCACAAACTCTACTTTCAACAGGACGGGGCCGCGCCTCATTACGCTTTGAAGGTTCGTAAATGGTTGGATGAGCACTTCCCTGGGCGCTGGTTTGATCGCCGTGGACTCGTCGAGTGGCCGGCCCGATCACCGGATCTGACCCCACCCGATTTCTTCTTGTGGAGGGTAATTAAAAATTCAGTTTACGGGAACCGCCCAAGATCAATCGCTGATCTGAGGGCGTCAATCCAAAACGCTTGTGATCTTATTACTCTTGCACTCTGTGTGTCGCAGTGTTGTCTCACGCTACGCAGAATGTGTCAAGGCTGACGGTCACCATTTCGAACAATTTCGAACATGAATGCACGTCATGTCTTCTGGGGTTCGGTTATTGATGTATTGACCAATTGCTTGTCACTATATTTTTTGCTATATTTTGGGTTCGGTTATTTTTGGATCACACTGTATTTCCTTCTATTGAGTTTAAAAAGGTAGCAAATGTTTTCCAAATTTGCATTCCAGTTTTTGCGACGAATGCTGTTAATAAGGTTGGATGTATCTTATGATCTTGCTTTCAGACTGTTGAAGATCTTTCTTGATCTTTCTGTTGAAGAGACTTGAGACCATACTGTTGACTTGTAAACGTCAATTATGCATAATCATTCTTGCAATATTGCTTTGATGTGTCCAGATAGATGTATCTCAATAGTTTTGTTATCTTTTATTAAAGTAATTTACCACTTATGTTCACCACTTCCATTCTGATTAGAATAAACAAATCGCATTTTGTTTAATTGTTTTGCGTTGTTGCGTGTACAGTAATAAAATCTTTTCAGCGTATTTTGTTGCTTTCGTTGTGAAATTTGCAGGACATGAGCAAGCCAAATACTTTGAGGAATTTCTCACAGAATTCGAGACATAGCAATACTGGCAGGTATGTCAGTAAAGTCTCGTGTCAGGAAGGCTTTACATTTGAACAGGTTTTTGAATTCATTGCGCGGCATCCTAGATAAAAGCGTCCGTAGCCTTGATCTTAGAGTTTGGTTTCTCGAACCTATGGGTAGGAATCTGAATTTAACCAACGACAGAGATTTAACTGTTAGGATTTCAAGAGTTGCTCTATATCGAAATGTTTATTCATTCGATCATTTGCCATCATAATCGACAAAATTCGCCAAGTCTTGTAGACCTTTAGTTTAACAATTTTTATGGTCCACAGTTGCCTTGCTGTTATGAAATAGACGTATTTATCATTTATAAGTGATATTTTTCTACTTTTGATTCCAAATCATAAATAGAGTTGAAAAGTTGATGAAATGGGATTGCTACTCGACCATTTTGGTAATACCGTAAATACCCGCATATAGGACGCACTTTTTTCTTCAGAAGTTGACCTAAAAGCCCAGGTGCGTCTTATCCATGGACACATTTATTATAAAAATAATGCATTTATCAAAAATTTCCTATAAACATTTCATACTTGCAATATTTGTCAATATATTTATCAATATATCAATATTTTTGACTGACAGGATGAGTGAGTCATAAATCAGCACACACTGCGATCGTAGCAATTGAATGGAGATGACATAACTTAATGACACCGTTTCTATAAAAAATAATGGAAATTAAGGATTAAAATTAGGATGCGTCCTATACGCAAGCACACAGTCTTTCCATCGCTTTTGGGGTCAAATATCCACTGCGTCCTCTACATGGTATCGTCCTATACGCGGGTATTTACGGTAATAAAATTTGTCCCGGATTTTCATGTTTCAAGGTTGGCATGTCTGGTGTCTATGAGACTTCAACTCTTGCAGTTGCTAGCATTGAATGTTTTGCAGTGTTCTAACTGAAAGAATGTTGCTACTATTCTTCCCTAGGATAGATCGAATCCCAAGATTACAGCAATTAACTTTGACACCTGCTATGAGAATTCAGTAGATATTGATATGAAGTTTCCATAACGCATTGTTTGCTTGAGAATTGATTAGATTAAGTTGTCATTCGATTAGATAGATTTGGAAATCTGTGGGTGATACGACTTTCGTTACAGATTTTAATATCAATTCTGCACCACGTGATCTTCTTGTCATGATCTTAATACTTCGATCTTGTCTGTATCGGCACCGTGTAAATCTCAATGACCACACACCATGCATTTTATTATCTAATTTTTAACTTGATTTTGATAAATTATGCTTTTGTACTAGCAAAATTTACAGCAGCATCGATTAATGTATCTCTTACGTCTTTTTTTTATTGTGAATGTAGTGCTCTTGGTCTACATTGCGATTTTATATCGGATTCTCAGTTTCGCCATTGGCAGCACTGCTGCTATCTCATCATTTGTCATTTGAAATGATTAAGGAATTTTTGATGGCCAAATTTCTTTCTTCGTCAAGTTCACTGTTGTTGAGATTTTGTTCAAGTCATTGTTATTTTGGAATTCGCTTTTGGAGATGACAGCCATGCACATCTTTTAGACAATACCTTGACAACAGAGATCACTTACACTCATTATGCCTCTGATTTTTAAGCTACTTATCCAATATTCGTGAATTTTGTGCATGCACACTTACATATATGCGCTAATATCTTACGATTTGTGGCGAATGATGATATTTTACAGATAATAGCATATACCACACTTTTTTTCATTTTTCTTGATAAAAGACAATTGACTTATGTAAATATAGTGAACTGTGAAACTTAGACTTTTTTTGATTTTGATGTTAGTTTTGATGTACTGACCAGATTGATTAAGCAATCTACATCTACAATCTAAAATATCAATTTTTACGACATAAAGCCGTCCGCCTATTAACATGAACACCTGCTATTCTTCAACACACGCATCAGCATTTTTAAATCTTCGGTCACTTAATAAAATATACATACATGTGGATGATAGGAAATTTTAAAGTTTAATTTAAGGATATTGACACTCAAGTTATGACTTAGGTTGCTTAACTTCACTCCTGAAATGAATCGTTACGTTTTCCCATAAGTATGTTGATGATATGGAAAAACTAATTTAAGGTATAGCAAAAACAGCAAAAAAACCTAGAAATCTCAGTTATGATTTTATACTTTTATAGCATTAATAATGACAAAAATGTTTGGCATCGATAAAAATCTTCGTTTTCATGATTGTAATAAATAATTTGAGTTTTTCAATGTTTCAATGGTTGTCCGGTGATTAACTGTTAAGTTCAAGATTTGTTTGAAGGCGTGTGTTAGTCCAGATAATGCATATATACAATCACGTACATTATGCTCGCACATTCAATATATACAGTATATGGACTACACATGCATCTATTGTAGATTCTCCCTATAACATCTTTTCATTTTGCTCCAGTTAATATGGTGATAGCTGTCCTCTGTCTTGGAGAAATTCTGCGACCTGAGGATCTATTTGGTAAGAAATCTTTATCGCACTTTTGCTTTGGGCATCAAGTATTCGAGATATTGAGTACTCGAGTTATCATTGCTATTGTTTTCATTTGCTTAGAATTGATGGAAACACTCCTCTGAAATGTTTTTATTCAAATGTTACTGACTAAATGAATCTGTCAATGACCACTGAAACTTCCAAAGTATCTGTCAGAAATGAACTAATCAGGGATAAGAATGTAAAAGAATGAAAAATCTGAAAACACTGACGGTGGAGGAGGCCAAATGCATTTCCAGCATTGATTTAAAAATCCTGAGGATTCTCATCCCTGATGAATTGAGCCACAAGTTTAAGCATGACTGTAGGGTTCAGCGTTAGCAAGGTTGAAGTTTAGTAGTTGAAACCAAAACTTAAGATAGTTCTGCGTTGACTATCATGAAACGGCACACCTGCCAAATCAGCAGAGTTCAATCAAATTAATTGAAACTGAATTAGTTTGAACAATTAGATCTATTACATGAAATGAAACATATTCATACATGCATATGCTGCTCGAACTGTCCCCTCTCAGGGCTCCTCTCTCAAGCTGTCTCGCATGCCCGGAATACACTTTCTTCTTCGATGACACTCGGCTGGCCATAAAATACTGACAGTTCCCTAAACAACAAACATGATCAATAGCTTTCACTTTAGCGACTCCGCCAACACCCTACGCACACTATGACTCGAATGACGCATAAACTCTTAAATTCTGCTGAACTTTCTTTTTATAATCAGGGTCTCTTTGGTATTTGATGCACACGACTGCATATATAGCACTGACAACACACTGATATGCACTGATATGACTCTAATGATGCATTAGGTATCTTAATGATTCAGTAACAGGGTCAGTGAATTATGAGTCTTTAAAAGTACAAAAATGTATGATCTGAATGTCCAACAGCTTCTTGATTTAATTCAAGTTCGATTCCGGACAAAATCAAGTGGCTTCGTCGAGTTCCAATCCTGCTCCGCTGCCATCTACCAAGTGCTACGGACAACAATGACATCTAAGATGAAATTGATGTGATTGCCCTTTTTATGCCTCGCAATAATCTTGCGGTCAATCAGATAGAATCCTTCATCTATGAGTTCTGTTCAGGACTATCGGGTCATTATCTTCACTCCCAAAGACAACGGACCTTGAAAAGGTGAAAAGGGCAGATTTCAAAGACAATTGTCAATGCATGACACTTACTATTAGTAAAGCAACAAATCTGACATAATTTCTGTCGTATCTTCGTGTTTCCATTGTTGTTTATATTTTAAAGAATTGCATGATATTGACATCACATTCTATAGATATGAAGATTCATGGTCTAAAACGCATCAACGAAATGGACCACAGAATTCTACGCATGAGTTGTCGAAGAAATGAACGTTTTTACATAGGTTTCCCGATCAAATATAGCACGGTCTGTTATAATCAAGTGTAGCATAGACAAAGCAAATGCAACAAGTGAACATTAGACAGATATCAAATATAGCCTGTCAAATAAAATGTGACTAAAGGTTGATATTTAATGTCGCGTGTCAAGTCAAATGTCATTTGCATTGATATCAAATATAATAATGATTGATTAGTCAAATGCAAATCCAACAATGACGAATCAAATATAAGTAAATTAGTCTGGAATTAAAATTAAGTCATACGTCAGGAACATTTGTCACTAACAAAGTCCAAGGATACACTACTATTTATTATTTTTCACCCGGGATTCTTTGGTTTTTCTGTTATAATTTCTGTTGAACATGGCAATGAAGATAGCCCGAATCATAAAGAGTCATGTGGCACATAGATCTCATTAATTCAATGTAATGCAGCCAATGTAACTACCTCACATTTGAACCTCATTCATTAAATAAATGTCATATTGGTGAAAAAACATGAAACAACTGAATGGGACTACGATTATACACTTTTTCTGACAACGTGTGAACTTAAAAGTTTTATGAATAAATGGGAATTTCAGCAAAAGTGAATAAACGAATATGGGAATTGCATTAAGTTTTAAATTCCTGGCAATCATAACATTCCTGCTATATTCGCATGTTGACAAGTGAGACTTGCATTAGATCTGCAGGAACGAGATAGACAGTTACTCTGCTTCGGACCTCAAGCCCAAGCCGTATTTGTTTACACGACTTGTCTGTTTTTTTCGATTTCCAAAACGATTGGTATTCTATATAGATGTTTTTTAACGTAAAATATAGCTTAGTTGATTTTCATGATATAAATGCACTGCACACTCGGGTGCCCCAAGCTCTGGTCCATAGGTCCGCACTACTGACAAATAAGAAGCCAATCCATTCTTTGCAGAGAAGAACATCATCCAGGACTTCTTTCATTTCTTTGGCTTGACAACTTTTATCTTTCCTTAGTAACCTTTATCATGTCTGCGACGAATCGTCGTTTGCTATTGGTAATTGATTTCTTGCACCGCTCCGTGGGTTTTGTGATCATGAAGTTACTAGAATATGTTTACCAATTAATGTTTGTGCTAATCACTGAAATATTTTCATTTACATTAGATCGCCAGCCTGAGTGATAGAATAGGTATATCGGATGATCATATAGTGAACGATGCGTACGGCCTAACGGTAAATCTTTACTTGTGCATACTCCCATGTGTATTTTTGTCGTCTTCCTACAACCCAGGGTCAACTAAGGCTTGTAGTAAGTTGCATGCTTTACGTCATCAACCATCATTGATAATAAATTCATGGAATACTCGTGTAACATCAAACACAGAAATTAAAGCTGAAAATGAGAGAGGAAATCTGTCGCTCCCCCTTATCGAGAACTCTTGATAGAGATATGCCCAACTCTTAAAACTGTCCAGCTTTTCCAGAACACAATGTAAGGATGTTTCACGACTGATATGCAAATGGATAGACATAAAGCTGACGCATGTCATTCTTCAAATCCCCACTGATGTGCTCATTTCCACGCCAACTTTTCGCATTTGTGAAACGTTTTCAATATCCACCATTCATCACTCGACTGGGATTGTCAGGTCAAAACATCTCAACAGAGCCGTAGATGAGATTCAAATAGCATGTATTGGTTGAATAAATCTATACATGGCGAGACCCCGAAAGGAAAAAATTCAAGAGGTGAGAACAAACAGAACATGAGAACCATGAGAACTTGCTTTATGTCAGATTTTGTTCTCACCTCTTGAATTGGTTGAATAGTAAAGATGACTAGCCTAAATGTGTACATCCGGGGTATATGCATCAGAGCGCTTCAGAAAAGACTTGTCAACACCGGCCAAGCCCGTAGTGAGTCAAAGCTTCATTTTGTCTAGAATGAATGTATGGAATTGATATGGATGTTGTTTCAGAAGAAGGCAAGATAATGGTGCTCAAGTGGAAGGCCATGAAAAGCGTGTTCCCCTCCGTGCAAGAAGACACGCTTAAATTTCATCTCTGATACAAGTACCTCCAAGAAGATGCTCACAATAGTCTACAGACTCTACAATATTCAGGTAGATAAACAGAAGAGAGTAGAGAAAATAGAAAGAAATGACCGTCACTGAGTATGCAACTCAATGATTAATTATTCTAATGACTTAACTATGATTGTTTCAATTATTCTAAATGACTGTCAGTCTAGCAGAGTTTGCAAAAACGACATTGAAGGAATAGGTGCAAGCAATTATGTTCATTCATGGATTGAACGATGAGCTCTCCACTATCAGGTACCTTACCACGAGGTACCATGCCGGTTTCCTAGACACGAATTTGGTGCCATACTACCCAATAAAGCATTGGTATCTGTATTTTATCCTTTAGACAGTGCTAGATATTCCACGAGCGTTTTAGAAATCTTTAAATGAATTCTTAAGGGCATCATCACTGACTTACTTGACTAAATAGTACAACTTGATGGAAATATTAATTCCCAAGTAAATTAACTGTCAAGGATAATCATTGCTTAATCAATTTTGCATTACATTACATCAAGGGACGTAATTAGCTTTCTATTTCTGTCTTGGAATTAGGATAATATAATGTGTCTGATTAGTCAGGTGTGAGGTTTCTGTGGAAATGCAAGGCTTTCTAAATAATTGATTGAACTAATCTAATTTGGTCTGAGGAATACGGCAGATGTCACGATAAACATTCGCTCTTCTTAAGAAACAAAGTTGAATTCGACAACGCTTTCAGATATTACAAAAATGGTATGTTCTTATTATTGGCACAGCTGCAACGGCATTTATGCACAAGGAGTTCTGTTTGTTGAACATGACTTGAGTTTGAACATTCTTTGGAGCTGTGATTGAGCTGGACTTCATTACTGCTTGACATATTAATAGCATCATCAATTTGCCCCTTTAGTAAGTTGACTCCAAGGTATTTCGTAGCTTTTATTCCAAGGAAATTGTTTTGACTGCAGCCTTATTAGTCTTTCATTGATATTGAAACTTCATTTAGAATGCAATAAGATTTCATGACATCTTGATTGGAATCATAAATATTTCAATGAAGTTTTCATTTTTCTACGGACAACGTCCTCGTAATTTCCAGCTACTGTTAATCTACGAGGCATTGTGTGTTAAACAGTTTTCACCCGACCTTTGTGTTCAGGAAGATATCTTGTTCACTTTACGTCTGCCTTGGTGACTATTGATCTTTAGTGCGAGCACCACCACGCCGCATATTTGTCACTGAGTTCCGTGTTCAACATTAAAAAGAACGGACGAAAGCGCTCGCTGATGGATTTGGTGTTTTTGTTTATTTATAAATTAAGTAACAGGTAAAATTTCTTTCATAATCAATATCCGCCATTATTTCTCTGTATCCATTCAATAATTTCTACAGCATATATCATTAATTGTCTATACCAGTTTATTGTTTTTAATTTACTTTCAATGTTGTTGGTAGTTGTGGAGATACCAAACTAGAGCCTAGGAATGTTTTCATGTATGTTTTCACCATTCGAAAGCCGAGACTGTGATGCACAAGATGCTGTTGGAAATATTCAGGTATCTGTATCCTTAGCAAAATGAAAGGTCTACTTGTCCTGCTTTAGATTTTCATGCAGTGTCAACGATGTCGGGAATACTACCTTGGGCGGAAGATCTTCTATGGCTGCAGCAGTGAGTACTTAGAATACTCTTCCCCTTCAACTTGCAGTTCAAGTAAACTTCAAGTTTCAGTTTACCGGGATTCAAGAAACAAGTCAATAATCATTTCTATCAATCACTGTAACGTGGTATTGAAGTCTTGTAACAAGATGCCACAGGTATTTACAGTGTGTAAAATTCTGTTGAAATTGAAAAACTGCAGACAATGACAGTCCGAATCTATAATGACAACTTGACAATGAGTCCATCATCATCAACCAGCTCCTCTATGTATCCACCTCTATGTTTCACGCACTTTTCCTGCCGATCACGTTAGGAATTGCTCCTCTTCTGAAATCTCCCACATCAATGCTCTGCTGAGTTCTCTCTCCGAATTGTCACGGTTTTCAAAGTCTTGATCTCGGAGACGGACTATTAGAGCGGAAAACAGCAAACTCCTTTGGTGATAAATCAGGCGAGTAAGGAGGGTGTGTCAACTGCTTAAAGTTCACTCTCGTGATCATAGAGTAATTCTCATGATTGTGTCGGAGATGCCGCAAGAGATCAGACGCTGTCGCGATTGGTCCGACACTTGTTGTGAATGTCGGTCTTCAATTTCTCCTATGTCTTCTCGCACCGGTCAAAGTTGATGACTAAGTTTGGTTTGAAGGAATTCTATTGTCAAATTCACTGAAGTCAAGGAATAGTAAAAGTATGATCTTCTTGCAATGTAGGCTCCGTCTTGCCTTGATGGATTAATTCGAGTCCTTTCCGGTCCAGACCTTCCATTCTTCCTATGTTTTGGTTCAAAATACGGATCTGTGTTTCGTCAACAGTGACAAAGAGAGGTCGAAAGGAATCTCATCCTCCGTGTTGTTCGATCAGCGCTAGATTACCATGGCACGTGCTCTGCCTACAATCCTGCTTCGAAAGACCCAATTTCACCAGGCAACCATGCATTGCTGACTTAGGAGCGCTAAGTTTGTCATTGATTTCTCAAACACTGACGAGCACCGTCGTCAAAGAGGTCCTGAGTTCTTCTGGACATCATTTTGGACATTGGATTATTTGGCGCCCACATTCTAGAAGATCTGCGACTTCAGTTCGACTTGATTGTTACTCGACAAACCATCGGCATGCTGATGAAAGCCCTGACGCTCTCCATATATTTCCATCAGACTGTGGTGGAAACCTGTTTGCTCGTCACGGACCATAAATTGAAAATCGTGTGGCACCGTGCTTCCTTTGAATGCGCGTCTGTCATCATCGTAATTGACCACTCGGCTGACCGCTGAATATTCACTTAATGTCGAAATGTTAAGGGAAATCTCCGGTCCTAAAGCCTTGATCTTGAGCCCACTTGGTCCAATATCTGTGCAGTTTGCACAACGTGAATGAAAAACGATTGCAAAATTATCATTCGATTCAAAACTGTTCCTGTCTGTCATTAACTTAATAATAAAGATACATATCAATAATTCCAGCACCATCCTGCGTATCACGTTCTGGGCTTTCGAATGGCATCTTATATGCCTGAACATTTTCATGTGAAGTAAAGATTAGTTCGATATTTTCTAATGCGATTGAAAGCCTTTTATGAAGAACTAAAGACAAGCCAGCAAAGTTGCCTGCACTATTCTATCCACCCCATGTGCACATTTACTGATACTTCGCTTAACGCAGGTAGAATCAATTTGACGGCCTGATATCTTTGCTAGCCCGAGCCTGATGTTCAAATTAATTTCGAATCTCCGATAAAATAACATCCATAAGATCAAATTTTATTACAGAAATGTTTTCTACATAAAAAGTTGGCATGGAATCCATAAATTCGATTACTTTGATACTCACTGATACTACATTGTCGACTAAGTAAATGTTGGTGAACACGTAGAATTCTCGGATTCATTTTTTCGTCGCAGAATGACTATAAAGCATCATATTTATGATAAAATGAATTATAAGCAATCGTTTCTTGAAGTTATCAACCATTTGCATTGGATTATTACATCTATTCTTTACTGAATTCACGCGAAACAGTTCGGAAATCTGATAGCCACTTTGTGCCAGGACATGAATAAAAACTCTATCCTTTCTCATCTTCACTTCAAATATCTCATTTTCTCAGACATATTCACTGATGCTGAATCCATTCATCTCTAAATCACGAATTCTGTTTAGAATAATGATAAGCTGATATTCTGAAATGGATACAGAAAAAATAGAAGCGACGATGTGGAAAAGGAATATGAATGAATTTGTTGCACATGTAGATGATATGAGCTATGAGCATGTCTGACATTTTATTTGATTGACTGTCAGCTGTATTGATTGTTTTATCTTCAGAATTCCGTGAATCTAAGTCTCGAATGTATTTCAGTATTTCAACAAGTCAGATTTGAATGGACAAGTGATTGACTATGTATTATTCAGAAAGAAGAGAAATACCCACACCGCAGCAATGTGTACTCTTCAGAGATCGTAAATCATAAGTCTTGGATTCAAAGTGATGCTGAGTCGATATACGCCTATTCCAAACTGACGATATGATTCGCATTTATTTGAAAGAAGGGCAGATGAAAGTCGATTATTACATATTATAGATTGCTCTTTTAATAACAAAGTAAGGGTTCAGATGATTACGGTTTCTGGGCCCAGCATAACGCAATTGAGTGAACGTGAGATATCCCACTTCTATAAGGAATTATCAAGTTTTAGAAATTGAAAGCAAGAAATGTCGAGACACGTACTGTATCACCTCTATCATGCATCATCTCTACGTTATTTGGAAGCTTTTTGATTTTTATTGCAGGCTCTGCCTTATCGGTGGTAGGAACGTTCTTGGTCGTTATGTTTTCTGATCACGTAAGTGTTTTGCTTCGAAAATAATCAGGACAATGAGGTTGTCCGCAATTTCGGATGTCAAAATAGAGAATTCCAGAATCGCCAATCGTGGAAATTATAAATTACACCATTATTTATCAAGTTGTCGATAGAAGGGATTGGAATCACAGTCCCGTGGGATTTGTAATTAGCAAGTCCCTCGCTAATCGCGAATCTCAAATTTATCCGGACATGGCTGCGACTTTAAATAGGGAGTTGTGTCGATGTTGAGAGTTGTAAACTAGGCCTGCTGATGATTCCTGATATTGGATGAAATTGCAGCTATTCAAGTCTGCAACCATTTTTCAAATGAGGATGCAACTCAATATTTAATGATTTTGCAGAGTCTCATGGGTGTTTACAATTTCCGAAATCCCGGGATTTTACTCACGGGATCGTGGGATTCATTTAACTGTCAACTTTATATTCATTTATCAATGTTTTAATAGTAATTTGATGGTTTATGATTGTTTTGCCAGTGAAAACAATAGGATTTCGTCTACTTTTCGATATTTTTCTTAATATTACTATTTCAATATTGCATATTGCAGTTTTGTCGGTGTGCATATTTGCATGTTTGATTCTAGTCATAGTAACAGGGATTATGAAATTTTAAAAATACATCAAGAATTTTAAAATTATTTCTTTCTAATCTATAATTAGATTTACCTACTTCGATCCTTTTCATCATCAGATCATTTGTAAAGGCATCGTTGAGTCTGTCAATTCATTACTAGCTGCGATGTGTGTGTTGTTATTATATTGATTCTTCTGTGGAAGCCGCATGTTGGCCAACATTTTCCGGACAATGTCTTCTGCTTTCATATTGTCGTGAGGGATCACAACTAATAAATAGAAATCTCCTGTTCAATTATCTATTTCAAATAGGCCTACTCTGTTAAATTGTGCTAGGCAACGATATTTTACTGTGGGAGTCTGATTTATGATCGGAAAGGTATGCTTAGTCACCTAGGTTATTAATGGGAATGCAATTCAATATTCTCTTATAGCCAAAAATAATGTGAATTGCAACGTGAATGGAAAGAAACATCTGTTATGTAGGCTCCCTATGCGAGCAAGCGACTCACAATGCTCAAATCACCCCACGCTAATTCATCACTGACGGCTGAATTCTGTTAAGTAGTAAATTCTACAGAGAGGGAACCATTAAAGAGCAAAGCGCAAAATTTTTCATCTCGATGTAAATATGGTGTAGCATAATTTGTTTCGAAATCCCTGGATTAGCTTAAGTACCCACCGGCATGGGAAGATGAAGGGTCCATCCTCACATCCTAATAAATGTCGATGTTCGCTATTGAGCAACGAATGACTTCGATTGTGGTGTTCCTCCGCAGATATGAAAAGCCAAAGATGTGCATTAAAATTGGAATCCTACTCGCCTACACGAGTCGCATATCTCGAATTGACTTAACCTGTTATTTTACATAATGGAATTTTAGTAAATACATGATTCATATTGCTGTAAATGTTTTATTTTACTACACCCTGTACATCCGCAAAAGTTTTTCAGTTGAAATACATAAAATTAGGTTCTACATTATAATCTAAGTGTAGTACAGTGTGCGTCGTAAGTCCAAGTCATGTTTAATATAAGAATCAACGTGAAGTACCTGCAAACACTATGAAGCTTTTACGTCACTAATCCCTATACTTGGGGCTTGGACGGTGCTGACATAGTCAGACTTATGGAGCGTTGTAGTACTTTTAGTCCGGATGCCCTTCCTGCCGACTTCCAATGACACCTTCGGGGCTCGACCTCTGGACCAAAAGATCGCTAGGCCAAGCACTTGATCACTGTGCCACGGAGACCACAAGATACCAAGACCACGGATACCTGCAAACACTATACTTATGATAATCATGCTGTCGCATGCAACAACATTATTCTCACTGAAAACACGTTTTTTATATTTGTCATTCATTTATTATCCAACTGTGGATGATGTAATTTTCATAGTCTGAGAATTCGCCTCAAGGGGATCGGAACCAGCTCATTACGTGAGATATATTCAATAAAAATCATAGCAATTAAAATGTTTCTATTGTTATTTGTTGGTTGCTTTGGATGAAATGAACTGTAAGGTGCATGATGAGTCATATTTTTTTACAGAAAGAACCGATATTGGATGCTGCACAACTCATCGTTCAAATTAAGAAGCCAATTTTCATCGCATATGTCGTAAGTTTGGCTTATCCTTTGTGATTCAAAGCAATCGCATTTTGTTCAATGCCGCATGCAGTGTTGGACACCATCCATTACTTTTCATGCTATTTTTTAGTAACAATGACGAGTTTCGTCTAATTTTTAAAATCTGTAGGGACCTTTTTAACTGCAGTTTCTCAAGATTGAAGTTTGTTATTTTGTTACTTCGTGACCTGCTAACACACGCGAGCTCATCAACATCAGAAACAAGACGATTTTTGGACAGTATGATCGTCACAAAGGATGAAATTATCAACTAATCAGAATGACGTGTTGCTTACAGTAATTTGTTGCTGAAAGGGTGTACAAGTGAAGATGCCTTCGCCAACTTATAGTTTCAAAACGAGGCGATCGTTTGAGCTATTCGACGGGTACCAGACGGGTATTCCATCCACTCTCACCTTAGAAAGACTTTCCGTTGTACTAGACGTTTAGAGCCCAACTCAATGCATTGTAGACTGTCTTGCCAGAATTGGGATCAACTTCTACTGAAACATGAGCAACTGCGCTTAAATAAGCTGATGTCAACATGTGCCATGTAACGTCAACTGTGCATGGGATCTTGAAAGAAGGCGGGGTTGTTATACAGATATTAGTTCACTAATCTGTACAAAGATAATACTGAAAAAACATAGGAATTACATTACAATAACATATTTCTTGCTTAGCTGTATTTAAAGTGTCATGAACTTTATTCTGCAGGCTTGTGTAAAGAACTGCTGTAGCAAAGGACCTGTTAATTTTCATCACTAATTCTTTAAAATTTGCAGAGTAACAGAGCAACGGAACTGTAAAAAAGAGATTAAGTAGTGCAATAACAGTTATTTTCAAAAGTAAGGATGTCCATCACTGTCCGTGTGCTCAAATGTTGCAAGGAGTGCAAATGTACTTTTGAATAACTTGAGGTGATTAATAAGTTGTGTTTTTCAGCGTCAGCATTCTTCCTGTTGGGATTTCCTGTTGATTCTCAAAAGTTGCTTATGTATTTCTCATACGATGATGAAAATTATCCCAGTAGCCAGCCATTTATAATAGAATATAATGCTTACTAATTCAAATTATTAATTGAAGTAGTCCGAATGAGGACTGATGGCGTTCTCCAATCCGCAAATGCACAGGTGCAATGCTACTGTGACCATTGGATTAATCAGTTCTTAAAAGAACTCAATGGAGCTTTCTCGTGGCAACGAATTAAAATTGATTAGTTTTGGCCCAATATCTGGTAAAAGTGGAAATCTTAAGATTTGTAACACTACTCATTCTTACTGTTGACATACTAATAACATAGCTTCCAAACACTGCCGCATACATGTACATGTTCAAAACAGGCGTCTAATATACCTTACCGACTACAGATGCTGGTAGTGGAAATACAATAGGACAATGGTCACCATAGGTTAAGGAAATTAAAAATGGATATTATAAAACAACAGGAGATCGATGGATAAAAGTGGAAAAGTGGAGGTAAAACATGGAAATGCAATAATGCTACTACACCGATTCTGACACTACACATAGTGGATAATGGTAATAGTGGATAAGTGGAAAGTGGATAATTGAGGCAAACAATAGAACTACAATGACACTCTACTACACCGAAAACAATGAAATTATACACACTATACCTAAGACTACACATGTAAAATACTATTTCTTCACTTGAATTTGTTATCACCAGTTTCTTAATCCGTCTATAGTACTTCATGTAATCCCACATTTCTTCATTTGTTCTTCATTTGAAATACAATACATCGATCACCACTTCAGCTACCGATTCAGGGATGTAAAACATAATACTGCAGTCCGTCAGTCATCAGCAGGTACTCGTCTAGTTGTGTTTCGACCCCTAACCTGAACACTCAAACCCAGACGAGCGGGGTCCCACACATATTGGCTAACATAATACTGAATAGGTGATGATATGTCTTAAAAGATATGCCACAAAGATACTCGTAAGTCAGACACCATTCAAATGTTACGTTTCCCACATGTAAACTCATCCTGTCATTAAATTCATACCATCAATAAATACCTTTTTGCGATCCGCACATGTAAACAAATCCTGTACATCAATCTTTGCCTTTAATTTCGATTCCTACAAGTAAACAGATCCTGTTCATCCTCGAATCCCATAAATTTGTAATCGTTGTGTGATAACGAGGCGATCTAATCCGCCTTTACACAAACTTCGCCTCATACATTGAGACTTAACAATGGGAGTTCTCTCAGCTCCCGTAAGCCACGCTAAGCGCTCTGCATTCACTCTTCACCGCCCCCCTTATGGCACTTGATGGGAGGGAGGGGAAAGTGAAACTTTAACTTCACTACTTCCCATACTTGGGGCTTGAACTTCTCTGGATTGTTGTAGTATTTTTAGTCCGGATGCCCTTCCTGTCGACTTCCAGTGACATTTTCTGGACTCGACCTCTGCACCAAAAGATCGCTAGGCCAAACATGTGCCACGGAGACCACATATGAACTTCGTTTATACTCGGAAGCACATTAGGCACGTAGCCTTTCTTTCATGTGGCCGACTTGTTATTCATCCAACTCTTATTATTTTTGTGCTGAGTGTTTAGCTAGAATGTAGAGTGCACCCATTTTAGAAGTCGTAGGTTTGTCCCGGCCAAGGTTTGAACTAAGGTCTCCGGGACGCAGAGTGAACACTCTACCACAAGGCCATAGCACCGGTGTTTGTTTCCGGGAAAGTGTAATCGCAATAAGTTCTCATCACGTCATATTTATGAAATCTTCTGGTTAGTCAGTGCTTCACCAATTCACTATGATGTCGATCACCTGGACAAATATTTCATCACCCGATAACTGGAAATTTAGAATTCCTTTCGACAAAATACTGAAGATTACTTTCAAGCTTAATCAGATGCACTTCTCCTACTAAGTGATGCATTGTCCATGAAAAGTAAAATCCTTTGGTCTTCAAATCAAGGTCAATTATGTGCCTAAAGCAATGGTGCTGTGACTATTAAATTGATCTTACTTTATCTAACTTTATGCGAGGTTTGTTCTTGATGAGCTTGCATGCTCAATGATTTCGCATGAAAGTATTTCATTGTGAAAGTAGTCTTTCTTGTAACAAATTGACAATGCTCCTATATCAAAAACAAATTTTCAAGATTTAGCAGAATAATTGAGATAGATTCACATGAAATGTCAACTCAGCAGATATTTTTAAACATTGAAATAGTCTTCATCATCGATGCGTCCCACAGTAGTCTTGGACAATGTTGACCGTGGCCAACAATGACGTTGACTTTGTTGAGTTCAGCGCCAAAGCAAAACGTTGTGTGACTGTTGTCTATTGAAATCATAATTCATACAGCTTGATTGATGAAAAGCTTCAGAAAACTTTTGCAAAGGCCAATAATGTTATTCAGTATATATCTGTGGGTGAACGACTGTGGCTATGACGAAAGAATTCTGTTTTTGTCTTGCTAAATGCCTCTTATAATGGTTTACACTCGCATCTTTGTTAGTTGTCAACTGATTCATACTCCGTTCTCCCAACTAATAGCTGGAGATTCGATTAAGTCATGCAGCTGTTTGCTACTGGTATCTTCCGGGCTTTTTAGGGTTGCACATGCGAGGAGTCATTCATTCCCAGTGGAAAAAAGTCAGTGGGCCGGCAACGTTGTTCCTAGACGGTCCGCTGACGGCGATGTTTCGTCGCCTGTATGCCGGTCCGGCAACGATGCGTCGGCACCTGTCGCCACGCTAGATGGCCCGCTAGCTGTACGTTTCCGTTCCTGTTGAGTCGACAGCGGGCACGCAACAGGGAACCAATAAATCCGATTCACTAAGCCTCTACAAAGACGGAGAGGCTAAACGGAGAATAGGTTAAGCGTTCGAATCCTTATTCCGAAAACATGAAAGTGGAGCAATTTGAATGCCGCTGCAATTAAAAAGACCAATTACCCATGCTCGGAACTCCTTGGACTCCTTCGCAGAATTGTCCATTCGTCACTTAGCGCGGACGTTGCCTTCCCGTTATGCAGGCGTTGGGCTGCTGCCAGCCTTTCGATATTTTCCACCGCGTTCATTCACTTATATTCAAAAATTGAAATTCATCGTTACAAGTGGGTCATTCAGATTTTCAACCCGTCATTGTCAATATTGGTAAAAATCTGTCGCACCTTCCGCACCCTCCCTTTCATTGTAGTCTTGCTGTAAGGAAAAGCAAAAACATTTTTGCCTTTGTGCTATGGAGACCTTGAAATTTCCGTCAGATGGTGAATGGAGAAACAAGAAAATGTGGGGAAAATTTCTCTGTAACTGTTATTTTGTATAAAACCCAGGGAATATGGTTTATCTGTTCAAGAAAAGAAATCAATGTAGGCACTCCCTTTAATTACGGCTGTTTCAAAGTAAAATAAAAGAAATTAAAATAGTTTACAAAACAGCAAACGTTTCGTGACCCAGTCACAGCGTCAGTGCTAGAAGAAGACCAGCAGTGCAGTGTGATTTCCTTAAATAGCAGCCTTTGACAAATCCCGACACCGCATAGCGGAGTATCGCTCAGGCGACCAGCTCGTGTTTGCGATTGAGCTCCGGTCTGTTCTCGCGGATGAAGCGGGCCTCAGCTAATCTGTTTTCTAAAGGTGATTTATGTTTCGCTAAAAAGTGCACACTAAAGTCAGAAATGGTAAACCTATCGCTATGTTCATTTTTAGAGTGCTCCGCAAGAGCGCTGGTTTTATTCCTAAGGGCTAGGCTACGCTTGTGTTCTTCGTAACGAATTCTAAACGGCCTATTGGTCTGACCAATGTATGATTTGCTGCAATAATTACACTTAAATTCATACACTACAAACCGGACATCGCACGGATAATTACAGTCGATCGTATCACACAGTTCACAGTTACTATGCTTATAATTAGTTTTACGAGAAAAGTATTGACTAGTAGTTTTATTGGGTTTACTTATCAACGTTACGGGCAACTTATATTTATTAATCAAACGATTCAATTTTCTATTACAGCTATCATTAATAAAATTAATAGAGAATTTTACATTATTTTCGTTATATCCATTGTTTCTAGGCTTACATTTAAGTCTTGGCTTAAGGTCACGATTACTGTAATTATTTTTCCTTAATCTATTTTTAAATTTGTAAATGGATTTTTGTTTTAGGGGCGATGAGGAACATCTACTAGAAATACGACTCGTGGAAGTATAAACATAGTTGTTTTTAACGTGTTGCGGCAACCAACTGTCCTTATGTAAAGTGATTTCGGAATGGGTTGGTTTCGAATACCAAGCGTAACAAATTTTGTTGTCGGTAATGAATATAGAGATGTCAAGGAAGTTTAAAGTGTTGTTCTCAGGAACTTCTATGGTAAACTGTATATTATCATTAATTGAGTTGAAACAGTTAAGGATTTTATTGTAAATAGACATATCATGTTCAAAAGGATTCACAGATTAGCTGAGGCCCGCTTCATCCGCGAGAACAGACCGGAGCTCAATCGCAAACACGAGCTGGTCGCTGGGAGCGATATATGCTATTGCGGTCGTCGAGGATTCAAAGGGTTGCTATAGGAAATCACACTGCACTGCTGGTCTTCTTCTAGCACTGACGCTGTGACTGGGTCACGAAACGTTTGCTGTTTTGTAAACTATTTTAATTTCTTTTATTTTACTTTGAAACAGCCGTAATTAAAGGGAGTGCCTACATTGATTTCTTTTCTTGATCGACGATGAAGAACTACCTCCCGTATCAGGCTATCAACTATCTGTTCAAACTGTCTTCAAGAAAAAGAATGCTTCCATACCAAGCGTGACATGCGATATGTAGCAACTAAGACCTCCCACTTCATTCATTTTCAAATGTTCCTCGCAGGTGCATGAATGAGGAACAAGTTCTTGACGAATGATTGACGGAGGACTCCTATTGACAGGAATATTGAGAAACTGTTGAGTGCACAGTTAACAATTTCACTGCAAAGTTGCTGTCGAATGATGCTAGTCCCGATGCTCTTATGTTCATGCCTTGACTGCAGAACGCTTTAACGCCTCAAGCTATTGCAATTTTAAGATGCATAATTTTCCGATTGACATGTACAGTAAAAACGGAAAGGAGCAAACGTAGGCTCCAGGTCGTGTGATTGAACTCTACTACATGAAAGTTCAATTGAAAAAATATTTTGATCAGGAGCCTATATGATACCATTACGATCCAACAAATATCTGAAACACTTGGAGGACAGAGAATGTACCCTTTTCGGGTTTTCTGGATTTTCCCTATAATTTTTCTAATTCGTCCAATAAAAGAGATAATGATATAGGAGTGATGGTAGGGGTGCGTATGCCGATGCATTTGCGTCAACCTTTTAAGTTAGAAGTATCCAAAAGTTTTTTCAAAGCTATGATATTGATGATTCTGAAATTCCTCAGGCCTGATTAATTCGTTCTTCACAATTTAGCGATCTGGTGCATTTTCTGTACAAGTGTCACAAGCGGAAGGATTTAGAGATATGATTTAAGTAAGCTGAAATTGAATGTTCTGTTGAGGGAATAGAAGATGGTAATTTATAAAGTAGTTAAAAAGGAAATTAAGAAGTAATTAAAAGATGTAAGAAATGTGATTATGTCTACTCAATACACTTGAAACGAAATACATGAAACAAACTTCGAAAATACAATCGAAATTCATGCATGTGTGTGTGTGTCATCATCTCAGTATTCGCGTATAATGAATATATACTACGTAGTAATCCAGCCTATTGTCCAATCAATTAACTCCAGACATATTTCATTTTCTTTATGTGCCACTCGAACTGGAAAATGAAGCGTCTGAATTATTACTATTATCAGTAAACGTTGTAATAAAATAACTGCAAGAGATAGATGTATGGAAAAGAACAATACACTGTGTTTGAAGTACAACGCCAATACTGCTGAACATATTAATCAAATAGGGATACTTTGGGAAAATTAGATTTCTAGCAGCTCTCATAATCTTTCGAAAACAACTTGACAGCTTGATCTTCTTGAAGATTTTGTTCATAGGCTTTTATTTTCAAAATGGTTTATAACTTAGGCATCAGCCCATAATAATTGTTTCTTAACAATAAATTATTTCAGTAAATTACGCGTGGCTGTGTCATTGTAGAATTGGCGTAGCCACAGGATTAGATAGTTTAAGCGTATCACGTTGCTAGAAGTGCAAACTGATTCAAAACGAGTGTCACATGAAGGAGCTTACTAAGACGGCAAAAAGAAATTTATGATGCCTTGCAGAGATAGGAAAAAAGTCATGCGCCGCTTGCGGATTGCTGTGAATTCCTTCAAAATGCTCCGATCGCCACGATTCCTTCAGATTCGAAGAATTCAAATCATTGCGCAGAAGTCTTCTCGATAGTGTTGGTCTTTCCGATCATTATTAAAAAAGTTAGCAGGCGCATGAAAAACGTTCGCAAACTTCTCTGTAGAACTTGACATCGTGTGTGTCTCTTTGCTGTGTGATCCGGTTGATAACAGTCACTGAAACTTCGCACAATTTGGCGTGTTCAATGTTTAACTGGCTGCTCATTTTTCGATTGCTATGGTATTATGTCAGCAGATGGTGCCATTCCATTGACGTTACATGTTCCAATGTTTCCTTTCTAGTCAAACAGAAGAAGATACGACCTGTCTAATTCTGTGGGCGTAGCTGCGTGCAGAGGCTATTCGCTATTTTGTCGTTTAGAATCTTTACCTTAATTGCAAGTGGATGTGTGTTACATTGATGAAACTGTTTCTTGTGCTTCTTAGCTGTAAAGAAACTCATCCGTTTAGTTTGTCTGCAACTACCTCATGTTATTTCGCTCTCTCTCTCTCTCTCTAATCGGACGACCGGCGACATTGCTTGAAAACCTACGTTTTCCTTTATCAGTCAATCTATAAGAAGAATACAAGAGAATCGAATCAGAAAGGAACAAATGAATTTTCGAAAAGATGCTATTATGAAAGTAGGATTTTGAAAGGAACATTGAATTTGAGTTTTCGATACAATAAATATTCTCGTTGATGCTCGTAGATGCATAGGAAAGCGAAGAAGCATTTGAGGAGAAATATCGGTCGTATTAAGCTTTAGGCATTATACATAAGTAATGGTAGGCAGGATTATCGAATTCACAATTCACGGATCATCGAAAGGTCAGTGAATTTTGTATTATTGTTTATGAAGTTTCAAGTGAATGAGTAATAACATATGATAGGGTTTAGAGGACAACATCAGCATAGAATGAGTCAGGTGCTTCTAAAAACGTACATAACAGTGCAAATGAAATGCAGAAATGCTTTCAATAGTTTTTTCCCAACCATGTTTCAATTTATATCAAGTAGCTATCAAAATATGACAGTTTGTTATCCAGATAGTCTACCCATTGATCGGAAAAGTGTGGATGGGGCATCATTGAGAGAGGGTAACCCGTTAACCCCTTGCGTAGCTTTTGATAGAATTGTCACTTCCAAAGCCTGTCCTGCAAGCCATTAATTTCCGTTTTGCTATCACGATCAGTCGAATCCAAAATTTCTCCAAAAGTGTACAAATTTGCACATCTCACGTGTATTGCTGGGTCTAATTCGAATTCATTTAATAAAATCGAAACAGTATACACAAAGAGGATTTAATTATTGCTGAGTTGGTACTCTACCTAATATACAGTGTACTTACTCTATGCGTTAAAATGCAATTCGCTGTAGACGGCCTGGACTAAGAAGTCTTAAGGACTCTTCCTTGTCATATGGACGACGCGGCTTTTCTGGCAATGCGTTTGATGAATAGAATGTCAATCTGCCAAAATCATGTATTAATATTTTTTCGTTTGTCGCGTAGACCTGTTGCTTCATCATCTTCAAGAATAGTCTGGAGTGTTACGGATTTTCAAGACACGAATGCAGATGGTTGATCCTGTTTGTCGCCGGCCTTGCGATTCAATCATCGAGCTTTTACAACATTTACGTACCATGCACATCATTTAAATTGCTTAGGAGGATGTCGTTTTCATTTAATTACCGCACGAGTTTATGAGTCTATACATTATATGAATGTTCAGAGCGCTTTATCATTTATATGCATCTTCCAACGAAATCCGAATTGATGCTTTGGTACTTCTATTATTCATCCTCCCCACATTATGTTGTTGACACCCGGCAGTGTTGCATCGTCAACGGTCTTCTCTTGCTCCTAAGGACAGTCTCGCTACCGTCACAAAAGCGTTGAGTTTAAATATCCCCTGGCTTGTACAGCATTTACACCTCAGAATCAGACAACTGCTCGTCATTTGTCTGTAGGCAACAATGCCAGGAAGTTCATGATCACAGCTGGTTCAAGCAAGACTTCTCAGTGGTGTTGTGCTGTCACTGGAAACTCCTGGAAATGTTAACTTTGCTCTGCGGACGAACGTAAGTTGATTATAGGTTGAATGACGTAAGGTCAATCATAAACATTTGACACTCGTTTTTCGATAATACACCTTTGGGAAAATTACTACATAACTGACCGGAAAACATACAATGTCAACTTTAATAACAACACTAGCAATGAAGGTTTTAATTTTTGCGTGTCGTTTGAATAGAGACATAGTAAAGATATTCTGATGTCAATTTTCTCTGTTTTATAAGTTTTTAGTGACAAACAGTTTAACAGATCTCTGAGCGAGTCTAATATCAGATTCAGTTTCAAATCGATATCTTTCATGGTAAATATCCTATTTTTTCTGTCGATTTAGAAGTAATCGATGCTTTTGGAAGTGAATCATGCAAATTTGTTTCATTGTTTATATTGACTTCGCTTGCTTTGGTTAATTTTCAATTTTGCTAGTTGATTATAAATATTTTTGATCAATTCACCTCTCTCCTTAGTGATTACTACATACAATCATCACGCATGTGAGCTTAAGCTCAAAATTCGTTACTATTTCAAGCAGTATATGACAGATTTACATTTGTAGCAATATTAGCATGCAACTTGAGCATGAAGTTGTCTACAGATTAGTTTTTCAATTGAAATTGCTTATCACAAATGGGAATTCTGTGTCTTTTCAGTTTAACATCATTTGAACCGATTCCCCCCTGAAATTTTCTGATTTTAGCTATCAAATCTGAGATAGACTTGAGCCACTATTTCAATCGCAGTTATACCATGACATAACTTGAATAATTATTCAACTGTTTGTGGGAATGCAACAGCTTCACGATCTCGTTACAGTATGGATCATCAAATTTGACAAGTGTCTGAAAATTTTGAAGTTGATTTGTAAGACTTTCATTTCCGGTGGAATCTTGTTCATCTGAATCTTCAGATTTTGACTCGTTTATGCTGGTGAATATCACACTTCGTACCTTGTTATCACCGATAATCGCACTTGGGAATGCAAATCATTAATATGAGTTAACTCAAATCAGAGCGATTTCATTGTAAGAGGATGTTGCGCTAACTTGCGACGTGTGAACACATCGCTTCTCTGACGTATAACTTGAACAATATTTGCTTACTGGGAGGTCATGCAGCGGTAAAGGTACGATATGTCCTTTATATTGTATTGGGATATGAATTTTCATGTTGACGTCGTACGTGACAGCTTTGCAGACGAGTATTGCGAGTAAAAATCAAAGATTTGCTTCAGAAGTAATAGTACTACAGTTTTTAAAAAAATTAAATACTACATATATAAATAGAAAAGTATTATATTCTTGAAAATCATGTTGATGTTGGTAATAATTACAACGGACATCTGAAGGCATGAGTTGTAGGAGCGCTTGGGGTCTAGATGAGATAAATTCAATTGTTATCTGAAGCCAAGAACAATTGAACAATAGCATTTATATATTTTGGATACATTTAACTCTGTCGAAGAAAATATTCAATTCACGTTGGAGATCCCAAAAAGAAAGGAAACTTAACTTTCTATACTTAACTATATGGATAGAACATAACAGTGTTATTTATCAAAAATATACAAAACCGTTAGCTTCGGGTAACACCCTGAAAAAAGACAGCTGGTTACCTAAACATATAAAAGACAATTTTGTTAAACAAAGTATTGATGAATCACGAAAAAGATGTAGTCCTAGTTTACCGGAACATCTTAAAACGCAATCTGAAAATAAATGCATATGCATTGAATAGTCTTAAGTTGAATGGTTATTCTAATACTGACAGCGGTGAAATCTAATGAAAATAAAAGTTATAAAATCAATAGTAGAAGTAAATGCACACTTAAATTGTCCTTCATTGGTGATAGCTTGACTCGCAAAATTAATTATTTCATTCAAAAATACAAACTAGATGTACGATTTGTCAGTTTCGGTAACAAAAAGTTGAAACACGCTCTGAAAAAAGAGACTCGGTAAATAAACATGAAAATTGCGTTGTTTGCCATAAACTTCCAGAAAAATATAACTGTGATATCTCCTGTATCGTATATCAAATTACCTTCAAGATATGTAATTCCAAATACATAGGAAAAACAACACGTTATTTTTATAACAGATATAATGAACATAAGAACAGCATCAAGAACAAAAATAATATCAGCGCGTCGTCAGAGCACAATGAAATTTGCGGTATGAATAATACAAAAGATGATTTTACCATTGATTTGCTGAGTAGTTTGCGTGATCCTGTAGAAACAAGTTTGGTAGAATCTCGTCTCATTGATTTTCATAAACCTTTATTGAACTGACGTCACGAGACAATTGGAGGTTCAACAATTCACATATCTCAGCATCTCATTTTACAGTCAACTGCCTTGAGAAAGGGTCAGGACCCGAAACGTTGGTAACTCTGTACATAAACTTTATTTTTCTTTTATTGTGGCATAAACACCTCGGGAGAGAATAATTTAGTTTTGAAAATTTCTTGAATAGCATAAGTCTCCGGAATTCATAGGCGAATAGAATCGGACACTCTTTCATGACATTGATTCTAATTCAAGATTTTCAGTAAGTAGGACATACTGCTGCATGATTGAGCCTAGGTTGTTTCAATTTTATCATAATTGCTTCTACATTTCTGATTTCGTAATTAGTGCTTCCTTTGTATTTTATGCGAATCTGATTAGTAATGTCGTGAACACATGTTATACTAGCACATGTTGAGTAGTTAGTAGTAACTGTAACTTCTGTACTCAGGACATAACTAATCAATTTCGTATGAAATACAAAGGAAACAGTAATTACGAGATCAGCATTGCAGAAGCAATTATGATAAAATTGAAACAACCTAAGCTCAATCATAAAGCAAAGTATAATGGTAGGTCCTACATACTAAGAATCTTGAATTAGAATCAATGTTATGAAAGAGTGCGTGATTCTATCCGCCCATGAATTCCGGAGACTTATGCTATTGTTCAATTGTTCTTTGCTTCCGATAACAAGTGAATTTATCTTAAGGCATCTCCAAAGAAAAATCATGTGAAGGAATTTGTCGCATCAGGCTAAGGAGATTGATTGAAATGTAGATAAGAAAATCAATAGCAGTATTTCACTTAGAATTAATCCGTAATCTGCTATTGGAGTGTGAATGATGTGTCACTTATATTTCAAATGTGAATGGCATATTATGTAACTGGGGAACATCAGCATGCATGTCATTTAGTTATTCGTTTAATAGGATTTCATTGAGCTTGGTTGTTACGTCTCGGAGCAAATTATGCGGATGATTGATCTGCTATAACTAGGATGATTTCCCCGATCTATCTGCTGATGTGAGAATAAGTCACAGTATATCAATTGTGCCTCAAAGAATTTCCGAAAAGAAATGAATTTCCTTCATAAAAATGGCTTTCACGCGTCAAGCATCGAAGTCGATAGTCATGAAACTGTCTACTTCAGAAAGATTTGGACGCTGAACACAAAGAGTTTTAGAAAAGCTAGTACCTTGTCATCAACCTTTATTTTTTGTGTAAACAGTTTGAGACGTCAATTATCTATTCTGGAACTAGCTACATCCTGAGCATAAACTTCATTGCGCTTTAAGTGTTGCACATTTCAAATTTGAGTATATTGCAAAAATTTAAATTTGCAACCCATAGTCGTTGCCTTCCTATGATTTAGCGAAATATTTAAAATGCTTCTTCTATGTTTTAAAGCAGTTTTATTCCAGGGTTTGAGTTAAGCCTCAGATACTTGCTATATGACCTATATTTGCTTCAAATTTGTGAAAACATTTGAGGATAATTTGAGGTTAGTGATAAGCATACCTCATTCATTTGTTCTCACCTTTGATCAGCAACAGGCAGCCTTGAGGCCGCAAGTGACAATTCAAAGTGACAGTCTTCCTTCAAAGAGGTTCATCGGAAGTGCGTCAACGTTCAAGCTTGTGTGTTAAGACTTGCATAGACTGCAGATTCCTGTTTTCGATCTCTCGAGACACTGAATAGACCAAAGACGAAATTTAAGTCCCACGTGCCAATGCCCTTTGTTCTATAAATATGCCCTCCGGAACATGAATTTCGGATGTAACAGTAATGAGAATTCAGTCGGCGCCAGATTTAATGATAAATGAATATTTCCTTAATATACATGGAGGATTGAGAATTGTTCACATAGTCTTCCTAGGACTCAAGATTAAATACTTGTATTCAAAACCTTGTGAAATCAAGAATAATTCGATGTATTGAGTGTTGACAGTTAATGTGAAACAGAAAACAAATTAAAAAAGTGCTTTGTGCGACACTTCATTTTTAAAAACGAAGTCACATAAATGATTTCCGCATTCATTTGCTATTTATATCTATCTACAAATTTATCAATATGCAATATCTATTTACAATATGTCTATCTATCTATTTATCAGCTTTATATTTATATAGCTTTAACTCTGATGTCTGTTTATTGGCTAAACGGGAATTCACTGAAGGAGGTATTTCAAATCAAAACTGGATATCGGCTGATTATGTCAGTGAAGATATCTGAATCCTGACCTTCCGTTCTCCTTTTAGCATGATTAATGCCATAATATGCATGTGTATTGTATCATTAGGATAGGAATAACACTAATCATATGATAAGGAAAAGTTCAAGAGCATTGTATCAATGAAGGAATTATATATTTACATGCAGAGTTGCAACCGTGGCCAGTTGTTTTTGTGTATAATATTGTATTCAAAGTTAACAACCATTTTAATATAGTTGGAAATTGTTCTTGAATGATCAATCATCGTTTTTCAAGATTCACTCAAGATGTTATCCTGTTCAGAATAAGGGCATAAAAACACTCAGACGCTCATACACAGCCACCAACTGAATGCATATTTCGACGGATTTTACAAAGGTAAGCATATGTGTTCATATTTCGAAGTGTGCGAGCGTGGGCTCACTTTTCAAGCTGTCTCGCGTCCACGAATCCTGTCAAAAAGACGTAAAACTGTGTCATCTCGAAGAAATCGTTTTTCATGACTTGCTCTACGCCGACCGTGCTGGTACTTAAAAATTCAGTGATAGAATTACCAGGGAGAAGACGCTGCGTGCTTCAGGGAAGCTCACATTGTACTCATCAGCTTCTAATGATATTCGCGTTCGTTGTAATAAACATGTTTGCTTGCTGAACAAATTCATGTGCATCGAAGAAGTATAAAAGAAATGTCAAGTTTAGGAGGATGTCAAGGGCAATCATCTTCAAAATCGGCGATCCGGGACAATGCCACACGTGCTTCCGAAAATCCAATACCAAACCCACCCTTTACGTTGATGCCTGCCTTTGATAGGTGGAGCCACAGAGACAGATTCCTTTGCGTATGGGCCAGTCTAGAGCGGCCATAATCCTATCATAGTAATTATTTGCAATGGTCGCAAGCGATAAAAACTGACATGGATATTCATCTTTCTTTGGCTGTGATAGGACGACCACGCGCATTGCTGAAGCAGTTATTTTCAGAGAATTCACGAACTTCAACGGCCAGATTGCAGGCAGGCCTGTCAAGTGAAAAGTACATATCTTTAACTGAAATTTTCGAGTCGTCAAATGGAAATACGAGTTATTCACATCACACTACTCGACTCTTCACTATCGAAATTCACTGACTGTGAGCACTTAATGCGGTGTCGATGTTCTTCTAGTTCAGTGTTTTTTTAAGGGGTTCCACACGCACGATTCGTGCGTGTGAAATCTCCCGCCGTGCGCGTGGAATTGTCGAAACTAAGTCTGAGTTTAATTTTTATTGAAACAGAGGTTTTTAGCATGCTGATAAACAGGCGTCCCTCTCAACTCACTCTTAGTTTTTGGTGAATTATATCTATAGTAACTCGTGTTTATCACGCGGAAAACTTTATTGATTCTTTGTATCCGCATGCTAAATGATGATTAACAAATTGGACAGGCCCTTCATCCATGTAAACTGAGCGAGCTTTACGGCTGTAGAAATTACACCTTTTAATGTTAAATTAAGATTTCCGTTGTTGATGGCAATATCATGTTGTCGTTGGCTAAGCAGAAAGTGCGAATCAAGGAAATGTCGACATCGTTTTGTTTACACTATCGCGGTTGTCAATCGTGGATTCTGGATTCCCCCTGTGAACAAGTCCCGTCGAATGGTGACCGAGCGAGGAAGGAGGAACTTGGCACAATGGGAGCAGTTGTGTGCTGAGCGCAAGTATGAGGGAAGAGAGGAAACGGCAGCAGAATTTGGGTCAGCAGCCGGTTGCTGAAGTCGACAGCGATAGTGACGATGGTGAAGACGAGGACATCGAGGCCATTACCTTAAAGGGAGTTGCCGACGCAGCTGTTGCTGCAAATGCGTCTGCAATGGACTTCGACATGGAGCGGTTCCAGTATTGAAGCCATAGGTTGCTCTGATTGACTCGTGTCTGATACTGATACTAATTTTAATGAACATCTCTTCAACGGCCTATAATTGTGGCTACATGGACATTTGAATGAAAAGAATAATACAGTTATTCCCATTGTAGCAAAAACATATAGTGAATGCACTTGCTTTGCACATGTAAATACATGCAATTATTCTACTTTTGGTACCATAGCAGTACAGACCGTCCATTTAACTGAGATTTTTCTCAAAATTCGAAACACATTTGCAAGTCCTTTCTCTCCACTGATGATAAAGGCTTGATAAAGGTCAAAGGTCAAAAGTCGAAAGTTTTTTGCCTAATAAGTTTGACTTTCAAGGCGTTGAAGCATTTTCATTAAAGTTAGTACGATATGTTTTACATCGAAGCTCGTATTGATGTCTCTCCACAGCATCTTTTCGATCATACGTTTATTTGTTGAAGGCCTATTACATTAAATCTGTGAATTAAATATCACATCTACACATGTGACTGATGACTGTCTTCGGTTTTTACTAAGGTGCAACGCAACGCAGGCCCCCTACATGCAAGCTTATTTCTACATGTGACTACTACAGAGTTACAGACTAAAAAATGAAACCAAAGTTTGATAGGACAAGTAAGGTTTCGGCTTTAATTTTCTGTCGTGCGCGTCGCTAAATCCTTAAAAAAACACTGTTCTAGTTCGTCAGAATTCACGTTTGAATTTGCATTACGTTCAATGGAAAATTGATCTTGCCAGTGGTGTGCGGTTAGATAAATTTCTTAACCGTAACCGACCGTTCAGAAATCAACCGTAACCATGGTATTTTTTATCGTAACCAACCGTAGCCGTTGGATTTTTGACCGTAACCAACCGTTAACCGCGAAACACATGTATATCCGACTGTTGATCGTTTGAACGCATAGGCTCGTTGAATCAATACCATATATCAGTTACCATCGCAATAGACAACAACTTGCATAATAGTCTTACACATGACAACTTCAAGACAGCATTCAATTGTTACTCATTCAAAATTTCAAAAGTAGAACAAATAAGAACAAAATATATTTTTCCAATTCAAAATGTAACCGTGATTAACCGTCATCTCTGATCACGTTAACCGCAACCGATCGTAACCGAATCCTGGGAATTCCAATTCTCCAACTTCGAGGCCGTGCTTTCGATTTACTAGCCGTGTTCACAATTTTTCATTCCCATCCTCCACCCCGTGTGATACAGCAACGTTTCTCTGCCGTGTGACTTCAAGGAATCGTGGCCATGACTTAAAGATCTATTAAAACCTTTAGGGGTTCAAGCCCGTGAATACTTTTCCCATCGTGTCATTGACGACTATACATCTCTATACCAAACTTCAGAAGAACTTGTATCATTTTCTTTGTAACTTTCCCAATACATGCATATGATCATTAACCCATATGCTAACATTACCTTGCAGACCTACTTGTCGTAAATTTGATTTGCCGTTGTGCTTTATGCTCTTATGAATACGCCAGATGACGAATGCCAGTCTCTACCACTTGATCAGCAACCTTCACCATATTTTCGATTATCTGGCTAATCTTCATCAGCTTATCCTTCAAACTTTCCTTTCTCCACTTCATAGACTAATTAATAAATGGGTGGCCTTCCTATATATCAACAACTGCGATTCCAGCCAGTTTCGAATTAGATCAGGTGTGCTGCGCTAACTTGTAAAAGTATATAAATGTTCATCCATTTCATCTTCTGCTAATGAATGTGAAAAGATGCGTTTCTAGAGACAGTGTGCATTATTATCCATCTTAACATCTACTTTTTGTTCTTGAGAAATTAGAGAAAGTGATATACATCACTAATGGAAATGTACTTTGCATGTAGTCTGAGATTTGGGATGGCAGAATTACTGAAGAAAATGTTGATTATTGACTCCGCCAAGATTTTATCTCACTATGGAGTCATCGAGGTCAAAATAAATGGTTGTTAGAAGATAAATGTCATCAAACAACCTACTTTACTGCTCCGATGAATTCTTCATTGACTAAATAATTGAAGAGTTCTTGTCTTTCATTTCAGGCTATTGAGATTGTTATACTCATCACGCTATTCGTTATTCTTTTCGGTTTCAAAAAGGATGCCGTCATCGTGATTCTGCTCATTGTGGCCATCATTGGTAAGATTTTTGATGAACGTTTTATGAACATTTGTATAATGCGTGGATGTATTGAGATATAAGTTCATCGAGCAAATTTTTTAGTTGAGATAAGAACAATGTTTTTAATTGATTTGTTGAGTTTTCCTAACTGTAGATGGGTGTTCTCCATGGCTCAGTTGTTAAGTGCTTGGTCTAGCAATTTTTTGGTTCAGAGGTCGAGCCCCGAAGATGTCATAAGAAGTCGTCAGAATGAGCATCCGGATTGAAAGAACCACAACGCTCCAGAAACGTTTTGCCATGCCAGCACCATCCAAGCCCCCAGTATGGGGGAGCAGCGACGCTACCTCTAATAAATTGTAATTACCATTATAATACAATTAACAAAATATCTAGGGGACCAGAATACATATGCCAGACTACAGTATAAAATGTCTGCTGTTGGCCATCGGATACTTTTAAAAATGGTTCTGACTCACTAGACCATGGACGGCGACACGCGCTTTTTGTTAGGAACTGCGCACATATTCATTAACCTTGGCATAGTTTTGACCAATAGGGACAGAGGTAGACCTAATAAGTTGTCTGCTGCAAGGGAACTTCCTGACTTAGAGTTGATGAATTTTCACTTCGCTTCATGGCCTCCGTAATTGTACGAGCCGTACTCGTAAATCTACAATAATGTTATGCCTACATTTACATTAGCGTGGATCGATTTTGCTGAAGAGTTGTGACACTTTCAATTCGGATGCCATTTCTGCTGACTTCCTCTGACATTCATGGGAATCGATCTCACGATGCAAGACATAACCTTCAGTCTTAATCCATTGTTCTTTGGAATGGTCTAAAAATTTTTTGCGTTTAAGTCAGAAAGTTGACGGGGTGTGCATAATCATCGTACAGAATACAATAGTCAGCAGTAGGCCTACTGGATTGATATCATCAACAATTATTGTAATTGCACCTTTGCTTAGTAGACAGTGGAATAATCAAACTTCTTTATTGAATGGGAATTGTTTTGTTTGTTGTTTCATTTTTGCTTCCGTCACATTTGCCTTTATTCTGCATAAAATGGTGTACATTACAGAATTGTGATTGTCTAAATCGAAAAACATATTCTTTTGAGTTATTGAATAAAACGTTCGTTTTGAGAAATCTCAAAATCATTTCCATGTCACCTGAAATTTCACATCAAGACTTCTATATACATAACTTATGGGTGTAAATCCGAAAAAATTGAAAATCGATGCACTTTCATGCTCATGTAAGCTAACAAGCTGAACTAAATATTGTGTTGAATGAAAGCATTGATTTATAGTGTTAGTGCTGAATGACCTTCATATGCACGATTAACAGGACAGAAATTTTACTTTAATTCAGAAGTGTGTTTGAAGTATAATTGACTAATGTAATTACATGCATGTTCATGTTTTCAATGCAATAAAACACCCCTTTCTTCAGCACTCTGACTTTGTAAAAAGAATCAATCCATTTAGACACATTTAGCTATAAATAATTGTTTCACGGAGAACTGCACGCCAATGCGGCTCAACTATCAAACCCCCTGCCTGCTTTAGCTGATGGCTCTCAAAGTGAATTAGCGACGCCCCCTCCCCGCTTTCGCCTTTCATATGATAGCTTTGTCCATGGAATGGTTTTTGAAATTGTGAATGGTTTTACTAAAGTGCATTTGTCTAATAGTTGAAATCCAAGTTTTTCTCATCGATTCTAAAGATAATTGAAAATGTAGATGTTTTTTGCTCGACACTTCGTCCGTTTTGTGAAGGACATGCACCTAAATCATCCGTTTCGAATGTGAAATAGCGCTTGAATTTGGCTTTTGACATATAATGGTCTCTTGGAAATGGATTCCAAGTAATTCCTCTCAAACAACTTATTTGTATGAGCTTAGACGTGAACCCTTCAGCCTCTGGTCCTAATACATGTCATCAACCAATGGGCCACATGTGGAAGCTTTTTGAATAAACCCTGCTCACGTTAGCCTGATCATGCATGCCGGTGGCTAGTGAGATGCATTTTGTAAAACAAAGTGAAATATTTTCACATTGAAACCGCCCATCTGGTTTACCTGGGTTCCTACAGCCGATGACATGAAAGCTTTTTTGTCTCTCTAATCTCTTGAAATTACTTCGATTTTGGAATGTAAAAGAAAGAAATATTAGAATGTATCAAATAATATATAGAAAATTCTATATTAAATATGTAGAAGATTTTGGATAAATAGAAAGAATGTAGAAACAGTTAAATATATCATCCGCGAACATGCTGTTTTAATCCTATCATGGGCTGTAATACAGTGTATAATTCTGTATATTCAAACTGACTTGTGCAGTCTGGTTCTGTGTTAACACATGAAAACTGAATTCTGCATTTGCCGGAAAGTGATATTTGCAGCATCACGGATGTGAAGCCGGAGTTCCGGAGTTCTAAATATGAAATATGCTATTCAACTTCGTGCTTAACTGTCGAGTCATGATATCAACTCGTTCCTCCATCAAACAGAAGTACAGTAAACTGTGCAAGGCCATTAATCAGGGGAATTTTAGGTATGTAGAATTGACGTGAAAGAGGATTGTCTTTTCAGGCACATAATTAAATAGCGACTTCTTGAAACAACTAATAAGTGTAGTTACAAAGCGATAAGTGTTAAGTTTTCTGGTTATATTTCTGGTCCAAGTTATATTGCAACAACTCCCCCGGTTCCCAAACTCCGTACGGCAGTGATCTCGTGATGAACACGCTACATGTGATTTCCTTGTAGTTAATTTCGTTTTCGATCAAGCTTAATCTGTCGTTAAGGATGTGAGTCACCGACCACATTTCAACCAGACTTGAGCTCTATTTCTGCGAAACACAACCAGTTTCGTGTCTGGCATCAATTCTTTCTTGATGAATATTTTTATGAGAATATTTCAGTCTCGTCTTTACAGTGGTTTACCCACTCAAAATACTGGAAGCTGTAACTCAAATATGTTTTATACAGCAATAAAATTATTTAGCAATTTCATAAGTTTTTAGACTATGCCGTTGCTTTCATGTGAAATTACTTTCGAAATATTATCTCAATCAAAGGTCAGTTCGAAATGTAGGTAGAAAAAGCATACAAAAGAAGTACATCATTAAATGTTTTGAAATCAAACGTATATGTTGTGAGGGAATCAAAAATCAATGTTTGTCTGTCAAGCTTACATAAAAGAGATTAAAGAAAATGATCCTTAAAGAGAGCTTTAAATTACTAGGAGTAAATTACACGATTTGCTGTAATATCTTAATTATATTCCTCATTACATTGTTTTTGCATTTGACATGGCTGTTGGATGTAAAATTAGACGGACCCCACTGTTCATGAAAAACTTCATTTCGGACCTCTACAGAAAAAGACTAGGATGGTCCGTCCCCTAAGTTTACCGGGAACCCCTGAAATCATATTGAATCAAGGACGCACCTATACTTGTACAGGAACATGAAGTCTAGTGATTTCACAGTTACACGCTCGTATACAAAGCTATACAATTTACAAAGACTAAGAAACTCCGATCTGAAAATTATTTCCTTCGTACATGCCATAAATTGTGCGATGAAGTCGTTTATTTGTGTCTTACACGTTTTTTAATTTGTAGAAATGTCAGATGATTCTTGATTCCTAATTATATCCAAAAAGCTATGATCAGTTTCCTGAAATATCTATTTATTCTATTTAAACCGAGTACTTGCTTATACTCGTATAGTAACAATAAGATTCAATCATACGGATTTATGAATCTGCTGTGTACTAGTGTAAGCAATATCGTTGTACACAAGACACGAAGTTAAAGAGATGATGGCAAAATCAAAAGGTCTACTATCGCATATCACCTGATGTGTAGGAGGATTTATTTTTGGGTGAGAGAATGAGGGTAATCATTTTACATTTCCACTTCGATATGGATTGTCTTGTGAAATTCATAACTTTTTCATAATCACGTGAGATCGTTATTGCATTTCAAATTATTTCGTAGAATGCATTTTTCTATGTCGAATCAAGAGGTGTTCAAGAGATGAGAACAAGAATTACCGTAAAGCCTACATTTCACAACGATGGCGCATTATTTTTCAACCTTTCCCTCATAGTGGCGTTCAAAAAGAGGGTGGCGCTCTATTTTTCGAATAGCTCGTCAGAAGTTTGAGAAGATGAATGAAAGGAGAAGGCGGTAACACATTATATAATTAGCAAAATGCACGAATACATAGGCCTATTCATGCTGGCAATGTGTGCCATGATGTGTGCATGCTGTCGAGTAATCACAAATTCACTGGTGAAAATCAAGTGACACGTCGCTGTTGTAGCCGTCCTCGTCATTTTCATCATCGTTTAGTTGCTTAATACGTAGGTTCTCGTTCACTGGTAATGTCGGCATTGGCTCGCACTTGCCAGAGACGTTTTTCGGCATTTAAAATTTTGAGAGCAGTTCTTGCAGAAACAGGTTAAGTTATTTGTTGCTTATTGGCATCATTATTGTTGAAATTGCTGAAATTTATGTAGCCAATGTTTATTAGACATTCGAATGATAGATTATATGCATTAAGCAGAAAGCAAAAACAGTAGCATAATAAAGCTATAAAAGTGCGGTACTTATGGGTTATCTCCCCCCACGTTTTCAAATCTGTGTAAAATCCGTAGAAATGAATCAATCGTTGCAAAACTTTAAATGCACGTGGGTGAGGATATTTTCTACCCACATACCAAAACTTGTCCAAATTGGACAAGCAGTTTCTGAATTAAGAGCGATAACTTGAAGTGAAGCGTTGCTGCAGCTTGATCTGACTTCTTCTGACCTCATCGTCTGAGCAGAAAGCACTTAAAGTTAACAAAGTCATTTCCCGACAACTCATGAAGTGATGATGACCAAGCCATATCCCTTACACTAACATTTTCAACTTAATAAAGGTGTGGCAAGGTAGTGGTCGTGGGAAGATTTCAAATAACAGTGAATGAGACGAAGATGGAGAGACAACAATGCACACACGAGTAACAATAACGCGTCGAACAGACGAAGTTAGATCAAGCAGCTGATATCGCTACACTTCACGTTATCATCTCTAATGCAAAAAGTACTTGTCTGATCTGCGTGAAATTTTGTATGTGAGTAGAAAATGTGCTTAATTACGTGTGCCTGAAGTTTGGTGGTGATTGATACATTTTTGCAGATGCTAGACAAATTTGAAAACCTGGGGGGGGGGGAGATAACCCATAAGTACCAAAAGTGCTTCCAAGTTTAGATCCACAATGTATGCCCAACGATTTAGATGTCAATATCAATGCTACATGTACTGCATATAGAGTAGCACTCATAAGAAAGAATAGAAATGAAAGAAGGAAGAAATCTGTCACTGAAGAAATATATTACTGTTAAATTCCTTTTGAGCACAAAGATTATCCTTGAGAATCTTTGATTATAAAGGCCTCTAGAATGAACAGAATATCAAACATCGTGCACTTGCGCACAATAACAAACTTCTTTCGTCAGTCGAAATATTAAATTTTTATTCATTTTTATTAAATTTCGAATGACACTGCTTGATGGAATATTTGTTGATCTTGGAGGACACTTGAGGCTTGTCAAGCCGTTTGGGGTCGTGTTCCGACGCTCTCTATCAGAAACCTCCGATCGAATTTTCGAGGCCACTATATTTAGAAGAAACAATCCAGATCTTTGTTCTCAAAAAGATTTTATTGCTGGCACTTATCTTTCAAAATAATTCTCTAAATAGGGAATCTCAAAAGGAGATTCGCTATTTATGCACGATTTTTTATCACTGTTGTCTATTATACACTGACGTCTGGAAATCTCCATCGAGTTCTACTCGTTGCGGATTCGTATATTATTCTCTTCTCAGTCTGGCCTGAGGCTGTGACATCACAATACAAGAACTTTTTCGTTTTAAAACTCTCCTGCGACCTCACAACGGTGGATGATACTCGTAGATGGGACACGAATCCCACCGGCCTACAGGTGGAGGCTGCAACCAGTGTAATGTATATTATGTATGTATGTACACGACTTGGAGAAAATACAAAGGAGAGCCCACAGGATAATTTGCCGCTCTCAACATTGTGAATGTTCTCACTTTATCGACTTAGACTACCGTCGAAAGATCATTGGCTTCCGTCTTTTCATGTCAGCAGTTGAAAATAATCACCATCCGATCCACCATCTTGTACCACACGTAATGACTAACTCCGGACACTTCCGCTTACCCAGTATAAACTCTTCCCTCCGTGCTAAATCATTTGCAATTTCCATGCCAAAACTCTATAATTCTGGCTTCATGTTATAGAAGTTCTCAACTTTTTTTGTTTCTTGTTATGGTTTACTTGACATTATTTCACTTTGTAACTTTATGTCTGGGGTCCCACGATTACCAGTAATGGGACTGCTGTATACTTTTCAATAAACGGCTTTATTATTATTATTATTATTATTATTATTGTAT